>JAJGQD010000108.1:0-88448 GCA_020882685.1 Aphelinus atriplicis | reverse complement strand
AGATACTATCATCTATTTTTCAAAAATTACAAAAAAATTATTTAATCAATTCAATTCGTATCTTTGTGACTGTGTAAAGTGTCGTTCTTTTTCAATTGACCAAACTATGTTGCGAGTGTTGATGTCTGCCCGGGCTCTCTTATTATTTGATCAAATGCAACAAAGCAAACGGTTCTAGGTTCTACACGATGCGAGACATTTGGACCTACATAATTTTTCGATCAATTCATCTTGTGACTGTCATACGGTTTGATAGCGGTCAAAATCGATCCGCCCTGCCCTTAAGTCCGTTTTTGATCATTTTCGACGGCTGAGGTTGGAAATGATCAATTCAAAATCTATTTTGATCATTTTCGATGGCAAAAGACACAAAATTTTCCCAATTTTCTCTATAGTACGTTGAAAATACTGGAAACGAAACTTACATCAATTTTTTTCACCCTTAGCAACGGTTGCTAGCGCGGGGAACAACGGTTGCTAAGAAGCTAATTGGGAAGATTTTGTGTCCTTTGCCGTCGAAAATGATGGAAATAGATCTTAAATTAATAATTTCCTACCTTCATAACGGTTGCTAGGGAAGTAAACAACGGTTGCTATGAAGAAAATAGAACAATTCAGTGTCCTTGGCCATCGAGTGTGACATAAAACTGATTTTCCGGCTTGCCCCAATGAGCACTCATAAGGATTTGTGAGAAAACACGTTAGAAACGGTTGCTAAGGAAATAACCAACGGATTTTGCTGAAAATTGAACTCGTGATAGATCTTGCCACAACTAACCGGTGTGCAAAATTTCAAGAAGATCGGACCATTTCTTCGAGAGTTATCGTGGACGAAAAGAAACGTTACACACATACATACATACATACACACACACACACACACACACACACACACACACACACACACACACACACACACACACACACACACACACACACACACACACACACACACACACACACACACACAACACACACACACACACACACACACACACACACACACACACACACACACACACACACACACACACACACACACACACATACATACAGACACTTTTGGATTTCCATGTTTTTCGACCCGTAGATTACGAAAATCGAGGTCCCGAAGTCCGATTCAGTGGGTCGATTTTTGCCCCATTACAAAGCTTTCTCTTTGAGAAAGCAAAATATAACTGTACTTGATATGACTTTATATGAAATTAATGAGTTTGAAATCCGTAACAGAGAAACATGAAGAAGAAAGAAGGCTTCATATTCTGTAATTATTATCTTAGATGCATTGAAATAGAAAAAGATTGAAAAGACATCTTGCCATTTAAATTTTCAATCATGAAAAAGAAATCTGCTTATGGTGTATTCCATCTTATTCAAACCATTTATATAATTTTGGTACTATACCTCTAAAAAAATATATGAGTTAAATACTTGACGGGAATTTGTGATTTGAGTACTTTCCCATCTTAAGAAATTGTTCTGGATTAAAATTTGAACAGCTACGAGAATCAAGTGTACATTTAAAAGTATTCATTCTGCAGTAGGATTATCATACTAATTAGATACTTGTCATTTAATGCTTTCTCGTATCACTATTGACAAAATCCATCTGGAATGTATAACTAGATTTGATGTAGCTTTATATGCAATTTATTATACTAAATGCAACTAAAACGAAACGATATTGCTTTAATAATATCTTGCAGATGGAAGAGTAGCGAACCTTTTTAAAGAAAGGTACAAGTAGTTTACGAGTAAAGAATGGTTTTATGAGAGGTATATTTTGGACTGAATTACAGTTGTAAAATTTAGCGATATTTTTGAAATGGGCTCACTTGACAAATAGATTGTGCGAAAACTATCAGAGATATCGTGATGAAATTTTTTTTGTATTTTCATTACTGTAAAGGTACTCTGAATCACAATCTCATTTCGTAGGTATGATTTGGAAACTTGAAATAAAATCTCAAAAAATGGCTTGCTTTTTGTTGTCATTTTTCCCTTTCCACCTATTTTGCAACAACAATATTCGAGATTAATGTTTCGAAATACTTAATCCTCATGCAAAATTCCATAACGAAACTTTTTTTCTAAATCACTTTCCGGAGACAATCTAAAAGGTGAAAAGTCCGAGATAGCAAGTTTCCGAAGTAAATGAGTCTAGGACTAATATGTTTTAAAGACCCAGCATTACTTTCTGCCCATGTTATGTTCATTGGCAGACTGATTTTGACATACGACTTGAGGTCTTGATGTACTTCCGTTTGCCGGCCGACAATACTTTTGGACCACGGCATATAAAGTTCAAAAATATGTGCTCCAGTGTGGAAGAACCACATAGGAGACTGAGATGAACCGCGAATGGGCTAATTGCACAATGGTCAAGCTCCCTCATATATAGACGGTAGAGCACCAACTCTCTTGCGAGAGAGCGCCGCACTATATCTTATACGCGTGCGACTCAGCGCCTCGCCGTCTACAGGCGCGCATCGTACTAGGTCGGTTACACGAAAATGAGCTTATACTCGTCAATTGTATAAAGCTCATTGAAAATTGAATCAAATCTTACTGTAATTGCATTGAAAAAACCCCAGAATGTTATTATGATCATTCATATATTCATATATATATAATGTAAATCTTTATACCTTGAGATTTTTTATCAAAATGAAATCTCACATGAGGAATAAAAACAAACAATTCAGAGCATTTAGTTGAAATCATTTATTTTCATAGGATAGTATTTCTACCTTTATGCAGTACCATTAACAGAGTAGTGGAAAAATTAATATTTATATATATATGTATATATTGTCACTGGCTCATGCCCATTAATAATCAAGTAATTATTAATAACTAAAAGGGGACACGAGAGAGTGCAATCTCGCCCGGCGCTGGTGCTGGGCGAGTTCTCAGAGTCGTGTGTAGGAATACAGGTGGTGAATCGGGACCACAGAAACGCGCACACATAAAGAAATAATGCTTTATTCGCAACAAAAGGGGGTACAAATAATGGGGTAACGCGGCGCGGTTGAACCGAGTAGAGAGAGAGAGAGCAACACGGGGAAACCAACCTTTGCGGTGCTCGCTGCGTGCGAAGGACGGCGGCGTGGAGCTGTTGTCGGCGCTCGGAAAATGCCGGCGTTCCGGAGCCGGGGGCTGGCGCTGGACACGTGGGCCTCGTTTCGGCCGTGACGCGACGTAGCTGCTCGGGGTGTCGGCGCTAATGCCTGACACACGGGCACGGGGCACAGGTGCACGCACAAATCTGCACAGCACGTGGCGCGGGCGCGGAAAAAGGTTCGGGGTAGATCTCGTCGGGACAAATAAGGGCCGATTGCTCCGATTGCGCTCGCGTCTGGGCACACACTGCCCGCTTCCGCCCGGCACCTGTAGCTGCCGCGGCGCGGCGGTGATGTCGCACTGATGTCGTCTCTCTCTTGCGCTCTCTCTGTCTCTCTCTTACCTTATTGTCGGCCGCTCGGCTCTGCTCTCGCCAGCGCTGTATAAATAATAGTAATTGTCTGGGCAGGGAGACCTCACGGTACAAAGTACCCGTGACACCCCCCTCCCAGACGCGCTTTATCCCAAAAGAAAGCGCCGATGGATTGGTCTCCCGTATAAAGGCCAACATGATCCAATTCGATCAACTCCAACAGCAAAACAGAAAAAATTTATTAGTAATAAACAATGTGTAATGAGGAAATGATTCTACGCTTTATTTTACTCTTTTAGACCTTTATTTCGCGGTGCTCTCTCTCTCTGCGAGCAACTGGGCGTGTACGAGTACAATAATCTGCACGGGTTCTTACCCTGCGAATCGGTCGGCGCTTTTCGCGTGATCGGTATCACATTTCCGCAATCACATTTGATTTATCGCATTGTGTGTGTTCTAACTAACGCGTGCGCTCTGTCGCATCACGTGTGCGCTATCGCAAATTAATACAACTTCTTGGCTAAGTTCAAGAACAATTAAATCGTTGTGTTACTAAGAACTAAATGTAAATCTTTATCAAAAGGGACTAATCAGAAAATCAACAAAATTGTACAAACTAAACTATCAACTAATTAGTGACTTTAATCAGAAAGAAAATGTAGCAAATAAAACTACTAAATCTCAAAATTAAGTGAACTAAAATTCATTTCCACAAAACAAATAATCATGATTTGGCAGCTTTTTATAGTGGTTCGCGCTCCACTCACTCTATAATTACTTTGATCGTGTGGCTATTTACCCACTTACAATTTCGATTAACTTGACCAGTCTTTACGGTATAATCTAGGAACAAAAACATGGCTATTAGGCCCTCTTCGGCTGGTTAGCCTCTTCGCGCTGCTTGCGCTCCGCACCCTCGTGTGCGCTCCGCACCTATGCGTGCGTTCAGTCGCTGTCTGCGTCGGGCTGGGGATTTCTCCTCTCCTGCTCCTGCCGACGCTTCTCCTCCTGCTCCCTATCGTACTCGCGTACGCGGTGGGGCACTAGGTGGTGGAGCTGGATTTCATGGCAGCGGTCGGGGTTGCCGGTGCCCTGCGACCCGCAGATGGGGCAGTGACGTCCGGAGCGTTGGGCGCGCAGTCGCGCCATACGCTGCTCCTGCGTCTCTGTTTTGCCGCAGAGCACCCTCTGCGCCTCCTTCAGCTGCGCCCGCAGTCGGCGCTGCTCCTCGGCTGCCCTGTCCTTTGACTGGCGCAGCTGTTCCGCCAGGGCCTCTTGCGTGCGCCTCGCCTCCTCCTCGCGCTCCTTCGTTTCGCGCCGTTTGCGCGCGGCGATCCTTGCGTCGTCGAGGATTTCTTTCGCCTCAACGACGACTCTTGTGGGCGCCGCTAGCCGCTCTCTGGCTGCGTCACCGAAGAAGCGGCGTACGCTGCGCAGGGCGTAGGCGGCCTCCTCAATCGCCCTCTCGTACGCCTCGCCGAGCTCCTGTACTCGGGTGGCTGCCTCCTCCGCCCTACACACCGCTTCCTCCAACCTTTCGGATGGCGACTTGGTTGTGCGGCTCGATGGGGGGGGGGGCTGGTTGGTCGGTTGCCCACCTTGTGCTCCTTGCACTCGGGCTGCCGCGGTAGCGTCGTTCTGCGCGTCTGCGTGCGCGTCGATGTTTTGCACGCTTGCGTGCGTTTCGTCCGCACTTGCGTGCGCTCGGTTTTCTGCACTTGCGTGCGCCCGGTCCTCCGCACTTGCGTGCGCCCGGTCCTCCGCACTCACGTGCATGCTGCCCATTGCCGCCGCTACGTCGTCCTCCACTTGTTGCGCTGCGTTGTTGTTGGGCGCCTCTACCACCGTCACTATGCTTATCTCCAGTTCATCCTCTGTGCTTGTGATGGTGGTATTGGCGTCGTACCACGTTTCAAGTGGTGTGACGGCGGGTGCGCTCGCGCTCCTTGGGCGCCTGAGCGGTTCTGGGTGCGGTGGCAGCGACTCGCTAGTTGGTGTCGCGCTCCTTCCGATGTTGTTTTCCTGGTCCATCTGTAAAATCTTCCTATTAGTGCTACCCTTTGACATCTTTATCGTCAGTCCACTGGGAGAGTAACAAAAATTAAAAAAAAAATTCGTGTAAAAAAAAATGTTCTGCTTGCGCATGCAGTTATTTACGCTGCGCTCGCGTGCGGCTTTCTAGGGTTACTGGCTCGCTATCCAGCTCCTTGTTCTTGGCGCCTTTCGGGCGTCCGCGCTTTCTTTTCCCGTTGGTGGCTGTTCCTGCCGGCGCTTGTACGCTATCTGTCGGCGGCTCTTGCGTGCTCGATTCCGGTTCCATGACTGGCGTCGGCTGTTCTTCGATCGCGCTCTCAATCGCTGGTGTTCGCGTCGGCTCGTTTTCGCTCGCAGTTTCGACCGCTGACGTTCGGGTTGCCACGTATCGGTTCTTTCGCGGTCTGCCACGTTTCGTGCGAGGTACGTTACCATTTGACGGGTTGGTAGTCGGAGGGTCGTGCGCACTCACCTCTGTGCTACCAGTAGCGGCTGCTATTTCCGTCGCCTGGTCGTTCGCTTGCTCGTTACTGACCTGCGGTTTTAGGAACTTCACGTGGACCACCGATTCGTCCTTCCCCGATTCGTCGGCGATTTTGTACACGTTGGCACCCATCTTTTCGACGACCGTGTAGTTTCGGTTGTATTTCGGCGCCAGCTTTGCGGTAACACCTTTTTCGGCGGAGGAGAGTACTTTGTTTAGCTTCAGCACAGAGTCGCCTACGTCGAACTGTACGTCCCTGTGCTTCGCGTTATAGTACTGCGCATTCTTCTCATGCGCGAGCGCTGATTTGTGGGCGGCGATCTCCCTCACCTCTTCCAAATTATGCAAGCGCTCGATCCACTGCTGGAGTTCTTCCTCCCCCTCTTGTTCAGCGGCTTGCCGATCTTCCTTTCGTCGAAGCGTTAGCGGCGGCGTTGGATTCCGCCCATACAACAGGAATGCCGGCGAATAGCCCGTTGCCTCGTTCTCCGACGTGTTGTACGAGCACATCGTTTCATCGATGGTCTCGTCCCACGTGCGGTGATCGCTCTCGATCTGGCATTTCAGCGACGTCATAAACGTACGGTTGACGCGCTCAACCGGGTTCGCCTGCGGGTGGTAAGACGGTGCGAGCTTGTGCTCGATTCCCCGACTGGTCAGGAAGTCATCCATCAAGCGGTTCTTGAATGGAGTTCCCCAGTCGCTCAAGAAGTATGTCGGTGTGCCGTGGCGCAAAATAACTTTATTAAGCTCACGCTTGACCAGATCCGCATTAGCTTTGCGCAACGGGATAGCCTCAATCCAACGGGAAAACACGTCCATGAAAATTAGGATGTGTTCATGGCCGCGTTTGCTGCGCGGGAACGGTCCCATGAAATCCGCGGCGACTGTGTGCCACGGTTTCGCGACTTTGCGGACGCCAATCAGTCCTGCCGGCCGTCTCTGCTCCACCTTCATCTGCTGGCAGAGCTCGCAGTGCGCCACGAATTTGGCGACGTCCTTTTTCATTTTCGGCCAGAAGTAGTACCGCTTCACGCGCATGAAGGTTTTGTACCGGCCGGGGTGGCCTGCGCATGCCGACTCATCGCACTCTTTTAGCGCTGTGAGGCGTTTTTCCTCCGGGAGTACCAATTTCCACGCATCGTCGTCCTCGATCAGGTCGTCGAGGTCGGCGTTTGCGTCGAAATGGTACATCTTCCCGCCCACCACTTTGTAAAACGGGAATTCGCCCGGCCGCTCCAGCACATCTTTTCGCCGGCTCTTATACCATTCGTCGGCGGTGTCCTCCAGCTCGACTGCGGCAATCCTTACTGGGCAGTCGTCCTCGTCCGGTTGATACATCCGGGAGAGGGCATCGGGGACGACGTTCTCCGATCCTCTCCGATACTCGATCTCGAAGTCGTGGTCCTGCAGCTCTAGCGTCCAGCGCGCAAGTCGGCCTGCAAGCTTCTTGCAGGTACGCAACCACTTCAAGCTGTTGTGATCCGTGATCACTTTGAACTTATATCCTTCGATATAAGCTCGAAATTACTGGATCGCCCACACGACGGCAAGGCACTCCCGCTCGGCCGTCGTGTAGTTGCGTTCTGCCGAACTTAAGATGCGGCTCGCAAACTCGAGGGGTCGTTCCACGCCATCGATTGTCTGCGTGAGCACGGCGCCGAGGCCAGTGTCGCTGGCGTCCGTTTGCAAGACGAATTGATGGTCGTACGAGGGCCGGTGCAGTACTGGCGCTGTCGCCAGCATGCCCTTGAGGATGCCGAAGGCTCTCCCCTGCTCCTCCCCCCATACGTAAGGTACGTTCTTTGACGTCAGACGCGTCAGAGGTTCGGCGATGGTCGCAAAGTTATCTACAAACTTGCGATACCACGTAGCCATTCCGAGAAACCTCTGCAGCGCCTCTCGTCTCTGGGGCGCCGGATACTCCATGATCGGCCGAATCTTCTCCGGATCCGGTCTAAAACCGTCACGGTTAACCAGCACGCCGAGGTACCTAACTTCTGACTTACAGAAGTGGCTCTTCTCCCAGTTGATTACCAGGCCCGCTCCTAATATCTTCTTTAAGATGTGTTCGAGCCACTCCAGATGCTCCTCGAAGGTCTCCGTGCATATGATCACGTCGTCGAGGTAGGCGAACGCATAGGGCTCTAATTCAGGCCCTATGAGACCGTCGATAAGCTCCTGGAATGTGGCCGGGCCACCAGATACCCCATATGGTAATCTGGTGAACTGGAAGAGTCCCATACCTGGTACTGTGAACGCCGTCATCGGCTTCGCTTCAGCTGCCATCTTGATCTGGTGGTACGCCATCTTCAGATCGATGGTGCTGATGTAGCGGGCCCCACGCAGCTTTCGCAGGATCGCATCCATGCGTGGCAAGGGGTAAGCGCTCGTCCGCGTGACAGAGTTCAGCTTGCGATAGTCGATACACATGCGGAACTCACCGTTGGCTTTACGCACCATCACAATAGGGCTTGTCCAGCTGCTGTTCGACGGCTCGACAATGCCTTCGTTGAGGAGATCACGCACCTGTTTGTGCATCTCCTCCTCGATCTTCTTTGAGACCAGGTAGAACTTTTGCTTGATCGGCTTGCACGACGTGAGCTCGATATTGTGCTCGATCAAATCTGTGCAGCCGATCCGTGGGCCATTCACCACGCGATACTTCCCGATCAGGTTCGCCAGCGCTCGGTCCTGGACCTCCGAGAGGTCGGCCAGGCCAATTGACGCCAGCTGATTGCCGGTGTTGAGGGCGGAGAGTTCCAGCGGGATGGCATTTGGGTAGCCTACGATGGTCAGCGTGCGATTCCACGGATCGATCTGCGCGTTGAACAACTGCCTGTAGTCCGAGCCCAGCAGGATGTCGTAGTCGCAGTGCTCCAGGATGATGATCGGCATGTCGTGCACTACAATGCTAATCCTCACCGGGAGCGCGACTTGGGCAAGGATCCGGGCGGGAGCGCCCGAGGCTAGTCTTGCGCCTGGTCCATCGTAAGGAAAGATCTTCGCACCGATTTCCGTCGCAATTTGCAACCCTAGCGGTCCCATCGCGGTACGTGTCGCCCCCGAGTCATCGAGGCTTCGGATGTGGTACCCTCCCACGTCGACGTTCGGGATCCAATATCGCCCGCAGGGGTTGATTGGCCGAGTCAGATCGTCAGCGGGGAGTGCTCCTTCCGGCGTGTCCGTAAAGAGCAACGGGCCAACTGTGGTGCCCGGAGGGTACATCGGCTCATCGGAGGTCTGAGGGGTGGCGGGGGTATCGAGTGTGACCTCACTTACTCGACCCCCTATTCTTTTGGGGCCGGCGCGTAATGCAATTTGCATTCCGGACAGGTCCTGGTGTAGTAACCCGGCCACGCACAGCTCCAGCATGTGCCGTCCGGTCGCGGGCCTGGCTCTTTGCCCGCGTTCCGCCGGTCCGGGCCTAAGAGTGGCTTCATGAGCACTAAACGCTCACCGTTGCTCTTCCTGTTCGGTTTCTTCTGTTGGCCATTTCTTGAGCCGGCATTTTGCGCGTTCCCGTTGCCTTTTGGCGGGTGCGCCTTCGCCGGCGGCGACGGTGTGCCGTTGCTTTTGGTCTCGCTTTCGTGTGCGACCTTAATAGTTCCCAGCTGCTGTTGCACAGCCTGCGTCACTAGGCGTGTGATGTCTTCCGCCGACAAGCCACGCGGCGTTTCGACGGCCGCGATTTTCTGTTTTTCCTCTGGCCTCGTCATGGCGCTTGAGCTTTGGGCTTTGGCTGTGGGCTTGTACGCAGCCTCGGGCAGCAAGCATTGGTCTGGTGGGGGCGGCGGTCTGTACGTCCGCTCTGCGTCCAGCAAATATTCTGCACGGCGTGCTTCTAATAGCAGAGAGTCTACATCCACGACTTTTTCCAGTGGAATGAGTCTCTGTAGCGCCGGCAGCAAGTTTCGATACAGCAGGTCTAATTGCTGTGCCAGCGGCCACTGCGGGTTTAACTTGTCTAGGATAGTCAGCAGTCGAAAGATATAGTCGCGTGCTGGCTCCTCGGGGCCTTGCGTGCGACGTTCCGCTTCGCGCACGAGTCGGTGCTGGAAGTGTTGGTCAATGCCGTAGCACAACCTTGCCGAGTCGCAAAAATCTGGCCACGTACGCCACTTGTGCCTCGTACGTCGTGCCCACTGTAACGCGACACCTGACAGCAGCTCTGTCAACCCGTTGAGCAACTCGGTGTCATTAAGGTTCGCCGAGCCATTGCACTCCTCGACGCGTTGGATGAACTCCTCGATGCTCATCTCGTTTAGCTCGCCCGAAAATCGGAGCTTCCACGCGCGAACCGTCCGACCGACGTCCACGACCGTGCCGTTCGCGATCGTCCGCCGAGAGCCTGAAGGCCAACCATATGCGTGCGTGTTGGGATCTCCCCCCTCCCAGGCTGGGCGTAACGTCGAGTCACTGACGTTTTGTTGGCGCGTTACTGTCGGGGTATTCGCAGGCGCACTCGCAGCGTTAGTCGGTGCCGCTTGTGTTGTCGCATTCGCTTGCGATTCTTCGGACGCGTTGAAATAATTTATCGCAAATGTATCTTGTATATTCACGTTTCGTTTCGGCGCTCTGTTTTCCTTCGCGATTTGTTCGTTTGGCCGCTGTACGTTTGACATATCGAACGTCTGTTGCGTGTACGTTTGCGCTCCGGGCATTGTCGTACTGTGCGCCAATCTTTGTTGTTGCCTGCGTTCTACTTGCAAGCCTTTGCGTTCCAATTCTACTTCTCTCCTTGCTTCCTGTAATCGCGCGATTTCTGCTGCAATCGCGCGTGGTATTTCCTGCACCTGTCCGTTTAGCGTGCATAGTACCGTGTCCACAGTCGCATCAGTCGCTCGCGTTGTTACAATCGGCGCCGTTGTGTAGGAGCTGCCTCTGTGAGACGTGGCTATCACAGTCGTTGTCGACGCCACACTGATCGCTGGCAAGCTGTATGTCGTCGGCGCGTCAGCTGTTGTGTGTGTCGTCACAGCTGGTTGTCTTACGAATTCTGCCGCCGCTGCAGACAGTCTGCTTGAGTTCGCCAATCCGCAGGCGTCATCCTCATTTGTGTTCTCGTCAGCTGTGTTGGCTCGCTCCGCTGCCGACGCGTTTTCGGTATCTTCTGTTAGTCGTGAGTTCTCACGCTCTTCGACTATTTTGGATACCGTTCTGCTCAATATGTTCGGAGCGTGTGTTTTCCCGAGCTCTTCTGTGAACTCTATCAGTGCGTCGTCTCTATGCGCACGCAATGCCTCCGCTGTCTCGCATAACTCGTTTGCTACGAAATCGCTCGCTGTATATTCTCCCATTGATCTGCGCATTAACCGTTGCATATTTTCGCGCTCGCTTTCCGTTTTCTGTAACTCCAGCCTTTGGAGTGCATCGTCGAACCCTTCTTGGCTCAACGTGGTAATCCATATTGTTAGGTCGAAGTATTCGCTATCGAAATCGATGCCGCTCGCCATTTTCCTTCCGTTGGTACGCTTGTTGGACTTAAGGAAGACAATTGTACGTTGGTTCGCAAAATTCGCTTGCGGTCGCTTTGGATTCGCTTCTTATTCTAATGCGCAATCGTACGCAGTCGTATGTCCAAATTCGCAATATTTTTATATAATGTTCAATATTGTCTTAATTCTATTTTATCACGCTCCTTTCGGCAGTGATGTACGAGCTGCATGCGTGAGTCGTGTCAGTAAATTCTCTCGCTTGAGTTCTCAACGTCTTCAAGGAATCTCAACTTGCTTGAGGTTCCTTGGCTCAAGCGGAGAAAATTTCACTAGTCGCAAAACTTGCTTAAACTTACTTGAAAAAATTTTAACTTCCTTGTAAGGTCTGGTTTCACACGCTAGTGAATCATTTGTGTCACTAAATTGATTTCTATTAATTTACAAAAGCATCACAAGGCAATTCCCTGTTGTCGTTTGGAAATAATTTCTTTGGAATAATTTCCCCACTCTATAGTGTCGACAACCCTTTCAAAGCTTATTTTGAAAAAGGTGTGAAACTTCCGAAAAATCTGCAAAATAGTATAAAACAAATTTTTGACTCACACGCGAAACTCGTATTGAGTGTGTGCCTCAATATCTATAAATAAATAACATTCGAAAATATAATTCTTAAAATTATTTCCGGTTCGACAACTTTGTCGAATTATAAATAATTAATTTAAACGATGACGGCGAAAGGGCTTATTTTAATTCACCGCGTCTTTACGAGTCGCCAAATTAATTGCTATAATCGGAAACGAACGTTATTTAGGCTCCGTATGCCTTCGCACGCTGTGTGTTTCGATTCCGTATCGAACAGCTGATCGCCCCAAACCGTGCTAGTTGAGCACCCCTGTGTCGGTTGAGCACTACTGTGGAGGTTGGCTACAGCTGTGCTGGTTGGGTACCGCTGCGCCGCCGGGCTCCGCATGTGCGGGCGTACGCCTTTACCGACTCGCGAGAAGCACGCGCGACGGTATATCTATATATACGGCCGCTCGCTGCTTCGCTGTATATATGCGCGCGCGCCCTTGTCGAGTTCCGCGGGCGTGCGTGAGTCGGCGCTATGCTCGTATCCACGGCCGCTCGCTGCTGCGCCGTGTTATGATGCCGCGCGCCCTTGCTTACTTCTGCAGCACGCGCGTGGCCGGTCGGTGTATCTGTGTATACACTGCCGCGCCGTGTTGCGATGCCGGCGTTCCAACGAGGAAACTCTTGCCGGCGTTCTGTTTATGTCTGTCCTTATATGGACAGTACTCCCGGCCCGCGTCGCTATTCGTGGAAAAATTCGTCGCACGCTTCTCGGGCTTACTTCGCCTAGCCGCTGCTTCGCTACGCGTGCTTCGCTCAATCACGCGGTCGAGTGGGAATTTCCACTCTTCTTCGCTCGCGGACGCGTGACTTTAATTTTTATGCGCTTTTCTTCTTTTAGCGATTCACCACCACACGTTAGGGGCGCCAATGTCACTGGCTCATGCCCATTAATAATCAAGTAATTATTAATAACTAAAAGGGGACACGAGAGAGTGCAATCTCGCCCGGCGCTGGTGCTGGGCGAGTTCTCCACACCGCAAACCAACCTTTGCGGTGCTCGCTGCGTGCGAAGGACGGCGGCGTGGAGCTGTTGTCGGCGCTCGGAAAATGCCGGCGTTCCGGAGCCGGGGGCTGGCGCTGGACACGTGGGCCTCGTCTCGGCCGTGGCGCGACATAGCTGCTCGGGGTGTCGGCGCTAATGCCTGACACACGGGCACGGGGCACAGGTGCACGCAGAAATCTGCACAGCACGTGGCGCGGGCGCGGGAAAAGGTTCGGGGTAGATCTCGTCGGGACAAATAAGGGCCGATTGCTCCGATTGCGCTCGCGTCTGGGCACACACTGCCCGCTTCCGCCCGGCACCTGTAGCTGCCGCGGCGCGGCGGTGATGTCGCGCTGATGTCGTCTCTCTCTCGCGCTCTCTCTGTCTCTATCTTACCTTATTGTCGGCCGCTCGGCTCTGCTCTCGCCGGCGCTGTATAAATAATAGTAATTGTCTGGGCAGGGAGACCTCACGGTACAAAGTACCCGTGACAATATATAAAACATTGGCATTGTATATACAGTGATAATATAATAATTTTATAATATAATCTGTTGATGGATAATATGATATTCGTCGTTTAAAATCAATTGTCTTTCACTGAGTATTTATCTGAAAATTTCAACACATCCACTGAAATATGTTGTGCTGTAAAAGTCTTCTTGCGGATTCATATTCATGTAAGATGTTATTATAGCCAAAAATCCAATACGTGTATTGAAACAAGTTGTGCTGAAGAAGTCTTCCACTCGCATATTCATGTGTATATTAAGACAATCTGTTATTGCTGAGAACTTATTTTCTCATCTTGTATGATTATTTGTAAAAGCTCCAGTTGCCAGTCTAATATCACTTGTCTTATATTGAGTATTTATCTGAAAAGTCCAACGCGTCCACTGAAATATGTTGTGCTGTAAAAGTCTTCTTCTTGCAGATTCATATTCATGTAAGATGGTATTGTCGCTAAAGATCCAACACGTCTACTGGAACACGTTGTGTTGAGCAGTCTTCTACTTGCTTATTCCTGTATATATAATGTAACAGGTATAAATAGTTACCCAATATTTTCACAGTAATCTGTGATTCATTTCCATATTCATAAATTATATGAGCTGGCGGATAAGGAGCTTGTAACTTCAACACACTTAAGTTACACTGATCATCTCACAGTTGTCAGATACTAAAATCACTCTCTAAAGTGTTGATAAAGCTAACAATCATAACATATCTAGTCGTCTCCTCCTGTAAAGTTGTGGAGCGTCATCACAAGCTGCTTCCCATCATGGCTGTTATTCTCGCATATACCTGTTCACTGCTTATCACTTTATTACAATATTCAAGCAATATATGAGCTGGCGGATAAGGAGCTGGTAACGTCAACTTTCTTGAGTTCCACCACTGATCATCTGACAATTGTCAGATACTGAAATCACTCACTGAAGCTAATACTCATAACACATCTAGACGTCTTCTCTTGTAGACATATGAATGTTCAAATAAGGTGTAATTGTCGAAAAAGATCCAACACTGAAATACACTATTCTGTAGAAGTCTTCTACTTGCTTATTCATGTTCATGTTAAGTCAATCTTTTATTGGCGAAAACTTTTTTTCTCATCTTGTATGATGAGTTTTGCCAGCTCCTGTGGCCCGTATGAAAATACTGAGCAGTTGTAGCCTTTTAACTTCATTCACATCTATTTTTGAACTGCAAAAAAAATGATTAATTAGATTCATTAACCAGTCAATGAATAACCTCAAATTAAATCTTTTCAAAAAAGAAAATAATCTACCTTGAAAAGTATATCAGCACCAGCAAACAGGTCAGCCCATGTCAAACAACTTAATCAATTTAAAGTTGGATTGTTGTTGATTAAGTTGTTGAACATGGACAGGTCAGCTCATGTCAAACAACTTAATCAATTTGAAGTTGGATTGACAAAGCTGCTGAAGTAGCTAAGATGACGTCCAGCAAAATTGCACTTTTCATCATGACTGCCCATATATGTTTGCCTACCAGCTGTTTACTACGACGATACTACTATAATTATATATACCTCTTCATCACTATCATTCGAGGGACGAAGCTGGACGTAATATACGTTTACGTTACGTTGAGAACCACGCTCGCAATAGGCCTCGAACCGCTCTCACGTAATATACGTCAGTGGTGGGAAAAATTTTCTGTGCGAGATTTTGCGAGAGGTTCAGAGTGTCTGTCGTCTGCTCGTCGACTTATACCTCCTATACCCAAATAACCAGGTCCATTTTCGTAAATCTTTTCTGACGTAAATAAACGCAACTGAATGCAGTTTTTGCTAGTAACCATCGCAAAACTGCAGGACAGAGGTTTGAAGAAAAATATTTCCAGGTGCGAGGTTAAACCGCAAACGAGCTGTATATAATGGCTTGTCGCGTCCCCTCGCTTGCTGCGCATACATGTCGTCTGATATGTATATATATATATATGCACGTATATATATACATGTATATATATATATATACGTATATATATATATATATATATATATATATGGGTGATTCTCTGTCAAGTGAGAGAGTGAGAATGGAAAAAAATTTTGAAATTTTTTTTATGAATTCTAGGAGACTCCATCATGTCCCCTGAATTTTTTTAGAATTTTTTGGACCATATGTTCTGTCCTGTCAGAGGCTCAAAGTGATGAAGTTTGCTGTATTAGACATTTCATGAGGACTTTTGACCTCAATTTTGAGCTATCTAGAGATTTTTTAGAGTAAAAACTCAAGAGAACTTTTTCTCTGGCAAAATGCCAAATTTTTAAAAAAATTTAGTTTCAGGGTCATTGGTGAACATATAGCTATCACCTAATTCATTTCCAGGCTTAAAACAGAGCAAAAAGTGGTTTCGATCACCCGGACCATAATGTGATACATACCAAAAGAAAGCTTACTTTATTACCAAAATGTCCTGACTAGTCCCAGAGTACTGCATTTGATCTCTTCTTTTTAATCAAACAATATATCATGAGAATTAATGAAAATTGTCTAAGAATGGGTGTCCACATACGTCACTTATATGTATGCATGTTACTCTGGTTTTCTCTTCATACTTTTAATTCACTGTATTGGTTGACTGAAATTTTCACTCAATTTGATCCTATACTCGAGTGTCACACTTGTCGCCAACTGAGAAATGGTTATTTTATTGAGTGTTTTTCACTCATCAACAGAACCACTACAGATTTGAGTTACCGATCATGACCAAACTTTTTTTCATATTTGTTTGAGTCAAGAATAGGTGATATCCAGAGTCCCAGGATGTAATACTCCAGTACTCCCAAAATATTAATTATTATACCTTGGTTGGAGCCGCAGTTCTTGCCTTGAATCAATATGTCCCTCAAGAGGCGTATTTCCTCTAGATGAACTTCACCATCACTTCCACTTGGCGATTCCTACTGCATGTTATCCTGCAAGGTAGAATGAATCACTTACTTTGGTTACGTCACTCAAATTTACAAAAATATTCCACTCGAAGAGAGTGAATTATAAAATAGATAGATGAAAAAAGACACGGTCCACGACTTCCTTTTCTAGGCTTGAATAGTAAAGTATCCAGGAACCAGTGGCACGTATACAATCGAATTCTATAACAATTCTGTGTCAGAATTGAATTCCAACCTAAAGTTGGAGTGGCAACCTAAAACAACAATATTCTACTTACATCTAATTTGCGCCTGATTCTCTTTTCAATTCAATTTGTGTCCTGTTTATAGAGCATCACCTATAACAAAAACATGAACAACAAAGTAACATATTCTTAGAGAAAATAGATGGGGTAAGAAAGTACAGGTTAAAAGTATACTTATCTGAATTTTGATGCATCTTTATCGCATTGAAATCTGATCAGCTGCTCACCATGATGGTGATGAAAATCTGCTTGTACTATGGAAAAGATTTGTACAGGTGATAGAAAATCTTTATTCATGAACAGTGCAACAAAGCACATTAGACGTTAGACACGGTTTAATATACTGCGACACTGAGGGTAAGGTAGAATAAAGCTATGGAGACCACGATAGAGTTTAGTCTTCAATGTGAATATGTGACTGCAGTCTCCGAGACTATACTCTAGCTTACCATCAGTGTCATGTCAGTAAACTCGTACATACATGTATAAACCGTGTCAAACGTCTGAGGTGCTTTGTTGCACTGTTTGTGAATAAAGATTTTCCATCACCTGTACAAATCTCTTTCATAGTACAAGCAGACCCTAGTAAAAATAATTTTTGTACATAATTGTACAAAAACGTACAAAAATGTATAGAAATGAACAAAAACGTACAAAAACGTACAAAAATGTTTATAAGTGTCCCATTTGGAACAACTTTGAAAAACTGTTCACATACTCACTACACTTTCGTACAATTTTGTACACTTTTCTACAATTCTATACGTTTTCGTACGTTTCCGTACATTTTTATACGGTTTTGTATGTTTTTGTACGTTTTTAAAAATTTGGCATTTTGCCAGAAAAAAAGTTCTTTCGAGTTTTTACTCTAAAACATCTCTAGATTGCTCAAAAATGAGGTCAAAAGTCCTCATGAAATGTCTAATATAGCAGACTTCATCACTTTGAGCCTCTGACAGAACAGAACATATGGTCCAAAAAATTCTAAAAAAATTCAGGGGACATGATGGAGTCTCCTAGAATTCATAAAAAAAATTTCAAAATTTTTTTCCATTCTCACTCTCTCACTTGACAGAGAATCACCCATATATATATATATATATATATATATATATATATATATATATATATATATATATGGGGCGTTTCACGTCAACTCTCCAGAGCCGGCGCGCGGACGCTAGAACCTGACGTTTTCGACGCTTGTTTTCGACTCTATATGACCCATATCTAAATAATGTTGGATATGCTATCAATGTAGTTTTTTCTCAGCTTTCCGATGGTGAATTTAGTTTTCGAAATTTTTCACATTTTCACAGAAAAAAAACATAGAACAGGCCATATCTCAAAAACCTATTTTTTTTAATTCTTTTAAGTAGTCTAGATCGAAAGCTGAGGTTTTTGCTTTCTCAAAGAGAAAGCTTTGTAACGGGGTAAAAATCGACCCACCGAATCGGACTTCGGGACCTCGATTTTCGTAATCTACGGGTCAAAAAACATGGAAATCCGAAAATGTCTGTATGTATGTACGTACGTACGTACGTACGTACGTATGTACGTACGTGCACTTTTTTTTGTCGTACGATAACTCTCGAAGGAATTGTCCGATCGTCCTTAAATTTTGCACACAGGTTAGTCGCCGCAAAATCTCGGTCGAGTTCAATTTTCAGCCAATTCCGTTGTTTATTTCTCTAGCAACCGTTGCTAACGTGTTTTTGATAAAAGCTCCGAAAATCATCATCAATGCACGATGGGTCTCCAATTCTTTCGACGACGATCGATGAGAATCGATAAGACATTCATTTTGGAACAACCATTGTTTATTCTCCTAGCAACCGTTGCTATGGAGATACAAAATTCAGCTTCAGACTGACTTTTTTTGTCGTACGTTAATTTTCGAAGGAATGGTCCGATCGTCCTGAAATTTTGCACACAGGTCGGTCTCCGGCAGATGTGAACCGAGTTCGGTGTTCAGCAACATCCGTTGTTTGATTCCATGGCAACCGTTGCTAGCGTGTTTTCGATAAGTTCCTGTAATGGCCCGACCGTTATTTAGAGGGGCGGTTGGGCGAAATACCCCTATATTGGTTGGAATGTTTGTTATTGGAAGGTGTCGCGATCCGTTATCCGTGTGTAAGACCGCTCGGTCACTTACATATTCCCTAATCCGTCCGGCGCCTGGTTGTCCTTGGCTGGAGCTTGGCAGCGTGGCAGCCGAGTAGTCCGTGGCGCGCTGGGCCGTATACTCGTGTTGGTTCCGGATGCATGTGTGGTGAGGGGGGGATGTTGTTAATAAACACACTTCAAGTGCACTAGCACTAAACTTTATTATGTTGCCTAAATCCTATATTTAACACTCGATCCCGCGTGGTTGGATCGTTCTATATAATTCTGTTCTTCCGAAATAGATGTAAGTATGCTACGCGTCCGCGGGGGAGCTGCGCCGCTCGCGTGCTCCATGTCCGGCCACCCGTGTGGCATCCGTGATTAGCACAGATCAACTCCTTCGTGTCCGCCGCGGCCGCATCTTTTATATGCGCCGTGACGTCACGTCAAGATGCGCTCTCGGGGCGCGAAGCGCGGGCGCGAAGCGCGGGCGCGAAACGGTGGAGAAGCGCGGTTGCACTTCGCGAGAATTACCTCTCCCTCGCGGAGTGATAACAAGCGCGCGTGGCTCAGCGTCTTCTGCCCGTTCGCACGCGCGAATACCTAAAGCTATGAAGCGCGCTCGCTTCATTACAAACTATTCATGCGCTGCAATGCATACGGTCGCTCATTTGATTATTACTATATGTATACAGAGGCGCCTTACAATATTGGTACATGCATATGTGCGTCATTAAACTATTAACTCATTAACCGGTTAATAAACAATCGATTCGCTTTCCTTCATGACATACAAATACAACGTATTCTGATCCGGCCGGATCAGTCCTTAATTCCTTAGCGCATAATTCATCTGCATCACATGCTTGTTAATAATATTTGATTAAACATTTACTTGTCGCTCTCGCTCGAGTGCCCGCTGGCTACTCGTCAGCTTATACGTGCCGATAAGAAGATCTCCTATGGCCGTTTCTAACTAATTTGAAGCTGCGCAGTTGCCGTGTGCAACTTGCACTTATAAAATAGCATTCCCGCACGAGCGCCCGCTGGCTCCTCGTGTCTCCGCACAGGCTGATAAGAGAATATCTTATAGCCGACATCCATCCGTTTCAATGTTGGGCAGCTGCACAAAAAATGCAAGCTGTCCTCATGATTCCCATGCACTACGTGCAACTTGCCATCCGTCGCATGGATGTGTCTCAATCAGCGCATTCTTACACTCACACATGTATGCTTAATCCTAATGTCGCTTCTCGGCGCAACTCGGATAGCATGTGGGAAAATGCGCATCGCGAATGTGCGATGCGACTCGTGTCAATCTAAAATTTCAAAAATGGGCGGAGCAATGCTGGGCCATAACATTCCCATATAATTCATGATAAATGATCATTTGGGTTTGTATATTTATGGGATTCTATAACAATCAAAGAGACCTTTCCCGTATAAACCATTGTTGATGTCTCTAGCAACCGGTGTTTATATCGCTTGCAACCGTAACTAGGGAATGGGAAAAGTCAGTTGGAGGTTCATTTTTGGAACTGTTGATGACTAAGAAGTAAGAACATCGAAGCTCCGACATTTACCATAGCAACCGTTGTTTACGTCCTTAGCAACCGTTACTATGGAGTGTGAAAAATCAGTTGGAGGTCCATTTTCGGAACTGTTGATGACTAAGAAGTAATAACGTCGAAGCTCCGACATTTACCATAGCAACCGTTGTTTACGTCCTTAGCAACCGTTACTATGGAGTGGGAAAAGTCAGTTTGAAGTCCATTTTTGAAACTGTTGGTGACTAAGAAGTAAGAACATCGAAGCTCCGACATTTACCATAGCAACCGTTGTTTACGTCCTTAGCAACCGTTACTATGGAGTGGGAAAAGTCAGTTAGAGGTCCATTTTCGGAACTGTTGACGACTAAGAAGTAAGAACACCGAAGCTCGGATATTTACCATAGCAACCGTTACTATGGAGTGGAGGAAATAAGTTAAAGGTTCATTTTGCTTTCTCAAAGAGTGGTGATTAATGCAAATTGAGGTTCAATTGCAATACTTTGAGAAAGCATACTGCTGAGGCACTTGGCAGCGGTTTTTTACGTTGATATAGGCCTTTTGGAAACATACTTTTTTTGTATTCGAGTAATTGAGTAGCGAACATGAGAAAATGCGCCGCGTCGGGCCGGGCCGCGCCGTGATGGAGTCAGCGCGGCGCGGCACGGCGCGGCCCGGCCCGACGCGGCGCATTTTCTCATGTTCGCTACTCAATTACTCGAATACAAAAAAAAAGTTTTAGCGTCCGCGAGCCGGCTCTGGAGAGTTGACGTGAAACGCCCCATATATATGTATGTATGTATCAAACAATTTCGCTGCTTTGGAATAATTTTGTAATTTAATTGAAAATATTTCAATTTAAAATTTGACTAGATTTAATTGTACTCTCAATAGATTCTCTGTGATAGTTCTGTTTTTTTATGCAATGAACAACATTTTCAAATTTAGGACAAACCTGGTTACAATGATGACTTTGGAGACAGTGATCAAGAAGATGAACCTGATGCTTACTTAGCCAGAGTTAAAGCTGAAACCAAAGAGAGAGATGACGATGACAATAATGATGATGATGATGATGATGAGTCCACTGATAAAGATTTCAATCCAACAGCAGTCAGTATTTTTCTTGAAAGTTTGATACCGTTCCATTCTTTAGTAAAAATGTAATTTTTCTAAACAGGAAGAAAGTGATGCTGCAGAAGAATATGATAGCAGCTCATTCGCGGTTTAACCTCGCACCTGGAAATATTTTTCCTTAAACCTTTGTCCTGCAGTTTTGCAATGGTTACCAGCAAAAACTGCATTCAGTTGCGTTTAATTACGTCAGGAAAGATTTACGAATATTGACCTGGTTATTTGGGGGTATAGGAGGTATGAGTCGACGAGTAGACAACAGACACTCTGAACCTCTCGCAAAATCTCCCACAGAAAATTTTTCCCACCATTGACGTATATTACGTGAGAGCGGTCTATTGCGACAGGCCTATTGCAAGCGTGGTTCTCAACGTAACGTAAACGTATATTACGTCCAGTCTCGTACCCTCGAATGATAGTGATGATGAAGAGGTATATATAATTATAGTAGTATCGTCGTAGTAAACAGCTGGTAGGCAAACATATATGGGCAGTCATGATGAAAAGTGCAATTGTGCTGGACGTCATCTTAGCTACTTCAGCAGCTTTGTCAATCCAACTTCAAATTGATTAAGTTGTTTGACATGAGCTGACCTGTCCATGTTCAACAACTTAATCAACAACAATCCAACTTTAAATTGATTAAGTTGTTTGACATGGGCTGACCTGTTTGCTGGTGCTGATATACTTTTCAAGGTAGATTATTTTCTTTTTTGAAAAAAAATTTGATTTGAGATTATTCATTGACTGGTTAATGAATCTAATTAATTATTTCTTTTTGCAGATCAAAAATAGATCTGGATGAAGTTAAAAGGCTACAACTGCTGAGTATTTTCATACGGGCCACAGGAGCTGGCAAAACTCTTCATACAAGATGAGAAAATAAGTTCTCGCCACTAAAAGATTGTCTCAAAATTATCATAAATAAGCACCTAAAAGACTTCTACAGAATAGTGTATTCCAGTGTTGGATCTTTTTCGACAATTACACCTTATTTATATATTCATATGTCTACAAGAGAAGAACTCTAGATGTGTTATGAGTATTAGCTTCAGTGAGTGATTTCAGTATCTGACAATTGTCAGATGATCAGTGGAACTCAAGAAAGTTGACGTTACCAGCTCCTTATCCGCCAGCTCATATATTGCTTGAATATTGTGATAAAGTGATAAGCAGTGAACAGGTATATGCGAGAATAACAGCTATGATGGGAAGCAGCTTGTGATGACGCTCCACAACTTTACAGGAGGAGACGACTAGATATGTTATGATTGTTAGCTTTATCGACACTTTTAAGAGTCATTTCAGTATCTGACAATTGTGAGATGATCAGTGAAACTCAAGACTGTCGACTTTACTATCTCCTTATCCGACAGTTCATATGATTTACGAATATGGAAATGAATCCCAGATTTCTGTGAAAATATTGGGTAACTATTTATACCTGTTATAAGGATAGAATAAATATTGTCATTAAGTGAAGGAGTGTTAACAGTTGATAGTGAAAAACAGCTGTGAGAGAAAGCAGCTTATGGATGAAGCTCTACATCTCTACAAGAGGAGACGTCTAGACATGTTATGAGTATTAGCTTCATTGAAACTTCAGTGAGTGATATCAGTATCCGACAATTGTGAGATTATATATACAGGAATAAGCAAGTAAAAGACTGCTACAGCACAGCGTGTTTCAGTAGACGTGTTGGATCTTTAGCGACAATACCATCTTACATGAATATGAATCTGCAAGAAGAAGACTTTTACAGCACAACATATTTCAGTGAACGCGTTGGACTTTTCAGTTACATACTCAATACAAGACAAGTGATGTTAGACTGGCAACTGGAGCTTTTACGTGTAATCATACAAGATGCGAAAATATGTTATCAGCAATAACAGATTGTCTTAATATCTCTCTATATTAAAAGCCAGACAGCCGCCGCCGGAAATTTTGAACCCCTTACTTGCCCCCCTTGATTGCCACCCCTTGATTGCCCCCCTTAGTTGCCCCTTAGTTGCCCCCCTTGATTGTCGCCCTTACTTGCCACCCTTACTTGCCCCCCTTGATTGCCCCCTTTAGTTGCCCCCCTTAGTTGCCCCCCTTAGTACCCTCTTTTTCCACCCTTTTTCACCCCGTTTTTCACCCTCTTTTCAACCCATCTTCTCACCCTTTTTTTCATCCATTTTTTTCACCTCATTTTCCACTCCCTTTTTTCCACCCCCCTTTTTTCACCCTTTTTTATCCCTCTTTCCACCCCTTTTTTCCACTCTTCTTTCCACTCTTTTTCTACCCCTTTTTTCACCCCTTTTTTTACCCCTTTTTTCACCTCTCTTTTCAACCCTTTCTCCACCTCTTTTTTCCATCCTCTTTTTCCACCCGTGTCTTCGAATAAATTATTTATTTCCAATAAATATTCAATGGTCCGATCTCCTGGAAATTTTGCACACAGGTTAGTCGCGGCAAAATCTAGGCCGAGTTCAATTTTCAATAAAATCCGTTGATTATTTGCCTAGCGACCGTTCCTAACATGTTATCTCACGACTCTTCATAAGTGCTCATTGGGACTATGAGAGTCGATGAGAATCAATGAGAATCGAAGAGAATCGATGAGATATTTCCCATAGCAACCACTGTTGATATCCATGGCAACCGTTTGTTTACATCCCTAGCAACCGTTGCTTCGAAAGTTGGAAAATCAATTTTAAGTTACACTCGATGACTAAGAAAACTGAATTGTTATATTTGCTCCATAGCAACCGTTGTTTACCTCCCTAGCAACCATTGCAAAGGTTGGAAATGATCAATCTATGACCCATGTCCATAATTTTCGATTGAAAAGGACACAAAATCTTCCCACTTAGCTCCTCAGTAACCGTTGTTAAACGCCCTAGCAACCGTTGCCAAGGGAAAGAAAAAGTAAGTTTCGTTTCCAGTATTTTCAACTGCACAGGTTACAAAATCTCCGTTTTACCCATAGCAACCATTGTTTACGTGTCTAGCAATCCTTGCAATCTTACTCAAAATCTGCTGCCGAAAATCTGAAATGGAACACGCAAAATACCCAAACCAAAAAATATGATCTAGCACATGTCACTATTAACCTAAAGTTAAACCCACTATTAATCTAAATAAACAAACGTTTAACATGAATATAGCTGACATTAATCTTTTATTTTGATTCGAATCGTTCGTTCAGTATTCTTTTCAATCGAACAAAATTGAAGTTTCAAGTTTGAAGTTTTATTGTTTTAACTGTAATTTTCTACTATTTATTACTACACTTATAATTGAAATTATTGATTTCTAAAGAACACACGGGGGGTTGGCGAGCGAAGCGCGCAGGGGGGGTACCCCCACTAGTACACATAAATATGCAAGTGGAAGACTTGCATATTTTTTACACCGCTCGCAATAGGCATCGAACCGATCTCACGTTATATACGTCAGTGGTGGAAAAAATGTTCTGTAGGAGATTTTGCGAGAGGTTCAGAAAGTCTGTCGTCCGCTCGTCGATTTATGCCTCCTATACCAAATAACCAGGTCAATTTTCGTAAATCTTTCCTGACGTAATTAAACGCAACTGAATGCAGTTTTTGCTAGTAACCCTCGCAAAACTGCAGGACAGAGGTTTAAAGAAAAATATTTCCAGGTGCGAGGTTAAACCGCAAACGAGCTGTATATAATGGCTTGTCGCGTCCCCTCGCTTGCTGCGCATACTTGTCGTCGGTGGCACTGACGCGCCACCTGATCTATGTAACTACTTGACATAGATTTTAGATTTCGATACATTCTATCCAAACATGAGTGAATTGATATGGAGTGTATTGACATTTGATAACAGGTCGTGCTACAATTGCTTTAGGGTGTACTTTGAAAAAATACTATTTCTGTATAGGCTATCCACACTGTTGGATACTTGTCAGTTGTTGCTAGATTTCGCTAATTTCTCATGTCATCATTGGAATAATATACTGGAACATATAATGTTCGTGTGTTGGTGAAGATATTTATTGAAGTGATACGTTATTATATACGGGCCAATTCATACTATTTCGCACCCAATTTGAATCGTATGACATCTGAGCTTTGACCCACACAGCATGCAATATTGCTGCAATATTGCTGCAATATTGGCAAGAAAGATTTGAAATATTGCAGCAATCTTGCACTGCAATATTACTGCAATATTGATATGTCCGGCTTGCAAGAAAGCAATGAAATATTTCTGGAAGATTTCAACAATATGATTATAAATATTGCATTGAAAGATTACTGCAATATTTCACTGCAGATTCGTCGACACCCTTGAAATCTTTCATACAATATTTCTGCAAGATTACAGAAATATAACTTTCAAATATTGCATTGAAAGATTGCTGCAAGATTGCTGCAATATTTCTCGGCCGATTCGTTGAGACCCTTGAAATCTTTCATGCAATATTTCTGCAAGATTTCAGAAATATAAATTTGAAATATTGCATTGAAAGATTGCTGCAAGATTGTTGCAATATTTCATTACCGATTCATCGACATTCGTTGAATCTTTCATGCAATATTTCTGCAAGATTTTAACAATATTATAATGATTATTACATTGAAAGATTACTGCAATATTTGACTGCCGATTCATCGACAGCCTCCGAATCATTCAAGAAACATTCCAGCAATATCTGTTTGAAATATTGCATTTAGAGATTGATACTAGATATTGCAGTATTGGCTAGGAAAATTTGAAATATTGCAGAAATCTTGCACTGCAATATTTCTGCAAGATTTCACTAACATGATTGAGCATATTGCATTGAAAGATTGCTGCAAGATTGCTACAATATTCCAGTGCTGACAAACATGTGAATAATTTTAGATTATCGGGAACTCTTCAATGACTCTCTAGTTTGAGAATGCGTTAGAGATTCCCACAAAAATAGTTTTTCCAGTTTGACTCAGAAATAAGAGTTGAAATCGAGTTTGGTACTCATCATTGTGGATGCTGGTTTATAGACAGAGGCATACAGTTTTACTTGCGAGAAGCGAGTCGCCACCTATCGGTAGTGCAAGGAGCAATGCAATATTTCTGCAAGATTCTAGGAATACAACTTTGAAATATTGCATGGAAAGATTGCTGCAAGATTGCTGCAATATTTGAGAGCCGATTTTTTGAAACCCTTTAAATCTCTTAATCAATATTTCTGCAAGGTTGGTGCAATATTATAGTTCCTTTCGGAAGATCAGGATTTGAATACAGCATTAACGGAATTATGTATCATAAAAGTGTGTGCTGGTCTGGCGGCAAGAATTTTGCGCCGCGTCCAAAGAATCACGGGTTCGCGCCTGGTCTCATAGTGAGAATTTGTATACATTTTCCCACATTGAATTCCATGTAAGCGACCAGAATCTTTCAGAAATCTTGCAGCAATATTGCATGAAATCTTCCATCGAAATATTTGTGCAATATTTCAATGTAGCCTTCGACTTTACATGAGCTTGCAGAAGAATCTTGCAGAAATCTTGCAGCAATATTGCATGAAATGTTTCAATGCAATATTTCTGCAATATTTCAATGCAGCTTTCGACTTCTCAGGATCTTGCAGCAACGAAGTGATATGGCGATGACGAGGTCCGGTGGCGGGGGACGAGCGCGACACCTATTGGCTCTGCCGCGGCGGCCGCGCCACGCCCGGCGAGCGGTTTGGCAATTATGCCGCGCGTTCACAACACAACGAGCACGTGTCGAACACAATATTTTTGTTGAAATTATGATTAGGTGGGTGGGTGTGGGTTGTCTAATGAGCACCCAGTACTCATTTTCAATAGTTCCGGCACCGCACTACACAGCCGATAAATAAGTAAATTCCCCTCAGGACTCACAACTTAAATATAACATCTGAAATTTATATTGTAAGAGTGCGCGGTGGTCCCGGGGCAAAGCTTTTGCTTCGCGACCCAAGGATCGGTAGTTCGCGCCCGACCCCCCGACTTTTTTTTTTATCTAGTTGAATCAGATAGAATCATCCAATCTTTTGGGAAGTATTAACTCAACGGACCAAAATAAAAAACATTTATATTAGGAAATAATTTTCGAATTTTATTGAACGTTTTGACCTCAGGGCACATGGGATAATTCATCCTACAGGTGGAAATTGATATGATTTCAATATATAAATTTTCAAGGCATAAGTAACTTGCCAAATCACGTTAATACAATTTATTAATTCAATACAATTTGAATAAAACATCTACGTTAATATGTATGATACACGTGTAAAAATAATAAACATCTATATAATACATTTTTCTATGCTTGAATTGATTAACATGATCAATTGGTAATTGCAATCTCCTTAATTGCTGATAGATGCAATTATATGAATATTTTCATAATGGAGAATTGGAATCCATCACTGATGAATAATGGTATTTATGATTGTTATGTCATTGTGATTGCAGAAGAATTCAATGATTTTACACATGAATTAAGATTATTCATCATAAAAATATATATACTTTGATTAGAATTTTAAGTTGAATAGATAGTTATGTGAGGTGAATTGATCTTTTCTTTTTCATTGTATTCATTTTATCCAGATGTTTTATGGCAGACATGTTGAATTCACTCAATTTGTATAAGTATATTGTAGTTGAATAAGAATATATATATACACATATATACTCTTACTCACAAATTTATGAAACTTTCGGATAGAATCAATCTAATAAACAAAAAAAAAGTGATTTGGCAAGTTACTTATGCCTTAAAAATATATTCATTTAAAATCATATCAATTTCTACCTGCAGAATGAATTACCCCATGTGCCCTGGGGTCAAGTAAACTTAAATAAATTTCGAAAATTATTTTCAAATATAAAAGTTTTTCATTTTGGTCCGTTGAGTTTATACTTCCCAAAAAATTGGATGATTCTATCAGATTAAACTAAACAATAAAAAAATTCGGGGGGTCGGGCGCGAACCACCGATCCTTGGGTCGCGAAGCAAAAGCTTTGTCCCGGGACCACCACGGATTCTAACAATATGAATCTTGGATGTTATATTCAAGTTGTGACCCCCGAGAGGGGTTTACACATTTATCGGCTGTGTAGTGCGGTGCCAAAACTATTGAAAATGAGTACTAAGTGCTCATTTTATAACCCTCACCCACCCACCTAATCATAATTTCAACAAAAATATTGTGTGCCACTCGTGCTCGTTATGTTGTGAACGCGCGGCACAATCACCAAACCGCTCGGCGGGCAATGGCGCGGCAGAGCCAATAGGCGTCGCACTTGTCCCCCGCCACCGGACCTTGTCATTGCCATATCGCTTCGTTTTCTTGCAGTCCAATCTTGCAGAAAGCTTGCAGCAATATTGCATGAAATGTTACAATCCAATATTTCTGCAATATTTTAATGAAGCTGTTGACTGTCCTCAATCTAGCAGCAGAATCTTGCAGAAATCTTGCAGCAATATTGCATGAAATGTTTCAATGCAATATTTCTTCAGTATTTTATTGCAGTTTTGACTGTCCTCAATCTTGCAGTCAAATCTCGCAGCAATATTGCATGAAATGTTTCAATTCAATATTTCTGCAATATTTCAATACAGCTTTTGACTGTCCTCAATCTTGCAGCAGAATCTTGCAGAAATCTTGCAATGCAATATATCTGCAATATTTTACTGCAGTCGTTGACTTCTCAAGGTCTTTCAGTTGAATCTTGCAGAAATCTTGCAGTAATATTGCATGAAATCTCTCATCGAAATATTTGTGCAATATTCCAATGTAGCCTTTGACTTTACATGAGCTTGCAGAAGAATCTTGCAGAAATCTTGCAGCGATATTGCATGAAATCTTGCAATGCAATATTTCTGCAATATTTCAATGTAGCTTTTGACTGTCCTCAATCTTGCAGTCAAATCTTGCAGGAATCTTGCAGCAATGTTGCATAGGATATTTCAGGAGAATATTTCAGAAATCTTGCAGTAATCTTGCACTGCAACATTTCATTGTAATATTGTGAAATATTTCGTTGAATCTTTCATGAAATGTTGCTGCAATATTTTTGAAATATTTAATTGAAAGATACCAAATCCGCTCCCGAAAGCTGAATTGAAATATTGCAGCAATCTTGCTGAAATCTTGCACTGAAATATTTCAGTGAAATATTCCAACGCAATGTTGCATGCTATGTGTGGAATATTTTCAAATTTTTACAGTTTTCGAAATGGCTGATAAGATTGTCCAGATGATGAAGGGGCCAACAAATTACCAAATTATTCTCATCATCATGAAGGAGGCCCAAGCACGTGGGGTTTTCGAAGGGAAACCAGAATTATTCGCCGAAATTATGAATACCCTCCCGAACCCTGCGGTAGGCGCAACATTGCCACTGCTGCCGTCATACCCCCCACCCTAAACCCCACCCCCACCGCCACCACCATCACCACCAACGCAATCGTTCACTGGTGAGTTATTCACCGTTCAAATCATACTGATCTTCTAATTGTTTCTTGGAATTAATGCTAATATATATCAACAGCACTCCAGCTAGCGGACATGATGACCGACGCGGTCGGCGATGAGATACTCGGAATGATCGAGGCGTCATTTACGGGTAAATTTCTTACTGATGGTATATTAATCGTTTTTTTTTCTTTTATCAAGAAATGATCTAATTTACATTTCTAGAGCCTGTGAATGTATCAAATGTTGACGCTACCATAAACAGCGTATCGTCCGGTACCGAACCGTTAACCACCGTCATCGAGGCCCCGTCCAGCCAGACATTACCGCGTGACAGCCAATCAGCTCAGGCATCAACGTCTGCCGAGGAATCAGGCTCAACATCGAATTCTGATTCCGAATCCTCATCAGAGGATAACGATGACAAGGATGCTGATAATAAGGGAGGTAGGGTTGAAATAGATCGTAAGTATATATCCTGTTAACATAAGGATAATTTTCGAACCCCTTTTGCGCTTTTATTCCATTCATATAGCTGTTAATTTACAGCACGGCTACGAACGCGAGATTAACGAGCCGTCTGGTACGCGCCACATTACCATCGAGTCGGAATCTACACAATTTTTAAATCGGTTCCGGCTCTCTGGCCGCAACAATGTGGCCAGTATCATCCCCCCGCCAGCACTAGCCATTGACATCTTCAGTTGGCTGGAGAGCGCGATGCAGGAGCTGTACGACCACCTGACTGCCGGCGCTGCGCCATCCGATATCATCAGAATAACAATACACACAGCAAGATTCGTGCACGGGTCAGCCTGGATTTCCTTCAGACCCGTGAGTGAATTGAATCGCGATGATATATGGCGTGCAATCGAGCGAGTGGCTCAAAGCTCGGAAGCGTTCGATATAGACGACACCCTCTCGATTCACTGCAACATCGTTGAGGTTCCCCAGGGTAGAGGGCGTGTCGTCCTCAGTCATGAGACTGTGTTGAAAAGGGCCATACTGACCATTAGCAATAAAGACAATCTGTGTTTACCGCGTTCCCTTGCAGCCGCGGATTGTCATGCGATTTGCGGTCAGATTCGTTCTGGGCAGCTCCACAAAGATTGGAAAAAAATGAGAAAAAGCGATGGTAAATATCAGAGCGAATGCGCTAAAGCTCTTGTTTGAAATGCTAATGTAATGATACCCGCAACAGGTAGCGGAATATCCGAGATAGAGGCTTTCCAAAAATACTATACACCTCTCGGCATAGCCATCATAGTATGTTCGTTTCAGCAATTCAGTCGTGGCGGACGTCCGTACTTTGATGGAACAAAATTTGTGATTGAAAATGATTACCAAATAATACATTCTCTAAGGATAATGTACTATGAAGGATCTAATTATTTCCAACCTTTTTGGAATTTGATAGCCGCGGTGGGAAGTAGAGGGTATTGTGAAATTTGTAACAAAGCTCACAGGCCTGAGAGCGGACATAAATGTTCTCAAAAATGTATAAAATGTGCGCAAATCCCACCATGCGATACCTCCACCCAAACAATGAGCTGTCCAAATTGTGGTAGAATGGTGTAAAATCGTGCGACAGATGTAATAAAATTATTAGACTAAACTCTCGAGAGATCCATGAGTGCGGCGTCGCGTTTTGTAAAATTTGTAAACAGAAATTACCTATAGGACATCGATGTTATATGCAGCCGATAAAGAATAATAAGAGCAAACAGAGAGTGGTATTTCTGTTCTATGATTTTGTAACGCAGATGAACGAGACACTCGCTGGAGACGACTCTGTGAGAATTCATACTCCGAACTTGTGTATTGTCCACCAGGTCTACTCATTCTGTTCCGCGGATGATAATATAGCAGGCCTGTGTGCACATTGTGGGGTTTGCGAGTATGCATTCACAAGAGACCTAGTCGGTGAACTTGTAGAATTAGCCTTACAGCCGAGAATTTGAAATATTTAGTAGAAAAGAGAAAGGACTTACGGAACAAGCCATCTCTAATCATGAACGGTTCCAAAATAATCGTTATGCGGATAAATAAGGTAAAGTTCATTGATAGCCTCAATTACTTTCACATACCGTTAGCTGCCCTACCCGAAGCTTTTGGTTTGGATGCCATCGAGAAAGGCACGTTCTCCCATTTATTCAATGTACCCGAAAATCAAAATTATGTAGGCGAACTACTGCCGATGGTCTCATACTCGCCCGACACAATGAAGCGAAAAGCCCGCGAAAACTTTTTAATATAGTACGAGACAAAAAAAACGAAGGATATTTATTTGATTTTCAAAAAGAAATTTTGAAATATTGTATTTCAGATGTAAAAATTTTACGAGCCACGTGTTTGATATTCCGAGCCAACTGTATCAAGCTCGCAAACGTCGACCCATTCGTTGAATCATCGACAATTGCTTCAACGTGTCTGCAACTTTATCGGAAAAATTTCTATAAAGTGGACTCGATTGCGATAATCCCGATCGGTGGGTACCGAGGTGTAAACACTCAGTCAGTGAAAGCGATGAAATGGCTCATGCTGGTGGAGCAGGTAAATGATTGGCGAAACCAGCACGCCGGACGGTCACGCGAGAAAAGACTTTCCGAAAATATACTCGTCGACGGTTTTGTCGAATCCAACGGACCCGCGAGTAAAGGAATTGTCTTACAATTCCACGGTTGTTTTTGGCACGGATGTCTACGATGCTTCCGACTAAACCGAGATAGCCGTCTTATGAACAACGATTCGATGCACAATCGCCTCGAGAGAACGCGGAAAGTTTCGAGAAAAATCATTATCACGGTTATCAGCTTATTGGAAAATGGGAATGTGATTTTGATCGGGAGATGGCCGAAAATGAAAATGACCGTTTTTATCTAGAGGAAAATTTCCCACGACATACTCCATTAAATCCGCGAGATGCATTTATGGCGGTAGAAGGGGGCATACAGCCAAACTTTATGATATAGAGAAAGGTGAAAAAATGAAGTACGTTGACGTTTGTTCTCTCTACCCGTATATCTGCAAGCGCGGCAAATATCCAATTGGGCATCCAAAACTTTACGTGAGCGTAGAGGAATGTCACAAATTTTTAGATCCGGAAATGGACATGAATAAGGCGGATGGTTTGATAATGTGCGATGTGCTACCCCTGCGAAATCTCTATCACCCCGTTTACCCGTCAGAATGCACAATAAATTATTATTTGGTCTTTGCTATTCATGCATCGAATCTAAATTCCAAGGCGACTGCCTACACGATAACCCTACGGATCGAGCGGTAACCGGTACGTGGGTGTCCGAGGAGGTGAAAAAAGCAATAGAGATGGGATACGTTGTGAAAAAAGTGCTTGAAATTTGGCAATACGAAATGACCCAATATAACCAAGGTAGTCAGGAAAGGGGGCTTTTTGTTGATTACGTCAATAAATTTTTTCAACAAAAAACCCAAGCTTCTGGTTTACCAGATGAATGCATAGAGGATCCTGAAAAAATCGATGCATATCTAGAGGAATTTGAAAGAATCGAGAGTATCAAACTAGATTGTGACGAAATCGAATATAATAAAGGATTAAGATCCATAATGAAGCTCATGCTGAATTCCCTGTGGGGAAAATTGGGACAGCAGGAGAATAAACCGCGAACCGAGATCGTTACAAAAGCGCAACGACTCGGTGAGCTGTTGACCAGCACGGAGATCGCATTAGTTCCATTTTACCGGTGAACGATGATTGTCTGTACGTCACGTGGCGCTATAGCGGAGAGATTTATGAGCCAAGCCCGACGACAAACGTGGTGGTTGCGGCTTATACAACTGCCCAGGCGCGTCTCAATTTATTGAGCTATCTAGAGCCACTCGAGGATCGCGTTTAATACTATGATACTGATTCGATCGTGTATTTAACCCATTAACGCCGAAGCGTACCGTTTTTTTGGTGCATTTTTAACGCAATTATTTCCTATGTTATCGGAGTTGAAATCATTTTATTTTTACATATTCCGACGTAAAATTTTATGCTCTTTCAGAATCTGGGCTCAAAATTTTTATTGGACATCAAGAAATATGGCCGATTTAACATAAAAAAATTTTTTTTCGCAATGTTACCGCTATAGACCCATGCTCTAATTGTGATCAGAGGTGATCACGATAGTTGAAGTTCATTGGAGAATCTTTTTGTCATCATTAAACCACTTCTCTTTACAATATGGCGGCAAGAACGTAAATATTTTACGAAAACCTATGCTAATTTTTTTCTCGGAAACTATCGAGTTGAGCACAAAATATCTAGGAACAAAAACATCTTAGAATTGGTTGAAGAGTACATTACAATTTTTTCATAATCCTTAGAGATGATTTTTGGTTTTTCAAAATTTCAAAAAAATGGCAATTTTCCAAAAATTCGTTTTTTATTCTGATAAAATTCCAGGGTATTCTCTGATCGATTATAAAACATTTTTATTTCCCAAAAATTGTCACCCAACTCAATAGTTTCCGGAAAAAAAATTATTCAAGTTAACATTTTCTGCTCTTTGCATTTTGAAAAACCAAAAATCATCTCTAAAGGTTATGAATAAATTTGAGTGCACTCTTCGGCCAATTCTAAGATGTTTTTGATCCCAGATATTTTGTGCTCATCTCGATAGTTTCCAAGAAAAAAATTAGCTCGTGTTGTTGTGAAATATTTACGTTCTTGCCGCCATATTGTAAAGAGAAGTGGTTCAATGATTACAGAAAAATTCTCAAATAAATTTTAACTATCGCGGTCACCTCTGATTACAAAAAGAGTATGGATCTAGAGCGGTAACATTGCGAAAAAAAATCGAGAAAATTTTTTTTTCCGAAAATTTTTGCATTTTTTATGTTTAAATCGGCCATATTTTTTTTTTTAATGTCAAATCGAAATTTTGAGCCCAGATTCTGAAAGAGCATCCAGGGGCGCGCTAGAGCCCCCTCCTGGCGAGTAAAGGCAGCTGGGGGCAAGCGCTACCCTTATACATTAAGTTCGGTTCACCGATTCTTGAATTTTACGAAGAAACACAGATAAGCATCAATTATGGATGTTATCTGGTAGAATCCGATGATTTTCCATTTTTCCTTGATGTACAGCTGGATTTTTTATCACGTACCATACGGATTTCACGTAAAGTGTCCGTTTGGTGTAGGTTAGATTGCCGAAAAAATTTTTCTTCTATTCATAAGATATCTCGAAATGACGATGATCGATTGCGAGATATCTCGTATCGAACTCGCTACACACATAAGTGTATATATATCTATATATCCATATATATATATATATATATATATATATACATATATATACTACTGTAGAGTGTAGCAGACGCCAGTCCACAACATATATATATATATATATATATATATATACATATATAGTATATATAGTAGTAACGCGAGAGCTGGAAGTCGTCGAGCTTAATTATTAGATGATCTCGCATGTGCAAACGGTATTATTCGTTTTGATATTTATAAAGAAATTCAAGAATGGAGAAAAAGAAGATAGTGAAAGTGGACAGAAAGTCGAAGAAAAACATGAAGCAAGCAGTGATCATCATCATAAATAAGCTACCTGAACTCCAACCTAAATATGACTGTGTAAGTATCATCAATCAATTACCACAAAAGGGAACACGATTGGTGTGGATTCTGGAAACCACAAGTTTTTATCTCAAAATCTCAAAATAATAATATAAAATTATCATGTTAAGAAGTATTGTCGATCCCATTTTTACTTTCTTAACACATGAATTTTGTTCGGTTTGTCATTTGTGCAACAATTGCAGTTAGAAATATAAAAAAAATTACCTACTTGACTGCTTTTGTGTTTGAACACGTGCGTTTGGAACCTTTGATTTCTTTAACTCATCTGCTAAATATTTTTGGTATCTTTCTTCCTCATCAATCACTCGATTTCTATGGTCTTTTTTCATATTTTTCTGTATTATTATCCTACCTACATACATAACCTTGAAAACATTCCAAGTATAGAATAGTACAAAGTTGTAATAGCCTAACTTGCTTCTGAACTATTTAGAAATTTATTAGAGAGATACATGCCGTGATACAGCTATATATGATCCTCTCTGTATTCAAAGCTTTCTAGTATGAAATGAACAACCGTTTGATAGTTGCATATTTTATCTTGTAGATCAAGCAAAATGCCAGAACTAACTGAACTCGACAAAGCTGGAACATCAGAGCCAACCAAGGATGAGGCAGCAGCAGCTGGCTCTGGAGCAGATTCAGATTCTGACGACACAATTCCAGAATTACAAGATGCAGCGACAGGCAGTGGATTCTCAGGAGCAAATTAACCTGGCATTGATACGGTATCTAAGGCTAAACAGAGTCGAGGAGAGAAGAAAGCCAGAAAACTCATGAGCAAGCTTGGTCTGAAGCCTGTGAGTCATTTTCAGATATGAATATTACTGCATATCTTTCTTGAAAGCATTGGTCAATTGTTATTGTTCCCATTGCAGGTCCTAGGAGTTAACAGAGTGACGATCAGAAAGTCAAAAAATATCTTGTTCGTCAACAAGCCAGATGTACTGAAAAATCCAGCTTCGGATACTTATATTGTTTTTGGTGAAGCAAAGGTGAGCTTCTTCATCATATTGTATGATTCAATTTGTATTTTTGCTTGGAACTGCTCTCATCCGATTTGACTTTTATTTAATTTTTTTTCCATTTACGAAAACAAATTGATTTTAATTATATATTCTGTGAATGCAGATTGAGGATCTCAGTCAACAAGCACAAGTAGCAGCAGCAGAGAAGTTCAAAGAACCTCCAGTTATTTCAACTGCTGAAACTGGTGGCAGCACAACAGTAAGTTTTACTTGTTAGTAGGCGCTCATTATTGAAGTGAAACTATTTCATACCAACTCTTCTTTATTTTAGGTGGTTGCTCCAATACAAGAAGAATCAGAAGATGGTCATGAGTCAAGCGAACGTATCTCGAGGGAAGGCAATCAAAGCACTCAAAAATAATCAGAATGATATCGTCAATGCTATTATGGTGAGTTCCCTCTTTCAATACTCAGGCATATTATTCCTGTAGCAAATAATAACCATGATGATCAACGTGAAGATTTCGCTAATATATGGGACGTTCCACGTCAAGTGAGCATGGTCAAAATTTTGTTCTCAATTCTGCATTGACAAATTGATTGGTATCCATCCCCAGAATACTCAAAAATTTTTTCAGATTTTTAGGTGCATGTATGTGGAAGTTAGTCTGTGCACTCAAAACCTGAATTATCCAAAATTTAACTTTTTTCTCAATTTTGAGAGCCCAAATAATCTTGTATATGTGTGAAAATGAAAAAAAGTTGTGAACAAAAATTATGCTGAATACTACAAAGATTATAAAAAAAAATTGTTTGACACCAGATGCCTCCATCCGGATAGGCTACTCTATTAATTAAACATGTTTCAACAAGTTTGGCTATGTTCGCCCACTTATTTTTGACCTTTCAAGTTATACGTACAAGCCTTTGTTCGATAGCTTGAAAATGGTCTCATACATTTTTTGGAGAAATTCCAATATCTCCTGCAATTAATTGTCTAAATCTGCAATATTAGCATTCCCTTCTTGTTAGTTTCAACATATCAGATCCACAATGAAGCTCACAGTGAGGATATCATGCCTTCGGGTCATCAATCTCAGCCAAACTCTACAGATATGTTCCCTGACACTGGATCAAGCTACCGGTAGAGTTTGGAGTTCCAGCGCTGCCTTGTTATAGAGCTTTTTATGACTTTAGACTGAGGCAGCTATATATAGATATACATATCTGCCTTGATTTGTCTAAAATTCACATAATTTTCATAATTTCATCAAGAAAATGATGTATTTGACTTTGTTTGGTACTATGAATAAATATTAACTCATGTGATTGACTTATATTGTGTGAACTGCAAGGCTAAGGTTGGAAAAGCTATTGACCGGTTGTCTCAAATCATATTCCTGGTAAATGTTTATAATTTCATGTGTAAATAACTTGCATGTGATTTGAGACCACCCGTCAACAGCTGTTCACACAATATAAGTGAAACCATAAGTTAATATTCATTCATAGTACCAAACAAGGTGAAATACATCATTTTCTTGATGATTATGAATATTCTGTGGATTTTAGACAAATCAAGGCAGATATGTATATCTATATATAGCTGCCTCAGTCTAAAGTCATAAAAAGTTCTATAACAAGGCAGCGCTGGAACTCCAAACTCTACCGGTAGCTTGATCCAGTGTCAGGGAACATATCTGTAGAGTTTGGCTGAGATTGATGACCCGAAGGCATGATATCCTCACTGTGAGCTTCATCGTGGACCTGATATGTTGAAACTAACAAGAAGGCGATTGTGATATTGCAGATTTAAACAATTAATTGCAGGAGATATTTGAATTTCTCCAAAAAATGTATGAGACCATTTTCAAGCTATCGAACAAAGGTTTGTACGTATAACTTGAAAGGTCAAAAATAAGTGGGCGAACATAGCCAAACTGGTTGAAACATGTTTAATTAATAGAGTAGCCTATCCGGATGGAGGATTCTGGTGTCAAACAATTTTTTTTTATAATCTTTGTAGTATTCAGCATAATTTTTGTTCTCAACTTTTTTTCATTTTCCCACATATACAAGATTATTTGGGCTCTCAAAATTGAGAAAAAAGTTAAATTTTGAATAATTCAGGTTTTGAGTGCACAGACTAACTTCCACATACATGCACCTAAAAATCTGAAAAAATTTTTGAGTATTCTGGGGATGGATACCAATCAATTTGTCAATGCAGAATTGAGAACAAAATTTTGACCATGCTCACTTGAGTCCCATATATATACAGTTTACACTAGTCAGTCACTGAATTTTGGGTTAGTAATATATTTTTGCAATGTTTATCGATTGTCTTTTTCTTTATGTCTGCAACTACTATTTCTGCATCATCTTCAGGTTATCATGAATAGAACTTTATAAATATATAAGAATATAGTAGAGAGTACATTAGCATTTTTTAAAAAAATAGCTACTTGCTTTTGCATATGCAACATGATACTATTTTTCTGCTCATATACAGTTACATAATAATGAAGTTGAATATGAATTGTCTATAGATGATTGCAGACAATTTTCAGATAAATGAAGCCTATTTGTGAAATTTATTGGAAATATTGGCAGGTGAATTGAGGAGAAGAGGAAAAATTCCATAAGACCATATGCAGTAGGTGGATCGCCAAAAGTTACCCACAAATTCAAATCTCATCAGTTAAGTTATTAGATTGACTTCATGCTTTAAATAACAAATAAGATATGGCTGATCTAGAGGGCCAAAAAATGTCAAATGCTTTGCTTGAAGGTATGTACAGTTAAGGCTCACTGATTGATTTTTTGTTGTCAAACATAAACAAACTGTAAATCATTCAAGCTATTCGAAAGTCTTCTATGTCTTAGAAATGCAATGGAGAATCATTGTGAAAATTGAATAGCGTAGAATCAAAATATGTATGCGTTCTTTATTTTGTAAGCTCAATTGAGAGTAGGTGTTGAAATGTCCAATTTTAAAATAGTAGTTCAATTTTTCTTGACAGTTTGATGAAATATATTCAGATCTACTCTTAATCAATTAGAACTATCACTCGAATTGTTTTAACAATATCATAATTTAATATAAAACAAATGTATAAGAAAATATAGTCAAGTCACTACTGGAATAATTATATAATCATATTTCCTTTTCATAGAAATGAATAATCTGATTTAGACTTATTGCCCTCAATGTGGGATGAAGAATGAGCCAAACAACTTCTGTAAAATTTGCAAAAAGTGCAAGGACCTGAATATGTTTCGCTGTTTGCATCAAGAGTGTGATAAGTCATACAAGCATGTAGACACTGTACGTATACATATAAAGAAAAGTCATCTCAAACTTGAACATGAAAATTCTCATGTGTGTCCCTCATGTTGCAAAAAATTCAGTCATTCGGATATTTTGAATGAGCATTTAAAGATTCTATATTTTACACAAGATCTCAGTAGCCTAGCTTGCAGATGATTGCTATTCCATAGTCACTCGTATAGATATTCTTCTCCACTTGCTTTTAGAAACATACAATAAGGGTTAAAAGAGATCTGATAAATTGTATGATATCATGTGAACTCGCCATGCTTAGAGATTTTAGCTTTCTTTGCATCAGCGAGCCAAGTATTTTTATAGTTTTATACTTGATCATAAACAATGCTCAGTCAGATACTGAATGTACTAATCAATCAGGAGATTCTTTTTCCAGTTAGCCAAACGGTCATTGATGAGTTTGTCAAGAACCACTGTCAGTCATTTAGTGTTATCTATTTGGAATGAGATTTTTAGATAGTGTAATTTTGTCTAATTACGATACTACATTTACACTGTATTTAAATTAATCAAATAGTGTTGATGTAATGAACACTACGCATGTAATTTTCACGCTGAACGCTATTAATGCATAAATGTAATAAGTACTACATTTTAAATGTACAATTTTAGCATAGTTATATCATTCGTTAAATCTGGTAATAATAAAGATAACTTTGTGCAAACCCACATGTTAGTTAGGTTTCGCTAATATATATCACAGTCAGAAATGTATTCGTGGAGAAAACCGTGGCAGACTGAAATATGACTTACACTATTTTGTTTGAGTATTCTTTGAATAATTTTTGTGACATGCTAAGAGTTTTGTATTCGATGTGTTCAGTTTGAAAGAGGTGAAATTCTTTAAGCAAAAATTGAAATTCTTCAAGCAAAAATTGATTTTGATCACCCGGATGAGGATCTTATACTCATTAAAAGTTAGCTAAAAGCGAAAGAGGTGAAATTCTTTAATGGCCCAAGGTTGACTAATATATGCCAGGAAATAGGTAAATATAAAGATTTTCCATTTATACAGATACTAGACGGTAGATAAATTTTTTATAATTTATAGCTATGACACTTTTATAACATTATAACAACACTTTGTGATTCCACTGGAAATAGACGTATACAGACATCTAGAAACTAGTATGTAAGAATGTATTTTGTGACTTCTGTTTGAAGTTGTTACATTTGAAAAAAAAAATAGGTCTCGAGCAGTTCAAGACTTTAGGAATAATTGATACATGTATTTTTTGCAGTTAAATAGTATAGGGGAGTCAAAAAATATACTCATTTTTCATAAGATAAGAATTATCATTCTCTAATTCACATGCAGTAAAAATGGAACCTCTCCATCGGATACAACTTCATTTGTTTTTCACTTTATACCAAATTTTCAAATTTAATGAATGAAATTACTGAAATAAAAAGTTCTACCAGTATGAACTGAAACTAAAATGAAATAGATTTATTCAGTGTGCTCTAATTTTTTTAAATTTACTTTTCACTGTCATTTTCAAAGGCAAATAATTCTAGCGCAAACAAATGACTCAACTTTTTGATAATTCTTAATACAATTGTAGAAAAATCATTTTGTAATTTTGAAAAATAAATCATGCGAAGCTAATAGAATTAATAAATTGTTAATTTGTTTTTCTTCTTAGTGAATAATCAAATATATTCTTCATTCTAAATAAAATAGATTTGAAAAAAGTATAGAATAAAATTGTTTCTAAGTAAAATAGATTTTCAAAGGAAATAACTCAAGACACGTAATGTTTTATTTTAAACCCTTTGAATCATACATAAATTTTCCTTGCAGTGACATTTCTGAAAATTTGATATACTTTATCACCGTCGTATTTATTATTAAATAATTAATATACTGGCCCTAGGGCCTAGAGCATGATAACGATTAAGAGGATTTGCGCGCACGAGATGGTGAGGCTCGTGTGCGCGGGAGTAGGATCTTGAGCGGGAACAGTGTGGCAAATAAAAACTACGATGGTTCTGACGAACGCAAAGTTTATTTAATTCTAGGGGAGGAAGTTACACAGAAGGGCAACGAGCCCGGGGTCGCGTCTCGCGGGCCGGAGCGAGAGAGAGCGTGAACGCGTGTTGGCCGGGAGAGAGAGAGATGGCGATCGGACGGCACTTACTCGGCGATGCTCCGGCGCTAGACGGTCCTCGTCCTCGACTCGGCCTCGGCGTGCGGTAGCGAAACGGGTGACGTGGGGGATCGGTCCGCAGGTGTCCTCGGGGTCGCGATTGCCCGGGCGGTCTCGTGGTTTCGAGGGCTCGTGGTATCGCGCACAAGGGCCGGCAATAAACTAAATACTTCCGCCGCGCGCTCGGCCGGCCGAGCTCGCTTCGGCCGTCTTCGGCTGACGTCACGCGGCGCGCGGATTGAATCTCGTTCGCGACGCGGTCTCTCTCTCTCTTACGTTGTCGGCAGCGCTGGCTTTCTCGCTGGACGCTGAAACATGACTGATATTTACAAATAATACACTATTATAGAGAGAGAGATATCACAGGACCTGGCAATGTAATTGTCCGCCCGTGACAACTTAAAATTATTATTATTATCATGTATTCTAGTAAGAATGCATTTCAGTCTCAAGAGTATAAAACCTTCCTGGAAAAATGTTGAAATCACATATTCTAATATCCGTTTTGGAATTCTATTTTGAATTAAATAAATACAATTCAAATAAATGATTATTTGATGATTTCTAGTAAATGCTTTCAGTCTTAAGAGTACCAAACCTTTCTGAAGAAAGGTACAAATCTTGGACGAGTAAAGAATAGTTCTAGAACTGTCATATCTGTGTAATATTGGGATAAATGCATGAATGAATTTCTAAGCTATCCAAACTATAAAAACGTTAACAGTCCATATTAACATATTCTGATATCAAATTTGGAATTTTATGAAATCAATACAATTGATATATTATGCTGATTGTCTTTTCAATATAAGAATATCTAACCTTTCCTAAGAATATCTAAAGGTACACATTTCTGACGAGTAAAGAATGCTTTCAGTCTTAAGAGTACCAGACCTTTCTGAAGAAAAGTACAAATCTCTGACGAGTAAAGAACAATTACCTGGTTGATTTCACAGATTCTAAGATTCGTTTTGAAATTATATATTAAATAATTATCTAACATTTGTTGTTTATATGATAATTTTTTTATACGTACTATTCTATATTCAAAGTCATACATAAATTCATTATATACCAGAGCTACCGAAATCTGAGCATATGAAAGTAGAAAAATCAATTCATGTTTGTCCTGGCAAGTTTACATTGATAATTCTCTTTAAATATACAGTTACTTTATACTCCTGAAGAAAGGTATAACAAATCACATATTCTAAGATCTGTTGTAGAATTCTATATTGAATTAAATAAATACAATTGAAATAAATTATTATTATTTTATGTATTCTAGTAAATGCATTTAAGTCGTAAGCGTATCAGACCTTTCTGAACAAAGGTACAAATTTCTGGAGAGTAGAGAATGGTTCTCTGAAGACATGGGTTCAGAACCCAAGCTGTGGAAGTATCGAGATCAATTCATTTCCTGGCAAGTTCATACTGATCCTCACTTAATATATGCTTTCATTTGCTTTCTGCAATGACCTGGTTGATTTCACAGATCCTAAGATCCGTTTTAAAATTATATATAAAATAACAAATACTGCAATTGAAATAAAATAATATTCTGGTAAACGCATTTCAGATTAAAGAGTATCAAACCTTTCTGAAGAAAGGTACAAATTCCTGTCGAGTAAAGAATGGTTCTCTGAAGACATGGGTTCAGAATCCAAGCTATAAAAGTATCGAGATCAATTCATTTTCTGGCAAGTTCACACTGGTTCTCTAGTAGAATTTTTAAGACTTCAAGAAATAATGATAGTTACTATTTACAGCTAATTTTCTCTTCTAAACATCGACCAATCGAAATAATATAATATAGTTGTTGTATAAGTGTTTCAAACACAAATTATTCAAAAATTTAGAATCCAAACTATGAGATTATAGAGTTTAATATACAGTAATATCAAGCATTATCCAACTAGTATGGTTATCCAATAATAGAATGAATATTTTTCAAATTACACTTAATTTTTGTAGTTACTAATGTTAAGATGAAAAATAACTCGAATCACAAATTTATGTCAAGTACTAATATATATACTTCCATATTCTTTCTACAATGATCCTGATAATTTCACAGATTCTAAAAACCGTTTTGAAATTCGATATTAAATTACTATTGCAATTGGAATAAAAAGATATTCTGGTGGATGCATTTCAGATTTTAGAGTATTAAACCTTTCTAAAGAAAGGTACAACTCTCTGACGAGTAAAGAGTGGTTCTATGAAGGCATATATATACTTTACTTTTATTTACATTCATTCTTTCTCAATATATCCTTTCAAAACTTACTTCGGTCAATTTTCGGAACTTCAATATTCGTTTCAAGATATTATATTTCATTTCAAAATACTATACCAGATATGAGAAATTAGATTATAGTTATTGTTTACAGCTAATTTCATTTTCAAAACATCGGTCAATAAAACAAATCATGATATAATTTTGCAAATGTATTCCAGAATCGAAAACTTCAGAATCCAAGCTATAAAAGTAAAATACTATACCAGACATGAGAAATTAGATTATAGTTATTGTTTACAGCTGATTTCATTTTCAAAACATCGGTCAATAAAACAAATCATGATATAATTTTGCAAATGTATTCCAGAATCGAAAACTTCAGAATCCAAGCTATGAAAGTATGGAGATCAATTTATTTTCTGGCAAGTTCACATCGACTTTGGCAAATTCACTTCCAATAAATGTTTTCATTTGCTTCCTGCAATTACCCTAATAAGTTTACAGGTTCTAAGATCCGTTTTGAAATTCTATATCAAATCTTCTAATAACCTTGCAATGTATAAAATGTTACATATTTTCAAGGAAATTATTCACCATTTTTTTCGAATGGTGTGATGAAAAAATTCAAAATCCCGAACCTCTCGAGTAGAAATTATTATGTGAAAATATGATGTTACATTTATGGTCAATTTTTTTTATACTTCATGATTCGTTTCAAGAAATAATTTTTAATTACATATCCAAACTCAAGATCCCGAAATGGTATATGTACTAGTTATATTTATTGTAGTTGATTTTCATCTCAAAACATTGGCTAATTAAGATTGAAAAAGGAAATTGCTGTTCCGATTGTTCCTAAAATATTTACATTCGTATCTTATCATCACAAATAATTTGAATCAATATCCAGTATAAAACACAAGTATTGGAAAACACGTTATTCATAGTGATGGGGTACTAACTCAACATCTCTAAATGGAATAAACTTTGACTCACTCATTCTAATCGAATTTTCCATGATAATTGGGTCAATTGAGATTGATAAACTGGATCACTGTTTCGTCTCCTCCTCGAAAATTACTATGAATATATTTGAAAACACATTGTTCGTAATGATTGAAATTATATAACAATCATTTCTGATTACAGTCTTGAAGCATTGGAAAATGGTTTATTTTGTTTCCATTTCTTGTATTCTATTCCTCACTCGCCGGCAAGGTCTTTTCACAGTTCACGATGGGCTGGAGAAATGTAGTATCACTTATGTTGATAAATTTGTCTATTGTTGATAATTATTTTATGACTGAGTAAATACATTCAAGTTTATTTTCACATTGGTAAAACGAGTGAATACTTAAATTCAATCTCAAATACCATCTACTATGAGTCTTTCCGCAATCCGCGATAGACAGATGTTAAGTGTGACTATTGATGACTGTGATGACTTTGACTATTGAGACAATATCGTTGTGTAACAATTTCACGTAGAAGGTAGTAATATACAAGAATACAAGATTCAATTGTCACATTTTCTGTGTCCACATTTACATTCTGGAAAGACGAAGTTCAATTTCATAAAAAGTAGTAAAATATGCTGCATGATGAAGAATTTTGGAATGGCTACCATTTGTGAAAATCAATATCCTCGTTCTTAATTGTAAAATTTTACGTCGGAAAATGTACAAATGAAATGATTTAATTTCCGAAAACATGGAAAATAATCGCGTTGAAAATGCACTTAAAAAACGGTACGCTTCGGCGTTAATGGGTTAAAACTACTTGCCATTTCAGATAAATCTAAAAAATTGAACCAGGAATTTATCAGATCTATTCTATCTGAAGGAATGTGGATTAACATCCAAAAGTTGATCGATTTTGTAAAGTCAAATCACATTCGGCTTCGTCGAATTGAAAGTGATGAATCAAGAATAAACGACATGGTAACACTTTTCAGTGATTTGGAAAACCAAATTATTGATGAACAAACAAAATCTGGTTCAGTTTTTTCTTCTGAAGAGATTGAAAAAATTTCCAAATTTCTCAAAGATTGTAGAGCAATGTCATTAACAGCAATTCATTATGCTGCAGATATTATTCTTGATCCAAACCGTAAAGGCAAAAAACTGAACTCCGAGGAGTTTTGTACTGGCTCAGATATTATAATAAAATCACATGAAAAATTAGGTGTTGGAAAAGAAAAGATTCTGATTGAATTTATAGATTACAACTTTGATGAAAGAATCTGGGACAAAAATTATGTGAAAGAATCAAGTAAACTCGTGAAGCCATTAGAGTGGTGCAAAGGCTCTTGTCATTTATCAGCCTCAAGCAAAATAGCAATAGCAATTCTACAACAGCCTTGTACATCAGCAGCAACAGAGCGTAGTTTCTCTACTTACTCGTGAATATACTCCTCTAAAAGAAATCGTTTAAACAATATTCGATATATGTGTCTCATAATTCGAAACTGTTGAAACCTAAAAAACAATCAGTAAAGAAGTTACAAGATTATCTTGAATCTTCAGACGAGTCTGATGGTGATTTGGGCAATGAAGAAAACTCAGAAGATTTTTCAGTCGACGAGAGGATATATCCTGATAGTTCTTCAATATTTACCAGTATTAACGAGGAATAAGTAAAAGCGTTTGAATATATTTAGATATTACAAAAGATAATTCTTCATTATCATAGTCATTTTGTTCATCATAGATAGTATTTCAACAAGAAACAGTGTTGAGATTACTATGTCATTATCTTATAAGAAAGAGAAGATATTATAATTATAGAATTGTTATTTTCACATAGAAAGTTTACTGTATCATACTTTATAATATAGTATGCAATTGTTCTTATCAATGAAATTGTGATGAAATAAAGAAAATTGGATAGTATATAAATCTTGTTTCAGAATTTTGTTTTGATGAGTAATGATAGTTTTTTTAATACGTGGCAAACATAAAAATGTGATCGTCATTTCAGATCTAGATAGCTAAGATAGCTATGAGATGTTCTGTTATTTTTTTACATTTCTTTAAAAATTCGTGACTTATAAACATTTTTCATTTTATGACATGACCAAAAATAAAATGACCATCATTTCACATCTAGATAGCTAAGATAGCTATCAAGATGTTTAGTTATGTTTGTATATTTCTTTAGAAATTAGTTACTTATGAACATTTTCCATTTTATGACATGACCGTCATCTCACATCTAGATAGCTAAGATAGCTATCAAGATGTTCAATTATGTTTGTATATTTCTTTAAAAATTAGTAACTCATGAACATTTTTCATTTTATGACATGACCAAAAATAAAATGACCGTCATTTCACGTCAATACATATGATGGTCTGCATGATTTAATTATGACAGTCATGACGTGACCGATTAGAAAATTACCTGTCATTTTATATAGATTCATTTTTCTGACGTCATATTTGTCATATTTGTCAGATGACTGCCATGTTTTGTCACAAAATGACCAATTTCAAAATGACAGTCATTTCGCATTACTGAGCACGAAGTTGCTATGCGTGCTGATAGCGCGCAGCGCGACAATTAGAATCAAGCAGTCACGCTTGACTGAGCGATTAGCCCGCAACCTTTGTTCGAGCCCGACACCCGTCGTCGTTGACCCGCGTGTGCGTGCGCCCTGGGAGAAGAGCCCGATTTCCTCCAGCCTCCATCCTGCAGCAGGAGAGCGCCACCCCGCACCGCCAAGCCGACCTAGTGGGACGCCACTGGGACGAGCCAGCAGCCCCCGTCGACCGCCACCAGACAAGCCGGCCCTTCGCGGCAACGAGTTCTGCACCAACGGCGATAGCGAGAGTCGGGCCTACGCGGAGGCAATCTGTAAGTATGAACCTGCGAGTGCGTGTATTTTATTCTTGCAAGCGTATCAGCGAAACTCGTCGGCACTCGCAACCGGCGAGTGGCTCTCAGCGTCCACGCGACGCATAGATAGAAGCCCGTGGCCGTCCTTCCGCCGTGGCCGTCGGTCGCGGCATGTGTAGCTCTAGCGTAATAAATGCACCTCTCTTTGAACCGCAACTGTAATACTTTCGCGCCCTAGCTCCCCTTCTCCACCGTGACTCCTGGAACGTCAACGCGGCACTGCACCACGCCGCATCCGCGAACGGGCTGATCAACGGATCGGCCTGTGACTGAGCTAGCCCGTGCGTGCACGGAATTCCCTTTATTCAAGCCTCCAGTAAGAGGCATTAACAAGGCCTAGCCCTGCACCGAGGGACATGTATATATGTATATATATATATATATATATATATATATATATATATATATATATATATATATATATATATATATATATATATATATGCATTAGCGTCAGTAATAAGATTCAATAGATATTTTCCCAAAATGCAAATATTTGTATGCATGAGCGTTATACAAAAGAAATATAAGTAATCAGTAGAAAATAATTAATCTATTATCTGAATATAAGACAAGACATATAAAAATTTATCCCATGTTTTTTCATAATTAATTTTACATAAGCAAATGGTGGTTTAAGATGTTGATGTCGGCGTGTCGACTGAAGTTTTATTTCAATAAGGATATGACCTAATACTCGATAATGTCCAGGTGGCTAGGATTGCTGATGGCAGTGTCATGAAGGTGCGCTTCTGGTATTTTTGTTTAAGGAAGCTGACTACTTTGACTACCTGGACATCATTTAGGTCCAGAGTCAGCTACTTCAAGCGAAAATACCAGAAGCGCACCGTTGGAACACCTTCATCGGGTACCCTGACTACCTGGACATCATTCGAGTTTAGAGCCAGGTACTCCATCCAGAAATACCAGGATCGCACCTTTGGAACACCGTCATCGGGTACCCTGACTACCTGGACATCGTTTGGGTCCAGGGTGAGCTGCTTCAAGCGTGAATTCCAGGAGCGCACCCTTGGAACACCGTCATCGGGTACCCTGACTACCTGGACATCGTTTGGGTCCAGGGTGAGCTGCTTCAAGCGTGAATTCCAGGAGCGCATCCTTGGAACACCGTCATCGGGTACCCTGACTACCTGGACATCGTTTGGGTCCAGGGTCGGCTACTTCAAGAAAAAATTCCAGGTGCGCACCCTTGGAACACCGTCATCGGCGACCCTAGTCAGCTTTTCCAAGTCAAAATACGAGGAGTGCACCTTTGGGACACTGCCATCGGCGACCTTAGCTACTTAGACATTATCGGGTATTAGGATATAGTCAAATAAAACTTCAGTCGACACGCCGACATCGGGATTCTAAGCCACCATTTGCCCATGAAAAATCAATCATGAAAAATAACATCGAATAAATTTTGATGTCTTATCTTCTGTGTTTGAAAAAATCTGCAGTACTTTTCCTGGAATCTATGGCACAGGGCAAATAGTTTTCCCATATTCTTACTAACTATACATTAACAATTTATTCACAATTCCATGGTTCCAAATCTACGCGGGATGCAAGAGCATGTAAACGTTGTTACGTACTATGCGTGAACACAGCTGTTTATCAGGCTACCGCGGCTAACTTCAGGGTCGTAAAATGAAGAAGTATTTCTCTGGTCGAAAGAAAAGTAGTAGATCGTTTGACACGGGACTCCGAAATCATTATTGCGAACGAGATTTTGAGTATTTCTCTTTGTCAATCGCTCGATTGGGATGCTATATGAGCATTAAATCCTGTTTCGCATCCAAAAAAAGTCGTTTTGACTAAATTAATGCCAATGTAAAAATCGAGCGTGCAATATCAAACATTATATAGTGCGGTGTCTTCTGCTTGACGCATGGAACACAACCGCGTTCCGTGATTACTTTGATTATTCATCACAGTCCTCCCAGCCTTAATAAAATTTTTACAAATGGAAAAGAAAATTCAATAGGAAATCTCTTATCAGGTGCCTAAATTATTCATGAATGTTTGACCGATATGTAGAGGAAAGTGAGCCCCAATCCAACGCCCACCTCAATCGAGTCCTTTTCTCATTCCACGCCACGAATGCACGAGGAACTGCCTCCCTTGGACAGAGCAACATTGCCTCACCGTTCCCGGCTTCCTGACTCCTCCATAACCTCTACATGTCATCAATCACTTTATTAAAAATTTTATTTCATCACGTCAATCAAAAATGAAAATACATTCGCTTACAACCGTGTGGGCTGTTTCACGTCAATTCAGCATGACGAAATTCATTTCGGAAAATCTTTCTAGCCAATTTTTTTATCTTGATCTCCATAGGGCAATAGAATTTTCTTAAATTCACAAATGTATTTTTGAGACAGTTCTCTTGTAGCTTGATTCTTGAGGTTTCAAATTTCCATCAACTTTGTTGCCTGATTTACTCAAAAAACAGTCACAAAATAACTGTAAGGAAATAGAATTCACTATTACAATATATTCTGTGATTTTGGACAATAAGTGTTTAGAATTAAAGTGTTCATAGTAGAAATTCGATTCTGACACTAAATTGTTGTACAATTGCAGTACATTTGTGTCACTTGTGCTTGGATACATGTTGGTACTGCTTCGCTATCCAAGCACAGCGTGAAAAGTCAAGAGCCGTGACTTTCTTCCATATATTGCATGTTTTACTCTACGTGATGGAATATTATAGTCAATTTTGATGAATATAGATACTTTCTATCTCAACATTGGTAGATGTATTTGAAATGTATGTAACTACTTGACATGGATTTTTGATTTCAGTACATTCTATCGGAACATGGATGAATTGATCTGGAGTGCATTGACATTTGATAACAGTTCGTGCAACAATTGCTTTAAGGTATACTTTGAAAAAATATTAGTTCTGTATAAGGCTCACATTAGTTGGATACTTGTCAGTTGATGCTACTTTCTCATGTCATCATTGAAAAAATGAACTGGAATATATATAACGATAGCGTTTTGGTAAATATGTCTATTGAAGTGGTAGATCTGTCGGCGAATATAAAAAATATATTAGATTTGGATCATATTAATCTTACATGCATTTGGATGGACTGAGATTAAACAGACATTTCCAAATTTCTTTTTGCATCGAAAAATTTATCCTCCTAAGAATTTATTCAATACTATCTTATATGCATTTGAATGAACTGAAATTGACGAGACATTTTCAAATTTCTTTCTACTTAAAGAATTTAAGTAGAATTAAAGTTTATCCAACAGCGAACCAACGGATACGGAACATACCTGTCGTCCACGTATACCTTTTTTAAAGGTCTATTTTTAACTATGAAAAAAAAAAAAATTGCTCGAGGAGTATTTTATTTGATTTCTACCATTAAGATTCTTACTTAACATACAATTGATTGTGAATCTAATTTGCAAAAATATATGTTTAGTAGTAGGATACTTGGCATTTGATTTTAGATTTCATTACTTTCTTGAGTCATAATTGACAAAATGAACTGGAATATATAATGATAGTGTGCGAGCAAAAATGTCTATTGAAGTCATACATCTGTAATTGGGACGAATACGCTAGTTTTTTTCATCGTAGGAAATCGAAAGAACGTGCAAAATTAATTAGGTCATATTTTTTGTTTTTCGATCCAATCAAAATTCGACATAATATGAGGAGATGAAATTCGTGTCATTAGTAACGAAAAAAACTAGATGTTGTGAGAAATTCGTCAACCCTTTTCAAAATAACATATTAGATTTGAATAATATGATCTTACATATATTTGATTTCGTATTTGTGAATATGCGTATATCATATCCATAAATGCGTATTTATGAATTATATTACTATACTCGATACTTGATATTACTTTGTATTAAATTAATGAGTTTGAAATCCGTAACAGAGAAACATGAAGCAGAAAGAAGGCTTCATATTCTGTAATTATTATCTTAGATGCATTGAAATAGAATAAGATTGAGAAGACATCTTGCAATTTTTACCTACTCGAAAAAATTTAGTCGCTTGGGCATTTATTCAACAACGAACCACAGAATACGGAACATACTAGTCGGCAACGTGGACCTTTTTCAAAGGTAAATTTTGTTTGGTCCAGAAATGTTATGGCGTACAAGTTGAAATTAATTGATACGTACTCGACCATCTAGTGAGCAATTGATAGAATCTCATTCTAAGGATAGAAAGTATTTTTCCATGGAATATTGACAATTCAAAACAACTTTTATTCCAATGAGTTTTTGACTTTGTGACTATTTCCAGAGTAAATCAGGCCCCAAAGTTGATGAAAATCTGAAACTGCGAAGGTTTGAAGTAATTTCTAATTTTCTCTTGACCTGTAAGGAGGCATGTATATGTATGAAATAGATGAAACAATGATCTTATAATATATTCAATTTAAAATAAGGGAAAAACATAATGAGTTGAGAAAATGAAGTGGGAGAACAGGACTCACTGAACTCTCCCTGTATCATCTCTCACTTTTTTCTACTTTATTCAAAATACGAAACAAATACATTTCCTTTCCAAGGTACTTTCTTATACACAAACTTCAATTGTATAATTATATTCTCTTATAAAAATAGTTTAAATGATAAGGCATTTACAAAGAACTGGAATGAAATCGCTTTTGACCAAGTAACTGTCGACGGACGAAAGATCTGAAAATTTAACGAATAGGTACAAATTTTCCCTCATATGTAAGAATGAAACTTAAGAAAATTGCAAATGAAAACGAATGCTCCGCTATGCATCGCATAATCGTATGCGAGTAACGATATGAATTTTTGATTTGATTAACTAGAGGTATGAACAAATATACGCGAAGCGCGGAACATCGATTGTCATCAATGTTATACATTTAAATGACTCGAGATCCATGCAGGAGAGGGGAAGTTATATAAATAAGAGCTACCAAGAATCAAATCAGGGGAGCTATTATTCATCCTCAATCCTCGCAATAGGTTACAAAATTCTAACTCGGGTACGGGGGAGGTTGTCGAACACACCTGGGTTCGTCCAAGCCTTCTTTACCCGTCCGAACTCTGTGGATAGTCGAACACACCTGGGTTCATTCAAGTCTACCAGAGCACCGAGATCTTGCCCGAGCATCCTATTTATATGCTCGTAAGCTCACCGCTCAAGGAGCCGCTGTTCATTCTGCCGTCGCGTGAAAAAAGTGAGGTACGCATATTTACCGGGAGTGGGAAGAATTTCACTCTAGCGCGTATGGCACGTTGCTGCCCCTGAGGCGCGCCGCCTCATATCTCCTCTTCTTGTATCGCTTAGGCTTTTCAGGGCTCATGCCCTGCGTCTAATGAAAAATAAACGATCAAAAAAATCAATCAATTCTTCTTCTCAACTCCTTTTCAATACGGTGGCATGTTAAGGCTGCCTTCCCCTTATTATCCTCCAACTTGGCTCGACGCACTAGAGCGCGTTTTTTATGCGCGTTTCTATTGCGCCGGGCTTTCTTATTGATGGAGGCAGCTTGGGAAAATTAATCAAAATTCGATTTGCCAATCCAGGGCCTTCGCAAAACCTCAAAAATCGAGCTATAAGAGAACTGTCTCAAAAATGGATTCGAAAATCTGAGAAAATTCTGTTGCCCTATGGGGATCAAGATAAAAAAATTGGCTTAAAAGATTTCCCGTAATGAATTTCGTCATGCTAAATTGACGTGAAACAGCCCATACGGTTGTAAGCAAATGTATCCTCATTTTGGATTAACGCGATGTGATGGAATTTTCAATAAAGTGATTGATGACATGTAGAGGTTATGGAGGAGTCAGGGGGCCGGGATCGGTGAGGCGATGTTGCTCTGTCCAAGGGAGGCAGTTCCTCGTGCATTTGCAACAAGGGCTCCGAGCGTTCGCCACTTTTGCCACACTCGGCGATCTACCTGAGCACTGGGTTTCAGCTGGGAGTTTCCGAAGGCACTACATGCTTCTCAGAAATGTAGGGCACTCCATGACTGAGCAACACCGTCTCCTCGAGTCCCGAAAAGCGAAGCTATTCGAAAGTCGTTCTCTCGCACTGTTTTAGTAAGCCGCGTCTCTTGATTTATAGATAAATCTCACCCTCACAGTCCTTGATAACGCGTCTGCATTTGCGTTCTTTTTTCCGGGTTTGAAAATGATTTCTTAATTGATACGTTCATCTGAAATTTCCATCTAGCTACTCGTGGAGAGGGATTCTTCATGTTTGATAACCATAATAAACTTTTATGATCCGTCACAATCCTTACGCATTTATTCTCGTAGATAAAGAGTTTCAATTAGTTTAGGGCATAAACGACAGCTAATAATTCCTTTTTAGTCGTAGTGTAATTCATTTCGGGTCAAGTTGGAGTGCGCGACGCGTTCGCGATTGGCAAATCCTCGTCCAATTTTCCACGTGAGCCTAATTGGCTTAATATGAGACCTATCGCGTAATCGGACGCATGGCATATGATATTAAATAGTTCCTCCATACGAGAATATCATAATATGGGCTCCGCGTACAGCAATCTTTTCAATTTCTCGAACGCGTCTCTTTGGTCGTCCCTCCATGTAAATATCACATCGTTTTTCAGTAGTCGTGATAAGAATTTGAGCTAATCTTGCAAAATTTGGAAAAAAACCGTGTATAATACCCGACTAAATCAGGAAATTACTTAATGTGCCATTGTATTCGTGAAACGGGGTAGTGCGATACCGCTATTGATTTCCCGCTATTCGATTTTACGTCCTCCTCTGATATTCTATAGCCTAAATACGCAACTCCCTTGCTTGAAAAGAAACATTTTTTTGGATTTAAAGTTAGTCCGGCTGTTTTTAAACAAGGAGATTTTGAAAGTGTGGAGATGAAAAAATTCCCGCAAAATCAAAAAATATTAAAAAGTATAGTTTCCGATTTTATCATTGGCACTGCGATTCTAGCGCGCCAAAGATGTTTTTTGTTCACAGAAAAAGTATCAATACGTTCAAGTGACTTTTGACGGTCTTCCCATAGTGTACGTTACTTTAGGAACGATATGACAATAATTTAACAAAGTACCCTCAAGAATTAATTCAACCGTATCGAAAAACGCTGAGCGTTAATTTTTGAATTTTCTTGGTAGAACAGAGGATAAAACAGAGCGAAGAACTGAAAATCGAGAGAAGGAGTATGAAGAAACCAGCTGAAAAAAAGTAGATGGGCGGCTTTTCCAGCCAGAGCCCAGAGATGTGAACCGCAGGTAGGCACACGTGTTCAAAAGATCCACACGCCCGGCTCTCAAGCCTGCCGCTTGAAGGGTCGAGCAAGCGCCGTCCCTTTTCTCATTACGATCATTGTAAAATTTGTGTGTAAATTGTCGATCTTTGAGGGCCAATCCAGAGTGAAGTGGCAAAAGGAAAATTCACGAAATCAACCACATATTCATTTTATGCGACGTCTCGCCAGTTAGGTTCAATGGCCTCATCAGGCTAAAAATTTATTACACAGAAAACACGTAATAAATAATACAATTTAAGTACAAAACAATCAACGAAGTAACAATTAAATATTCTTTCTCACCAGTTTTGAATGAAAATATAATATTACGTTCGGCAGTGGAAGCGGCTGCTTCCACTGCCATTGTCAAACTATTGTATATAAAGCTAACGTCAGTGGTCTTATATACCATCAGATACATTGGTGTGTTTGTTTTGAAAAATCTTGCTAAGCTTCCTATACGTGTGACTGAGTTGTTGTGTGTCTTCCCTCGTATTAAGTGTGTGTTGGTACATGTTGATGTGGAGCATTTCCGAAATAAGTCGTTTCTTATAATACGCTTCGCGGTCTAAAATTCTAACGTTATTCCAATCAAATGTGTGCGTACTGTTTTCTATTAAATGCAAAGGGACCGGAAGTGGTTTGTCAGTAATTTTTTGATGTTCTGTGATTCTATCTTTTAATTTTCTCTTCGTGTCGCCAATATAACATGCCGAATAGTCGTTACAATCAAATTTATAAACTAACTCAGTTTGATCTAATATGCCTGTTTTATCTTTACCTAATTTTATTATGTTTGTAATATTAATAACTCAGTCACACGTATAGGAAGCTTAGCAAGATTTTTCAGAACAAACACATCAATGTATCTGATGGTATATAAGACCACTGACGTTAGCTTTATACACAATAGTTTGACAATGGCAGTGGAAGCAGCCGCTTCCACTGCCGAACGTAATATTATATTTTCATTCAAAACTGGTGAGAACGAATATTTCATTGTCACTTCGTCGATTGTTTTGTACTTAAATTGTATTATTTATTACGTGTTTTTTTATGTAATAAATGTTTAGCCTGATGAGGCCAGTGAACCTAACTGGCGAAACGTCGCATAAAATGAATATGTGGTTGATTTCGTGAATTTTCCTTTTGCCACTTCACTCTGGATTGGCACTCAAAGATCGACAATTTACACACATTTGGGATTATGGAGGGTGCACAATATAATATCATTGTAAAATTTGACAAAATTTCAAAATGTTCACTTTCTACATATTCAAAATTAGTATCTTTTCTCCTTAAAACAGCGTTACGATGTGAGAAAAGCGAATTTCGGTTCATAAAAATCGAACCATTTCAAGTTTCTTACAAAACTCTAAAAATTTAATTGGCAACAGCTGTTGAAGATGTACCTAGAATCAAGCTTCTAGGTGCATCTAAATGAGTCTTCCAACCCGAAGTATGACGGACGCAGATTCGTATCCCATTCTACAGGAAAAAAAAGCACAGACGCCTAGCTCATTGTAGAAATTTAGACGGATTCAGCATGGTACTTACTTTTAACATACATCTTATAGTTAGACAAATACACGCTTTATTCTTCGATAGGGCAGTACTAGTATCCAGGGGCGCGCTAGCGCCCTCTCCTGGCGAGTAACGGCAGCTGGGGGCAGCGCTACCCTATTATACATTAAGTTTGGATCACGGATTTTTCAATTTTATAAAATAACACAGATACGCATCAGTTATGGATGTTATCTGGTAGAATATGATTTTTTATTTATTTTTCCCTAGTATCCAGCCCTATTCACTTCCTAAAGAAGATGTTTTCATGTAATGAGTCTTGTCTGCTAGGTTAGAATGGAGAAAAAAAGATTTGCGTTCAGTTCATAAGCCACTTCGACGCGGCGACGAACGATTTCGAGATATCTCGATTCTCACATATATATAGGTATAGGCTACTGAGCTGCCGTAGAGACTCATCATGGCGTCTGCTATATATGTAGTATAAGCTGGTATAAGCATGGAGTGAAACGCGAACACATGCAACTCGGACGCGTTTATATATTATATATATTTTATATAAAAAACGCGAGATCGCAAGTAGCGGACATAACCCGGGTCGTCTAGTGCTGCAAATGTGCCAGACGTCGACCGAGCTGTGTCTTTGATTTTCTATTGATTGGAATAGGCTAACCTCCAATCTGTATTAGGTAAGAATATTATTCAATAATTCGAAGTGAAAAATTAAGAATTACGCCGCAATCACGCGCACATAAGTATAAAGTTTTCTCAATATATGTGCACATGACTTGGCATCGTTCCCTTCATTAATTATATATTAATTAACAATCTCGTAGTAATAAGAAAAATTGGTTCTTTGCCCCACACAGCTACCATCTGTATACTTAGACTGTACGCGAGTGACAAGTACCTAATATTCTGCTGAGTTTTGATGCTGAAAGATGATTACGCCGGTCCATTTTGCAGGCAGAAGCTAACGTATATGAAAACTTCAAGCTCTCATAATCACCAACAAAGCACCTTTGTAAATTGATCATTTTAATGGAGAACAAAGCCTTAGTAAACTTTCGATCAGCAAACAACTAGCTGCCTGCAGGAAAAATATAGAGTTGGTAGAAGAAGAGCGTGATCCCCGATCAGCTTTTGTTAATTATTGTGTCTCAGTCGATGAATTTTGGTTGTAAGAAGAAAAATACGTGAGTGACCTAAGAATGTTCGAGGATATATTGCTAATGGCTAATATTCTTCCTGCCGTCATGGATATCAAAGAAGATCTGATCTGCATTGCTCATATCTTGACGATGGTCTCTACTACCGAGCAAGGCACAAAAGTCCACTATATGGAATATGGAAACACAGCCATGACAAGAGATGTAAGAAAAATTCCAGACAATCTCGCATCCATACCTCCTCTATCTCATAAGTGTTGTTTAGCCAAACCTGATGGGGTTGAACACTGGCCACATGGTGTTAACACGGAGTTTGAAATGATTGCTGACAGCAGTGCTACCGTTTTCCTCCTGGATGTACTTGACAAAGATGAGACATGTGTCGTAAAGTTAACCCATGATATGAAGGGTTTGGCTCTGGAACTTCTAGAGAGATACGCCAAGATCACTCCACCAATCGATGAAGGCATTGATATTGATAATGCAAAGAATAATAAACAAAGATTGATGATGCAAAGAATAATATTGGAGAGGAGCGACCACCTCCCATAGGTGAAGAAAATTTACCGAATGTTAATATGGGCTGTATCAGTTATGTATGTTCACCATTGGAATTCTGGATACGCAAGCAGACCCAGTTCCCAATTTTGGATGATATTACTTTGAGAATGATTGACGCAGAGCTGTTTAAAGAAGTTGGCGATATTAAAGAAGGTGAACTCTTGGCAGCCAAATTCAATGAAGATCAACTGTGGTATAGCTAGTTTATTGCCATTGATATTTCCAACTGGATGCTCAGTGGCATCAGTGCCTTTGTATCTGATCCAGAGCAGCCTATCATCGGAACAGATACTCAATCTGAAAGGTATGATAACGATTCCACAGAGATTTCCTCAGATATCTCTAATGCGCTTTGTGAAACTCAAATTAATGTAGAACAAGAAACAACTGACTGAACAAAGTAGGGGCAACGAGACTGATATTGTTAACGAAGCCCAAGTAGATACTAATGAATTAATCAATGATTTGACAAACGTTCATGGAATGAAATATTTTTTAGGTAATAAGGAGGAAATAGTTCCAGGATAAATATGCTGAGGGTTCGCTGTTGGTGAAATTAAAAGATATCATTCAGTCAGTACATGGAGGAACAACCTATAACATTTGCACAACAGATTGTGTCCATGAGCTGGAAAATGTTCCCCACGGTCAGGCTCTCCCCCATCTACTACAAGTCACCTGGAATATTGGGCCAACCTACATTCAAAAATCGGAGTCCATTCATCAATCATGGTAGAAAATCATAATTTAATAATAATTTAAGGTTACTTATGCATAATTCAACTTCTGACACGTTTCAAATTTTTTTAGAGGAACAGTTGCACAACAAGCAGTTTAACATACATGTGTATGTTTCATGACCAACAGCAAAATTGTCGACATTGCAGTCAAATCTTCTGTCAGTCGTGCCTGAATAATATTGTGACAAGTGTACCAAAGCAAAGGCCATCAAGAGTTTGTAATGTTTGTCACACGCTGCTGGTGCAAGAGACAGCTCCATATTTCAGCTGAGACCCTTCTTCAATTACAAAAAAACAAAGAACTCTCAATGTGATTATTTTTCTTAGATTATAGAATCAGTGCAAGATCAATTCAGAAAGAATAGACAGTATACCGGTATGAAAGGGTTCTTACAAAAATAACTTTTCAAGTATTTTTCACTTGAATTAATAAGTAATTTTATTCATTAACTAAATCTTATTATCCAATGTGATGTGCTAAGGGGTTACAGGCTGCTATGAGGAACATAGTTCAAAAGTTTTTCCAACTTGTACAGTGAATGATGTATCAAGTTTGTGAAAATTTGGATGAAAAAAGAGTATATCTGTAACTCGATAGTGTATAAAAGTGAACGTTAACCCTGGTTACATTTAACAGACTCAAGTGATGAAAGAGAGTAATTGTCAAGTATTTGTAAATATGAGACTGTACTAATTAAAGTTAAATGTCGTTTGAAAAATTAAAGCTTTTGAATGTACATACTCTGATTTAATTGTACATAGAAAATTTTCAAATTTTACATTACAGTGTTAAATTGTCATTTGAAAAATTAAAGCTTTTGAATATACATACTCTGATTTAATTGTACATAGAAAATTTTCAAATTTTACCATAAGTTTGTGGAAATTTGGATGAAAAAAGAGTATATCTGTAACTCGATAGAAGTATAAAAGTGAAGGTTAACCCTGGTTACATTTAACAGAGTCAAGTGATAAAAGAGAGTAATTGTCAAGTATTTGTAAATTTATCAGTTTTTTAAACATTTTATTTTGTGTTTATATATAATTAAATGATCTTAGAAACATTCTTCTCTCAATATTGCAATTACTGTAAGATTTGATTCTATTACTAATTAGCTTTATATGTGAGAGTATGAACTCATTTTCGAGTAACCGGCCAAGTACCGTGGCTCGCCTGTAGATGGCGAGGCGTTGAGTCGCGCGTGTATAAGGTATAGCGCGGCGCTCTCTCGCAAGAGAGTCGGCGTTCTACCGCTATATAAGGGAGCTTGGACATTGGATCAACTCGGGCCTTCGTGGTCAATCCCAGTCTCCAATTTGGTCATTCCATATTGGAGTACACTTTTTTGAATAATATTTCGTGACACAGATGTATTATGGCCGGTAAACTATATAATTAAGACGGACCCAAGTCGTACGTCAGAATCAGTTTGCCAATAAGCCTATCACGGGCAGAAAGTAAAGTTGGATCTATGAAACATATTGTTACCATTTTCAAGCCATGCGTTCGCTTCATAACCTTGATATTTTCACAGGTTCGAAGTTTCAATAAAATGAACAGCTTTCTACATTTCTGTATTTAAACATGCCCCGATGTAGGTAGCTCTGGTATCCATCTAATATATACCTCCCCTAAAACCATTCTTCATACGTGAACTCGTTGTACGTTTCTTTAAAGGTTCGCTACTCTTCCATCAGAAATATATTATCAAAGCAATATTGTTTTGTTTCAGTTGTATTTAGTATTCTAGAAGAAAAACCAAGAAGAAAAGTAAGAATACATTTTTTCGATTCGAGGCTCATGTCTCTTACAATCACGTTATAAACAAATGGAATCCAGTGATATCAGGGAAGTCGATTCACTTTGGGTGCAATTTGTTTAAATAATTATTGTATAAACATTGGATCTTGAAAAAAGAGAAAATAGGGGTATTTTTTTCAAAAAAGCACGCAATCCCACAATCAGTTTTCATCCCATGGTGATAGCGTAAGCATTGGCAGAAGCCACTTTTTCTCGGTTTTACTGAATTCCAATTGTTTATAACGCGATTGCCAGAAAAATAAGCCTCAAATCAAAAAAGTGTGTTTCACGTTTTTTTCTTGGTTTTTCATCTAGAATCGATTGACACCATTGCTTTCTCGAATTTACGAATTTGGGTGCAATTTGTTTAAATAATTATTGTTTAAACAATTGGAAATGGAAAAAGAAAAAACACGGGTATTTTTTTTCAAAAAAGCACGTGATCCAATAATTAGTTTTATGATATCTCCGCTGGTTTGGACATGGGCCTTAATGGGTTAATATGGTCAAAAAATTATGCCAGTGCATCAGATAGCATAAGCAATTTTATTTTTCATAGTAAAAATTCACCTTCGAAAAAGATATACTTAACGACAAGTATATTCCTTATCCTGTGGTTCGTTGTTGGATAAATTTTCAATCAACTAAATGTTTTTAGGTAGAATTAATTATATTTCTTTGTAAATATAAAAATGCTTAAGCGACTAAATTTTTTGAGAAGGTAAAAATTGCAAGATGTCTTTTAGTTATTTTTCTATTTAAATACATTTAAAATAATAATTAAAGAATATGAAGCCTTCTTTCTGCTTCATGTTTCTTTGCTACGGATTTCAAACTGATTTATTTTTTTTTTTTTAATATACAGTAATATCAAACATTATCCAACTAGTATGGTTATCCAACAATAGAATGAATATTTTTCAAATCACACTTAATTATTGTAGTTATACTAATGTTAAGATGGAAAATAACTCAAATCACGTATTTATGTCAAGTACTAATATAATTTTGAAGAGTTTAAGCTCAAAAATTATATAAATGGTGGAAATAAAATAAAATACACCATTTGCATTTTTATTTCTCATAGAAAAATATTTACCTTTGAAAAAGGTATACGTTGACGACAAGTAGGTTTCGTATCCCATAGTTCGTTGTTGAATAAATTCTTATGCGAATAAATTTTTTTATAGAAAAAGAAATATGAAAATGTCTGTTTGATCTTAGTCTATTCAAGTGTATGTAAGAAAATAATATGATTCGAATCGAATATATCATTTGAAAATATCACTTCAATAGACATTTTTACCAATACACTATCGTTATATATTCCAGTTCATTTTGTCAATTATGACCAAAGAAAGTAATGAAATCTAGAATCTGATGCCAAGTATTCAACTGGTGTGATTATCCTACCACCAAACAAATATTTTTGCAAATTACACTCACAATCAATTATATGTCAAGTAAAATCTATCAAATCTTGCAACATTTTGATCCTTGAATAAATTATATTGCGGTAAAATACTTCAGTAAGTCGAATTCTCTGTTACGGATTTCGAACTAATAACCTTGAATATCAATTTGCTAATGTTAAGATAAGAAAGTACTGAAATCTCGAGCAATTTTTCTTCGTCATAGTAAAAAATGGACCTTCTAAAAGGTATACGTGGACGACAAGTATGTTTCGTATCCCTATAGTGCGTTGTTGAATAAATTCTTATGCTACGTAAATAGAAAATGACTTTGAAAATGACTGTTTAATCTCACTCCATCCAAATGCATGTAAAATAATAATATGATTCAAATCATATATGTGAAGACATACACAAATTCATTATTTACGAAGCACAAGAATAATCTTAGATTATCGGGGAACTCTTAAACTTGAATGATAATCAAAAATTATCAAATTAAGTATTATAAAACCTTTCTGGAGAAAAGTATAAGTTTCTGACGAGTAACGATAGGTTAACGGTACATACATTTGTTAATCATTGTTTATATATTATCGGGGGACTCTTAAACTTGAATAATTATCAAAAATTATCAAATTAAGTATTATAAAACCTTTCTGGAGAAAAAGTATAAGTTTCTGACGAGTAACGATAGGTTAACGGTACATACATTTGTCAATTATCGTTGATATATTTACGTTTCGGTACTGGTTTTTTAATCAAATTTTCAGTCGAATTTACGAAGCACATTTTTTCATACATACTATTCTATATTTAAAGACATACATTAATTCATCGTAAACCAGAACTACCCAAATCTAAGCATATGAAAGTGAAGAAATCAATTCATATATTTGTCCTGGCAAGTTCAAATAAATTTCACCCTTCTTGCTTATCACAATTACTTCTATAAATTCACGTATCATAAGAAGATGTGTTTTGTAAATCATCTTAGATTATCGGGGGACTCTTGAACTTGAATAATTATCAAATTCAGTATTATAAAACCTTTCTGAAGAAAAGTATAAATTTCTGACGAGTAACGTAACAGTACATGCATTTGTTAATTATTTGTTTATTTTTTTACGTTTCGGTACTGGTTTTTTGATCAAATTTTCAGTAGAATTTACGAAGCACATGAATCATCTTAGATTATCGGGGGACTCTTAAACTTGAATAATTATCAAATTCAGTATTATAAAACCTTTCTGAAGAAAAGTATAAATTTCTGACGAGTAACGATAGGTTAACAGTACATACATTTGTTAATTATTTGTTTATTTTTTTACGTTTCGGTATTTGTTTTTAATCAAATTTCTAGTCGAATTCTTGAAGCACATGAATAATCTTAGATTATCGGGAGACTCTTGAACTTGAATCATTATCTAACATTTGTTAATTATATTTTAATTTTTATTATATACTTACTATTCCATATTTAAAGACATACATGAATTCATTATATACCAGATCTACCGAAATCTGAGCATATGAAAGTAGAAAAATCCATTCATATTTGTCCTGGCAAGTTCACATTGATTCTCTTTATTCTATTGAAATATACAGTTATTTTCTACATTTTATTCTTTATGTCAAGACATAAATAAATTCATTATATACCAGAACTACCCAAATCTGAGCATATGAAAATAAAGAAATGAATTCATATATTGGTCCTGGCAAGTTCAAATATTTTCACCCTTTTTGTTTCTCACAATTACTTCTATAAGTTCACGAATCATGAGATGTGCTTTGTTTTTTATTCTTAATATTTAGGCGTTCATTCATTCTTCATTGTTCTTATGTCAAACTGTATTTTTTAATATACATAAATTCATTCATTATATACCAGAACTAACTAAATCTGAGCATATGAAAGTAGAAAAATCAATTTATACTTGTCCTGGCAAGTTCACATTGATTCTCTTTAAATATACAGGTTTTGTTTTGGTTTTCAAATTTTCCTCTTCGTTCAGCTGATAAACTCCTCTCAGATGCTAATTCAACAGTCAGCCTGCGATCCTTTGGAACCCCATCTGGTAATCTATCTTTCTTTTTTTTTGCAGCTGCTCTTTGCAGCTAAATCCATGATTTAATCAGCCACATTCTGTCGCCCAAGTCCTGTAAAGCTCTTTGAAGCCCACCGTCCGCGAGATTCTTCTCATCTCACCATGTGTCTCTCGATGTTCAACTTTTTCGAACATCGAGAGGAATCGCGACCCCGGGTGTTTCCGTGTTTTAATTACCTATTCAAACTCAAGATCCCAAAATGGTATATGTACTAGTTATATTTATTGTAGCTGATTTTCATCTCAAAACATTGGTAAATTAAGATTGAAAAAGGAAATTGCTGTTACGATTATAACAGCAATTAAAATATCTAGATCCTAAAATATCTACATTCGTATCTTATCATCACAAATAATTTGAATCAATATCCAGTATGAAACACAAGTATTGGAAAACACGTTATTCACAGTGATGGGTACTAACTCAACATTTCTAAATGGAATAAACTTTGTCTCACTCATTCTAATCGAATTTTCCATGATAATTGGGTCAATTGAGATTGATGAACTGGATCACTGTTTCGTCTCCTCCTCGAAAATTACTATGAATATATTTGAGAACACATTGTTCGTAATGATTGAAATTGTATAACAATCATTTCTGATTACAGTCTTGAAGCATTGGAAAATGGTTCATTTTGTTTCCATTTCTTGTATTCTATTCCTCACTCGCCGGCAAGGTCTTCTCACAGTTTTTCTATGTCCTGCATCATACAATTATAAATGAGGATATTGATTTTCACAAATTGTAGCCATTTCAAAATTCTTTATCATGCAGCATATTTTACTAATTTTTATGTAATTGAACTTCGTCTTTCCAGAATGTAAATGTGGACATAGAAAATATGACAATTGAATCTTGTATTCTTGTATATTACTACCTCCTACGTGATATTGTTACACAACAATATTGTCTTGATGTTATATAGTATTATTATTCTATTCTAGAAAAAAAATGACTGGAATTACTCATCTTAATATTCCGAATTCCCGGGGATATTATCATCGTTGAAATAATTGATCTCAAATATAATTTATCTATCGATCCAAGATTTAGGGGAGTATTTTTTTAACCCAACCTGGGAGTATTGAATGGTTTTCTCCAGATCGCTCTACAAAATATACATTGCATAAAGACCAAAAGGAATTATCATCAATAGTCACTCTGCCTATCGCGGATTGAGGAAAGACTCATAGTAGATGGTATTTGATATGAAATTTCAGTATTTACTCGTTTTACCAATGTGAAAATAAACTTGAATGTATTTACTCGGTCATAAAATAATTATCAAAAATAGACAAATTTATCAACATGAGTGATACTACATATCTCCAGCCCATCGTGAACTGTTAGAAGACCTTGCCGGCGAGTGAGGAATAGAATACAAGAAATGGAAACAAAATGAACCATTTTCCAATGCTTCAAGACTGTAATCAGAAATGATTGTTATACAATTTCAATCATTACGAACAATGTGTTCTCAAATATATTCATAGTAATTTTCGAGGAGGAGACGAAACAGTGATCCAGTTCATCAATCTCAATTGACCCAATTATCATGGAAAATTCGATTAGAATGAGTGAGACAAAGTTTATTCCATTTAGAAATGTTGAGTTAGTACCCATCACTGTGAATAACGTGTTTTCCAATACTTGTGTTTCATACTGGATATTGATTCAAATTATTTGTGATGATAAGATACGAATGTAGATATTTTAGGATCTAGATATTTTAATTGCTGTTATAATCGTAACAGCAATTTCCTTTTTCAATCTTAATTTACCAATGTTTTGAGATGAAAATCAGCTACAATAAATATAACTAGTACATATACCATTTTGGGATCTTGAGTTTGAATAGGTAATTAAAACACGGAAACACCCGGGGTCGCGATTCCTCTCGATGTTCGAAAAAGTTGAACATCGAGAGACACATGGTGAGATGAGAAGAATCTCGCGGACGGTGGGCTTCAAAGAGCTTTACAGGACTTGGGCGACAGAATGTGGCTGATTAAATCATGGATTTAGCTGCAAAGAGCAGCTGCAAAAAAAAAGAAAGATAGATTACCAGATGGGGTTCCAAAGGATCGCAGGCTGACTGTTGAATTAGCATCTGAGAGGAGTTTATCAGCTGAACGAAGAGGAAAATTTGAAAACCAAAACAAAACCTGTATATTTAAAGAGAATCAATGTGAACTTGCCAGGACAAGTATAAATTGATTTTTCTACTTTCATATGCTCAGATTTAGTTAGTTCTGGTATATAATGAATGAATTTATGTATATTAAAAAATACAGTTTGACATAAGAACAATGAAGAATGAATGAACGCCTAAATATTAAGAATAAAAAACAAAGCACATCTCATGATTCGTGAACTTATAGAAGTAATTGTGAGAAACAAAAAGGGTGAAAATATTTGAACTTGCCAGGACCAATATATGAATTCATTTCTTTATTTTCATATGCTCAGATTTGGGTAGTTCTGGTATATAATGAATTTATTTATGTCTTGACATAAAGAATAAAATGTAGAAAATAACTGTATATTTCAATAGAATAAAGAGAATCAATGTGAACTTGCCAGGACAAATATGAATGGATTTTTCTACTTTCATATGCTCAGATTTCGGTAGATCTGGTATATAATGAATTCATGTATGTCTTTAAATATGGAATAGTAAGTATATAATAAAAATTAAAATATAATTAACAAATGTTAGATAATGATTCAAGTTCAAGAGTCTCCCGATAATCTAAGATTATTCATGTGCTTCAAGAATTCGACTAGAAATTTGATTAAAAACAAATACCGAAACGTAAAAAAATAAACAAATAATTAACAAATGTATGTACTGTTAACCTATCGTTACTCGTCAGAAATTTATACTTTTCTTCAGAAAGGTTTTATAATACTGAATTTGATAATTATTCAAGTTTAAGAGTCCCCCGATAATCTAAGATGATTCATGTGCTTCGTAAATTCTACTGAAAATTTGATCAAAAAACCAGTACCGAAACGTAAAAAAATAAACAAATAATTAACAAATGCATGTACTGTTACGTTACTCGTCAGAAATTTATACTTTTCTTCAGAAAGGTTTTATAATACTGAATTTGATAATTATTCAAGTTCAAGAGTCCCCCGATAATCTAAGATGATTTACAAAACACATCTTCTTATGATACGTGAATTTATAGAAGTAACTTATTTAACATACTTTTTGAATAAGAATTTTTTGCAAAATTGATCAATGCTTATCTGTTCTTCTAGAAATAAGAAAATCGGCTATTTTTTCGAAAATTCTCTATCTCTAATGTGTAGCTCGTGAAAGAGAATACTACAATTGAAATTCACCGACCTTCAATGCGGAGTTTTGGAGACATGGGTGGATCCCCTTAATAGTGCCCATGAATTGTGGAACACTCGGTTCAATGCGCATCGCGCTCATTAATCTCGACTTGATGGAATCCAGCTTGTATGTTGATAGGAGTAACGTTAATGGTAATCATTTGATGTTTTCCCACGTTTGTCATGCTCAATTTGTCGGATCGCAAGTGACATTGGTACGGGAATTGCTTTACAATGTCTCTGATACTCTGAATCTTGAATTCCTGCAACCTGTTCAAATCTAATTACTTCATTATGGCTCCTATGCGTTCGTTTTCACAAAGGCTATTCATCAAATCTTTTTGAGTTCGCACAGGTCTTGATAGATCAAACATCCTTTCTAATTTGATAGGCGGAATGGTGACTTTGATGCTCTCAGTATTTGCATTAATTGTGTACATATGAGCGTATCTGACTCTGTTTGAAACAATGCAATCTCCCGCGAAAATCCCCGATCCCATATCTATGCGCGGAATAATCCAATCTTCTTATACTCTCCGTGTAATTACACTTTTATTCAATTTTTCGAACGAGCATGTATGTCTTTAAATATGGAATAGTAAGTATATAATAAAAATTAAAATATAATTAACAAATGTTAGATAATGATTCAAGTTCAAGAGTCTCCCGATAATCTAAGATTATTCATGTGCTTCAAGAATTCGACTAGAAATTTGATTAAAAACAAATACCGAAACGTAAAAAAATAAACAAATAATTAACAAATGTATGTACTGTTAACCTATCGTTACTCGTCAGAAATTTATACTTTTCTTCAGAAAGGTTTTATAATACTGAATTTGATAATTATTCAAGTTTAAGAGTCCCCCGATAATCTAAGATGATTCATGTGCTTCGTAAATTCTACTGAAAATTTGATCAAAAAACCAGTACCGAAACGTAAAAAATAAACAAATAATTAACAAATGCATGTACTGTTACGTTACTCGTCAGAAATTTATACTTTTCTTCTTCAGAAAGGTTTTATAATACTGAATTTGATAATTATTCAAGTTCAAGAGTCCCCCGATAATCTAAGATGATTTACAAAACACATCTTCTTATGATACGTGAATTTATAGAAGTAACTTATTTAACATACTTTTTGAATAAGAATTTTTTGCAAAATTGATCAATGCTTATCTGTTCTTCTAGAAATAAGAAAATCGGCTATTTTTTCGAAAATTCTCTATCTCTAATGTGTAGCTCGTGAAAGAGAATACTACAATTGAAATTCACCGACCTTCAATGCGGAGTTTTGGAGACATGGGTGGATCCCCTTAATAGTGCCCATGAATTGTGGAACACTCAGTTCAATGCGCATCGCGCTCATTAATCTCGACTTGATGGAATCCAGCTTGTATGTTGATAGGAGTAACGTTAATGGTAATCATTTGATGTTTTCCCACGTTTGTCATGCTCAATTTGTCGGATCGCAAGTGACATTGGTACGGGAATTGCTTTACAATGTCTCTGATACTCTGAATCTTGAATTCCTGCAACCTGTTCAAATCTAATTACTTCATTATGGCTCCTATGCGTTCGTTTTCACAAAGGCTATTCATCAAATCTTTTTGAGTTCGCACAGGTCTTGATAGATCAAACATCCTTTCTAATTTGATAGGCGGAATGGTGACTTTGATGCTCTCAGTATTTGCATTAATTGTGTACATATGAGCGTATCTGACTCTGTTTGAAACAATGCAATCTCCCGCGAAAATCCCCGATCCCATATCTATGCGCGGAATAATCCAATCTTCTTATACTCTCCGTGTAATTACACTTTTATTCAATTTTTCGAACGAGCAAATAAAGTGAATGATGTATGTTCTATAAAAGGTATATTACGTAAAAATCCCTTACTAACATGAATATGTTAAGTCGGAAATGAAATGGTCGCTTCTTGATTTTTTAGGGAATCCAACCCCAGAATCCCATCGTTTCTATGGGAAAATCAGCTGGTACGATCTGGACTTGGGTTTGCATTCCCACTAAATTGATTATTAAACTTCCTAGAGTCTGAATTAATCCCGGTCCTATCCCCGCCAAATAGTAGATTTTCTTCTTGTTTATTTCATGCGGATGTTCTACAATATTTATTACTTACAATGAGAGTATCAGGCCTTCGGGTCACCAATCTGGACCAAACTTGATGCGTATGTTCTCTGGAGCTACAGTGACCATACCAAAAGTTTTAGGACCTAACGCTCGCCATACCTCGCGTCCCAAATGACAATATGTCATCTGAGTCGTATTTTCACTCACTTCTATGATTCTAACCGTTAATGTATTTTAACCGTTACAGTATGCTTCAAAATGGGCTAAAAAGTCCTCATAATTCCTCATCAGAGGTCATCCTATGAACGATCCTGAAATGTATACACTATGTTCACTATAATATCAGGTGTCCAGCTATATTTTTGTTCAAAACTCTCTACTCGTATGTTTCCGGTGTGAGCAGCTGGCCGTCACATCGGTGAGTCTTGATCAGTGCAACCTCACATATGGACGGATTTTCACACTTTCCTTAGAATTCTTGTACTTGACTGGGTTCAGGCAGATGTGAGAATGTCACATCCCAAGATATGGTTCAGGAATTGGGAAGAATACACTATTTTTTTTTATCGTAGAAATCGAAAGAACGTGCAAAATTAATTAGGTCGTATTTTTTTATTTTTCGATCCAATCAAAATTTGAGCTAATATGGGGAGATGAAATTCGTGTCGTTAGTAACGATATCACGTCATTTGCGTTTGAAGTATATCTATATCTACCGAAAACGCCGAATCTTTCAACGGTCATATCTTTTAGAAAAATAACATTAAACAAAAATAAAAAAATACGACCTTATTATTTTCTGATTCTTCATGCATTTTACATGAAAAAACTAGGTGTTGTGAAAAATTCGTCAACCCTATTGTGTAAAGTTTCCAGTGGAGCAAAGTCGGGTAATAACTTGATGTTTCGTCATATTATACTGAGAAATTTCCCCAGAGACATAAATGTAGTTTAATGAATCAAGAATATTTTATTTACGTGTGAGTTGTATCCTTACTGGAACATTCTGGTTTTCAGTTTGTCATCTACTAAAAACAGGGATAGCAGCAATTTTCGGACCACAAAATGCACATACAGCTTCTCACGTACAGAGTATTTGTGATACCATGGAAATTCCACATTTGGAAACAAGATGGGATTTTAGATTGAAAAGAGAAGGATGCCTAGTTAATCTTTACCCACATCCTGCCACGCTTTCTAGAGTAAGTTGAACTGTTAAATGAACGATGCTGAGGAAATGTAGAACATCCAAATATATACGTGTATTTTAACCTTTTCGTCGTCGTATGATTCAAATCAATCAACATTCTTGTGATTGAATCTGCTAATACAAAAACTCATTGTTGCTTTTGGAGAATGTTTATGGAATGTATATGAATATGGAACTTGAAACTCTATCTATCCAGAACAGGATGGGACCATGATACAAATTTCACAAAAATAGAGTTATAAAACAGTCATATTGATACCACGAGTCCATTTTATGAATGTCTGACTGTTCAAACTGATTGACGGATACATTTTCTCGTAAATATTGGGAATAACACAATTGAAGTCGGTTCGCTCATGACCTGACTAAATCGTCATCAAAGAACGGAGCAGTTTTCACTGCAGTCGCTTGAGGGAAAACTGTGTAAGTAGTGTAAAAAGTAGCATAGCGAGGACGGCGCTGACGTCACACGCAGGTGGTCGTTGTATTGGGGGCAGCTGTCGCTGACGTCACGCGCATGTGATCGTGGTATTGCGGGGCAGCTGTCGCTGAAGTCACGCAGATTCTCAAGCCGATTTCTCCATTCTCCCAGCGCTTCCTCCTGTTGCTCCTCGACGGCGATTATTTCGCGCTGCCGACGGAGTGCTCCGGGAGGCTCGGGCTGTCGGCCGTAATTCATCATGGCCGGGCTCGTGCCGAGAGAGCTCTGGCTTGCGGTGTTGTAGGCAAACGTGAGTTTTGCTAGGTTTTCGTCCCATTTTCTATGATTTTCGTCCAAATACGACTTAATCATAGTCTTGAACGTGCGATTTATTCGCTCGACGGGATTTGCCTGTGGGTGGTAAGGCGGATTAAACGATCGTCGAATCCCCGCTTCGGCCAGAGCTTTGGACATGAGCTGGTTCTTGTACTCGGTCCCGTTATCGCAATGGAAAACCTCTGGCGTTCCGAAGCGAAGAATTACACGATCATGGAAGTTCTTCCAGATTGTCTTCCCGTCGGCTTTCTTGATGGGGATGCACTCGACCCATCGAGTGAATAAATCTTCGAATACGAGAATGTACTCGTATCCGGCCGCGGTCCTAGGATAAGGCCCGGAGATGTCGGAGGCGACGACTTGCCACGGTCGCTCGATTATGCGGCGGCCCATCAAGCCCGCTGGCTTGCGCTGCTCCACTTTGCATTGCTGGCAAATTTGACAGCCTCGCACGTAGTTCGCTACCTCGACATACATCCTTGGCCAATAATACTTATCGGCCGCTCGGGCGAACGTTTTTTCCCTTCCGAGGTGTCCGGCTGTCGCTTCGTCGTGACACTCTCGGAGGACGCTGCTCTTATCCTCTTGCCGTACGACAAGCTTCCACGAGCTGTCGTCGACGCCCAGGAGATTCCGCATCTCCTGATTTGGCCGAAAACGGTGAAGCTGCCCGCCGACGATTTTCCACTGCGGGTGGCTGTTCGGATCGTCGGCTACTTTACCGTATTGCTCTCTGTACCAGCGATCTTCGGTACAGGCCGTTGAGGAGAGCGCTGCGCAGACACTCTCCTCTCCCTCGTACATACGAGATAGCGCGTCGGGGACGTAATTCAGCGCGCTTTTCCGATGTTCTACCCCGTACGATTGGCCCTGCAACTCGAGCGCCCAGCGGGCAAGGCGGCCCGTTGGGTTTCGGAGGTTGCATAGCCAACGAAGGCTACTGTGGTCTGTGACCACTTTGATGTCGTAACCCTCGACGTAGGGGCGAAATTTGCGAATGGCCCAAAGCACGGCCAGGCATTCCCTCTCGGTCACTGTAAAGTTTCGCTCAGCCGGAGTAAGCACGCGGCTGGCGAACTCTAGAACGCGTTCCTCACCGTCAACTACCTGGGTGAGTACAGCGCCGAGGCCGATATCGCTCGCGTCCGTCTGCACGACGAACTGCGAGCTAAAGTCCGGTCGGTGAAGGAGCGGCGCGGACGCTACCAGGCTCTTGATAGCGGCGAACGCCTGCTCTTGCTCATCACCCCAGCGGAAACCGTGTCGCGGGCTCGTTAGCTTGGACAGCGGCTCCGCCAGTCCGGCGAATTCCTTTAGAAATTTCCGGTACCAGGACGTCATCCCGAGAAATCGACGCAGCTGCTTCAGGGTTGTGGGAGCAGGAAAATCCATGATTGGCGCGATTTTCTCGGGGTCAGGGCGTATCCCGTCGCGATTGACAAGAACGCCCAAGTATTTCACTTCCGAGCGACAGAAAACGCTTTTCTCTCGGTTCACGGAGAGATTTGCAGCTTTCAACCGCTCGAGGACAATTTGCAATACCTCCAAATGCTTCTCGTACGTATCAGTGGCGATGATAATATCGTCGAGATACGCGAACGCGTATGGCTCGAGATCCGGGCCGATGATCATGTTGATCAACCTCTGAAAGGTGGCGCCCGCGTACGAGAGTCCGAATGGCATTCGGTTGAACTGGAAAAGCCCCAGGAGCGCTCCAGACAAGTCGTTATTATAAACTCTCGTCTGCGTTGGCTACGCAGCTCTTGCTCGATTTCTTCCGGTTGGTTCGTCGGAAGAAAATCTGCGGCACTGTAATCCCCGAGTAGCCAGCGTTCAAACCTGTGATTCATGCTGAATCTGGTACCGTCGGTGCGCATACCGAGCGCTTGCAGTGACTCTCTTAAATCTGGAGTTTCCATGTAGGAAATCCAATTCTCTATTGCTCCTGTCGTTGCAGCTGGTATCCAGTATTCGAAATTGGATGCGTCCATATTTCTTGCCGGCGCTCGCTCGTAAGATTACGAATAAAAAAAAATTTTAACGCACGAGACAGTATGGCGCGCGCTCTAATAAAGCAAAAGCAATTTAAAGCAACACAAAATTTGTTAATAATATTAAAATTATTAATAGCGGCAACAGTTTGTTAAAAATATTTATAGTAAAATGAATTTACCAAAGTCATTCGCAATGTACGGCCCTCGTACAAATCTGAAATTCCTTAAAATTACCTAAATGCGCTCGAATACTGTCTCGGGAGTGAGATTCGAAGAGTGAGAGCCACGTGAAAAATTTCGTAAACAGTGCATAAAAAAGTATGTGTTTGAAAATTGATCTTAAAGAAATTATTTTTCAATCATTCGAAAAAAAACGAAAAGAAATCGAAAATTGCAAAAGGGTATTTGATTACTGTATTTTATTCGACCGGTGTTCCATAAAAAAAATGCTCCGCGCAGAAAATCTCAGAAAAAAAAAATTTTCCCAACTCGGAATCGAACTTGGTCCGAGCGGTCGACAGGCACGGCCGCTCGCCGCTGGGCTAGCGCGCTATATAGTCTATGCGCTCGCTATACTGGCCCACTGGCGCTCGGCTGCGCCGTGGTGCTGCGCGTGCGAGCCGTGTCCGTGTGCCGCTCCGCGCGTGTGGTGGTGTATATACCTAAAGGCTGCGCGCTGGTCGGCGCGCGCCGGCTCTCCGTCTTCTCTCTCACTCGCTCTCACATACAAAATTTTGAGAGCTTGAAGCGCGCTGCTTCGAGCTCTGCGCGTCGGCCGGGCACGGGCGAGTTTGTAAACAAACAGCACTACACAACAATGCTCGCCTATGCTCGGTGCCCTCTGCTCACTTTCGTAGAAATATTTTCGATAAGCGTCTAACTACGCTTCGAGAATATTCGGCACGTGGCTTTGAATATTCGATCGCGATCCTAATGTATGAGGTCGATGCTACTTTATGCGGCCTTACGAGGCCCTTCGCATTTACGCGATCGCGCCTATGCTATTTATCCCGATCGCGGCCTACACACGTTGGGTGCCATTTGTAACGGGGCGCTTCGTTACAAGGCACGTGCGAATATTAGGGATTATCGTCGGGAAAACGTGCGATGATTTGCTGGTAAATTGCTGTGCTCGTTGGGGGCGGCCGGACCTTATGCCGTGCAATGCGCACCCCTTGGACAGCCAGCTGGCGCTCGCCGCTGCAGGTATCTCCCGGCGATGCTCGTCCAGGTAGCTCAGTTCCTCTCGGCGGGCTGAAGGCTCGCCGAGACCGCGGAGAGGGGATGGGTTTGATCGGGGAAAAGCAGGGTTCGACACGCGAGAAAAACGGAAGGCTCGGTTAAAAAAATGATGAAGTTTATTAAACAAAAAGGAGGTGCTAATCTACAGAGCCTGGCAGTGCAAAAGCTGCCAGGGCTTTCGCGCGCTCGCGTGAGCTGAGGGCCGGTTTCGCGTACGTCGCCCGCGTGGCGACCGCTTAACAAAGGCGCGCTGTGTCCTTGCCCGCGAAAGCTTGGGCGTACAGGTAGGACTTACGGGTGCTGCGATGCGGCTACGGCGCTGTCCTGCTGTCCTGTTCACGTAGATGGCGGCTGGGTTGCGGTGGCTTCCTCGTGTACAGGCGGCGGGCGCACGCTTGCTTCTCTCGGAGAAACTCGGTCGTCGCGGCGGGTCGCTGGTCAGCGGCCACGCACAAGGCACTGCACAAAGTGCACGCACGTTTCTCGGAGCTCTCCGAGACGAGTCGTCACGGCCGTCGGGGTTACGGGTGCGGCGTCGCGATGATCGCGGATGATGATCTCGTCCGGAAAAGGCGCGGGGTTGAAAGTCCGAGGGAAAACGTGGTCGTACGTGGCGCGGGTCGCGTGTTGCTCGCTAGCCGGTAGCGTTCGAATTGTCTCGGCCTGGCGCGCGTCGGCCGGCCTGTGCGCGACCGCGAGTCGCGCACGGCGTATCAAGCATCGCGCGGGCCCCGCTCACTCGCTCTCGATATGTGGGGCTCGGGCGCTCGCGTGGCTTATGCCGGGTTTGGCGCTATCGCCGGCTAAATACGGTTTTCGGCGCGAGGCTCATAACGAGTATGAGCGTTACTCGTTACAATATATATATATATTGTCACGGGCGGATAATTCATTATCAGGCCCTGTGAGATCTCTCTCCACAATATTATATTGTTGGTTAATTTTAAGTTATGTTTCAGCGCCCAGCGAGAGAGCCAGCGCTGCCGACAAAGGTAAGAGAGAGAGAGACCGCGTCGCGAACGAAATTCGAGGATCGCGCCGCGTGACGTCAGCCGAAGACGGCCGAAGTAAGCTCGGCCGGCCCAGCGCGCGGCGGAAGCTTATCAGTTTATTGCCGGCCCTCGCGCGCGACACCACGAGCCCTCGAAACCACGAGACCGCCCGGGCTATCGCGACCACGAGGACACTAGCGGACCGATTTCCCACGTCATCCCCTTCGCTAGCGCACGCCAAGGCCGATCCGAGGACGAGCCGAGTACAGCGCCGGAGCACGTCGCCGAGTAAGTGCCGCACGATCGACATCTCTCTCTCTCCCGGCCAACACGTGTTCACGCTCTCTCTCGCTCCGGCCCGCGAGACGCGACCCGAGGCTCGACGCCTCTGTGTAGTATCTTCCCCATTAGATTAAGTAATAAACGTTGTGTTCGTCAGAACCATTGTGTTTATTCTTTGCTGCCACGCTATTCCCGCTCAAGATCCTACTCCCGCGCACACGAGTTTCACCACCTCGTGTGCGCATTTGTTATCATGCTCCAGGCCCTAGGGCCTATACAGTATTAATTATTAGTAATAAATACGGCGGTGATAACTGGCGCCCAGCAATCGTGGTGCTGGAATAGTGTGGCAAAGTAATTAGTTAAAATCGCAAAGCGAAAGCGCAACAGGTGAATTCGTTTCCCCCCAAAAATTCGGCGGCCATCTTTTATTCTCCGCCTCGTGCTAACCGACAGCGCCGAGCGTAGCAACGGCAGCGCATGGCGCTGAGGCAATTTACCGCGAGAAGATACGAGCGAGAAATTCGCTGGAGAATCATCGAAGCGAAGTAACCTCTGACAGGAAGAGGCGACAACGAATAATCATAGCGCCGAGTAATATCACAATATTAACAGCGAGCGAGATACATACATACACATATACATATATATCTGTAACCATATTCCCCCCGCTCAACCGCGAGTCCGCGCCGACCACGAGGCGAGCATATATGCGCGCCGTCCCAAAAACATCGACCGCCGCAGCGAAGCAGTGCGCATACGCCCCAGCCTAAATACATCGAGGCGAACTAGCGAGCGAGCAGACCTTATGCGAACAGACCATATGTGACCATATGTGCTGACGAGTGACCTACATATGGGAATATAGGTCAGCTAATACTCAAGCGAGGGCAGGCATGAACTCATGCAGTTTCGAAGTGAATTTAAACACCCCTTCGGAATATAATAATTTTCTTTTTCATTTTTTTTCAAAGAAAATAAGCTTTATTAAAAATAATTGAACTTTTCTTTACTGGAAAAATTTACTTTTTTGAAAATTAGTCTTTTTTCACAATTTCAAAAATTTTCGTTTCTAGCGAAACAAACATTCCAAAAACCAAATTTAATTTCCTATTTATACCAAAATTGAAAGCTTTGTCGAAGGAGATAAAATTCTCTTTTCTTTAAAATAAAAAATCAGAATTGTTCCCGACGAAACGGAAACTGCTTTATAATAAAATTATTATTTTTCTCCCTCCGAGACTTTCTTCCTAAGGAAATAAAATTTTTTTTTCTCTTTGAAAATTGTTCTTTTCGAAAATTCAAAATATTTCTAACGAAATAAAATTTTTTGAAAATTGTTTTGTTGTTTTTTGTCGAAAATTCAAATTTCCCAAGGGAATAAAATTTTTAAAAATTGATTTTTATTTCGAAAATTGAAACTTTCGTAGGGAAATATGACTTTTTGAAAATAGATTCTTCTTTTTCTACAGGACTAAGGGCCTGCGCTGCGAATGAAATAAGTTTTTTCAGGATCAGTTTCCTTTTCAAAGGTCAAAGTTTTGATGACGAACGAAATTTTTATGTTTCGAAATAAGTGAATTTTTCTTACTAAGGAAGATTGATTAAATCACTTCGTTAATTTCAGGATCTTCACGTCGAACGTAAAATCCGTTCCGAGTGTTTTGCTTCAAAAATTCAAATTGTTTCTAACGAATTAAATTCTTGTTTGGAGTTTGTTTTTTTCTTAAGATTTAGAATTGTTTCTGACGAAATAAAATATCCTCCGGGAACTGACGTTCCAAAATCACAAGCAATTATAAAGACTGACGTAAACTTCGAGACTGCAATAATCTTAGAATAAGTGCGATATTATAATATCTAGTCGATTTAGCGCAAGCGCCAAACTTCGGCATTTCCCGTCTGTAACCAAGAGACTGAGTGTGTGTGAGTGCGAGAGTGCATAGCGTGAAAGAATACGGAGCGTTATCCAAATTTGCGATAATTAATAAGTAGTCGTAAGCGTACATATCCCGATACACATCCGCCCATAAGCAAGATGGCATCAAACTACAGCATCGATTTGACGGAATGGTTGGAGAATTTATCAGATTTGGAGCTAGAGGATGCGATGAAAAAACTGGATCTGCAAATGAGCGATTCAGCAGGCGCGAATATAATTAAACTAATGCGACGGCTAAATGGGGACTACGAGATGGCAGACTTCGTACAACATCCGGAAGTGACGACAGACCAGGAATTGTACGAACACAGGGAAAACCTGTTAATTGAATATACGCAGTACCTGGGAAATTTCTGCCCCACAACGCTAAACGAAACGGTAGCCCGCATACAGCAAAGTAGGTTAGAGCGTACGACACTAGCGGAAACTGAGATCACAGCGAACGATACACAGTTGACACCGAACTCAACCATCGCGGACCGCTCAGGATTTATAGTGACAGACATAACCGACATTCCCGTAACGCTCCAGGATAAAATCATAACGGAGACCGCGAGCACTCACGCACCCACAACTACGACAACAGCAGCGCCTATTAGACCGACCGCAAGAGAGCAACAACAGGTACACGTAACGTACTCGGACGGTACTAGCGACTGGATGGACAGGAGGTTAGTCGTAGAAATGACGAAACTCCAGGAAGCTCGGCGGGAATGCGAGAGGGAAAGAGAAGAGCTCTTAAGAGAACGCAAACTCATAAGTAGCACGAGGATGCAAAACGCGCAAGCACGCAACGAAGCGTCGGCAGACGGACACCCAGATATATCAACGGTGCTGACAAGCACAAACTCGAACCCCGACGCGCTAGCGACCTCGACACAAAACGAGACGACACCCGCAAGGAGAGTGAACTTGCAGGACACCTACGATATAAATTATTATCGTAAAAATGAACCAGTTCAGACAGCAGTCCCGACAGCGACGACGCAAAACAACCAGTACTTGTTGCCAGGTCCTCAAGACCCGATTTACCCAACCTGGGGGAGGGGGGCGCACAGTACGTATACTGGGCGTGAGTCGGCTAACAATGGAACAGCGGGACGCCGTACTCAGCTTAATAACTCGATTATAGATGTAGGGAAAATCGTCAGGTCCTGGAAAATAGGATTCTCGGGCCAAGGAAAAACGACCAGTATCGAGGAGTTCCTGCAACGGGTAGAGGAATGCAACAGGTCATCCAACCTGTCAGACGCGGAGTTGATTAATGGAATGACGGAATTACTGTCAGGGGTGGCGTTGCACTGGTACCGCCAGACGCAGCATCGATGGCAAAGCTGGCAAGACTTTTGCAACTCGGCACGCCTCATTTACGGTGTTGACCGTAATTTTCAACAGCGACTGAGTCGTGAGGCGGAGAAAAGGACTCAGCACCCCAGCGAGCCGGCAAGGGACTACATTGTTTGCCTCTTGACGATAATGAGCAAGTTCGAACCTGCGTGGCCCTTGCAGCAACAGATCGACCTCCTGTACGCCAACTTACTACCGGCGTTACAGCGACAGATCAAACGCGAAACCATCGCGGACATCGACATGCTAGTACGCCAGGCAAGGGAGGCGGAGTACCTACTGCACGCTGAGAAGTATTACCAACCACCGCCACCGCCGGCGATGAGCCTCCTGCCGGAGACTGCATTTGAGGAGACAAAATCGTGGACGGAACCCGACTCCGCCTAACAGCCTACGATGTAAACAAGGCTGTCGAGGAGGAGGAGGAGGAGCGGAAAAGGGCAAAATTTTCGAAGCGCCTATCGGCACCAGGAGACGCAAGACGTCGCAGCGCATAATTCGACTCCACGCGTTATTGTCAGCTGCAGCTCGAGTTTCTGCGAAACTGGCACCAAATTTCAATCGGCAATATTTCGTCATTGAGCAAAGCGGCCCTTCCATCAAATGACAACGGGACGCGTCGAGTAAGGATGACGGAGTAACCCACATTTCCTGACATTAAGGACGAAGCTTCGGGATCTGAGAATCTGGTCCTAGCGACTTGCGGCGAAGCTACTGGCCAGGGCTTTGGCGCTAACGCAACAGCTGAACCAGAAGCTTCGAGGAAACGAAGTGGGTGGCCCCGAAAGATCCCTTTACCACGACGGAATCTAACCATTGTCCAACGGGACTGCCGCAGGTACGATCGTAAGCGCACCTGACGAGGCTAGCGCGAGGAAAGTACCATAGCAGCTCATGACGAAATGCCGAGCGATCGAAATGCCAGAATACCACGGAAACCACGACGAGCTCGAACGCTGATGTAGCTAGTGAAAAGGAGACAAAGGCAAGCGACAACGCTGACCAGGCGCCGAGAAGACGCGAAGGATCATAGGTTCAAAGGATCAGCATGATTAGCTCTGCAACGATCCTAACGACTCGAACCAGGTCTGCCCAAACTACATACGGAAGAAGGAGACGACGAAAGCTCGGGACCTCTACAAGCAGTATTGGCTCCGCGTCGCCGCCGAAGAAATGCCAGGCCATAGTTTTTTAGTTTTTTTCCTTAAAAAATCCTAGGCCATAGCGTTGTTTTTTTTTCTACCGGAAAAAATTTCTTATAAACCACAGTTTTACTTTTTTCTTTAAAATCGTAGGCACTGAGCTAAAGTTTTACTTTTTTCTTTAAAATCGTAGGCACTGAGCCATAGTTTTGTTTTTTTTTCTTATAAAATTGTCAGGCCCTAAGCCGTAGATTTTGTTTGATATAATTCTAGTCAGCCAAAAGTAGCATAATCGTTGTTAAAATGAGCTCAGGCTGTGAGTATGCAGTGTGGATGGATGCACTCGAAAAAACTCGAACGAACAAAATGTATTACGCGATCGATAGTAACTAAATTAAGTTGCGAGAACCAAAGGACTGTTTTGGTGGCGATAGGCTCAAAAGCCAAACACCCACTAGACTTAGTAAAGGAGAGAGCAGGAACCAGTTGGCCTATTCAGACCCCAAATGCCCTGCTATCAAGATTTTTTTTTTTAAGTTAATTTTACCATTTTCATTTTTTTTTTCTCTATTCACTTTTCCTCATATTTACATGGAAATGGCACGCACTAAAACGTGCTGCAATCCCCTAAGTTCATCCCAGTTTGCCATAAAATGAGAGAGATGAATGTATCGGAGCGGTACGCCAACCGGTTATACCGCGCCTGGGGGAGGGGTGTCACGGGCGGATAATTCATTATCAGGCCCTGTGAGATCTCTCTCCACAATATTATATTGTTGGTTAATTTTAAGTTATGTTTCAGCGCCCAGCGAGAGAGCCAGCGCTGCCGACAAAGGTAAGAGAGAGAGAGACCGCGTCGCGAACGAAATTCGAGGATCGCGCCGCGTGACGTCAGCCGAAGACGGCCGAAGTAAGCTCGGCCGGCCCAGCGCGCGGCGGAAGCTTATCAGTTTATTGCCGGCCCTCGCGCGCGATACCACGAGCCCTCGAAACCACGAGACCGCCCGGGCTATCGCGACCACGAGGACACTAGCGGACCGATTTCCCACGTCATCCCCTTCGCTAGCGCACGCCAAGGCCGATCCGAGGACAAGCCGAGTACAGCGCCGGAGCACGTCGCCGAGTAAGTGCCGCACGATCGACATCTCTCTTTCTCCCGGCCAACACGTGTTCACGCTCTCTCTCGCTCCGGCCCGCGAGACGCGACCCGAGGCTCGACGCCTCTGTGTAGTATCTTCCCCATTAGATTAAGTAATAAACGTTGTGTTCGTCAGAACCATTGTGTTTATTCTTTGCTGCAACGCTATTCCCGCTCAAGATCCTACTCCCGCGCACACGAGTTTCACCACCTCGTGTGCGCATTTGTTATCATGCTCCAGGCCCTAGGGCCTATACAGTATTAATTATTAGTAATAAATACGGCGGTGATAATATATGGGCAATTCTCTGTGGGATCGAACATGAAAAAATTTGATTTGGCTCAAAATTTTTTTGTAAGTTCTAGGGCATCAAGCCGATTTCCCAGAATTTTTTTAGATTTTTTCGAGCACTTTAACCCCCTTTAATAAATAGGCAAAGTTGCTGATTTTGCTGTTTTTGCATTTTCAGAGGCATTTTCAACCTTAATTCACACCCTGAAAATGACCTCTGAGGCAAAAAATGAATGGGACACTTTTTTCTGCAAATTGCCTGAATTTTATAGAAAAATTATCTCCAAGGTCATTGGAGCACATTAAGTACTCCATATTACCAATTGGAGCCTCTATTTTTGAACCCTGGGAGTTCGCTCGTCAAGCCCCACACCACATGGGTACTAAAAGTTGTCCCAACTCATACCACATACAGCCTATATAGTGAAAAAATGGGCCTGGACTCTGGAAGCTCCCAAAAAATTAATATATTAACTAAAATAGGGGTAAAACAGGCTAAAATGACAATTCAAGGAGAGCCTTGTACCGCCAACACTTCCAATTTTTGCAAACACTTGTCTGTGGTATTATTACAATTATCCACTGTAAAAACTCACATTCTATCATACTAATACATATCCTGAGTTGTCAATATCATATTTATATAGATCAAGCATTACTATACTACTTGACGCCACCTGTCTTTCAGTAGTTACATGTATTGATGGTCAATATATTGGCTCTATTGTGTTAAAATGTACAAGAAACTACTAATAAAGTACATTGTCATGAATTGCATTCACTCGATAAGAAAGATTAATCCAGAAAGTAAATTGTAAGCTGTGCATTACACGTACACCTTATAACACACTAGGCAGTGCATAGATATCATATGATTTTTTTAATATCAACAAGAAAATGCTGAAGTTCACTAAACATGGGTAATATTCATGAATGTGGGACTCATGAAATCCACTCATATTGTATAAACTGCATAGCTGAGGTCCAGGCAGCTATTGCCTGGTGGGCTCAAACTACAACTTCAAGTTATTTACTCATGGAATTAGCTAATGTGAATCAATCCACTTGAGAGTATGATCACTAAATGCGCAATTTGATAAGGAATTCAAATATATATAGTTTGCCTGTCCAGAAATGAGTTTGGAGCTCGGCTTGAAATCGGCGGGAAATCGGCTTGATGCCCTAGAACTTACAAAAAAATTTTGAGCCAAATCAAATTTTTTCATGTTCGATCCCACAGAGAATTGCCCATATATATATATATATATATAAAAGTATATATAGGTATATATCCGTACATAGCCGTTTGCCCGCGAAAACTAACGTGACGTCAGCAGCGTTCAAAAACTCTGGCCATTCGAAGCAAATTTCGATCGCGATTATAAAATCGAAAAATGTTTCAAAAAAAAAACTGTCTTGGTAATTTTTATATTTTGGTATGATCTTTCAGAAAATATTTGTTTTGAAATTCATGCCAGTTCTCTATTGAAGAACGATAAAAACGCGGGATATTACAGAAACAAGTCCAGAAGCAAGTCTAATAGAATGAATGAACATGTATTTCGTATAATAAGATATGATACGGAAAACAATGGACTGTTATTTATTTACTCTCAATAAACTTTGGAGTTATATGATTGTGTTGCATGTAAAAAAGGAAACATCAAAAAAAAGTACACATCAATATGGTAATTTTTTTGAAGTGCTGATTTCACCATTGCATTTCTCGTGCATTGCAATTCTATATCGAATTGAGAAAAAAATCATTTTTTTGCAAACAATCTCATCATGAAACAAATTTCATCGAAAGTACCATGATCCGGTACATATTACAGAAGCCATTAGTATTTTTTTTATCACTGTAGCTGCAATAATTTCGACGTAAACAACCGATATGTTTATAACAATTTTACTCCAGTTCCACTGGGCCGATCTCAACAAATGGAAGCTTAAAGTGAGCAGCTATTTATATAGATTTTATATCTCCTTTCAGTTTTGAGAAAGACCTGAAAATGGGTAAGATATTCGATTTATTTATGAGGTAAAATTTCGCCGGTTTAAAAAAAAAATCATAAAGTTGTGAAAATATGTGAAATGGTAGAAATAACTATGCCAATTGAACGATCAGCTTCGAAAGTATGTTGAAAAAATTGGCGACCAATTTCAGGCCGGATTCTGGATGGGACAATGTTGACAATTTTCACAAATATGTTAGTTAACAAATGGATAGCACAAAAACTAACTATCCGATTCAAATGAAATTTCGCATGGATATTTTTATCATAATGAAGTACACAAATCTTCGACGAGCATTTTGATCGATTCTATTTACTTATAAAAATATGTTAAAATTTTTTTGCTTTTTTAATGTTATTTAAGCTATAATACATTGTAAAAATATATTTTTTCATATGAACCCAATGCTATCCTATGCTAAATTTTGTCAGAAATATAATTTTTCCATAAATTATCTTCCTAAACCTCACAGTTATTGAGATATTCGCGATAATATGAAAAAAAATGAAAATTTTCCCACTAAATTGTTAATAACTCAGAACGCAGATATTTTTCAGCGTGCGGGAGTGAAATGTCGTTTTGATACTGTTCTGAAGCGAGTTCAATTGTTTTTTTGCACCCCGCTCGCAACATCCATGCAACTTCCTAATACTAATCAGCTATACAGCAGCAAGGCAGGCCCCACGGGTGTGCAGGAAACTCACCCACTGTCATTGTAGAAGTCTGTTGCACGTTTCACACAAGGTCTCATAGCTAGAACGAACATTGTCTTTGGTGTTTCGAGAAAACGTTTCTCTTGGCTATTAGGAGCTATCGCCGAATATTTTGGGCCTTGGAAAATCAGTTTATGCCCAGCTCCGGAACGGTCACCATATACGCCGGTTTTATAATTTTCGCCGTAAATATGGCTGACTACAACAGTTCTGCCGAACTATTCGCGGATATTTTCGATAGCGATTCGGATATTGACGAACAGGAAAGTGCTACTATTTCCTCAGATTTTAACAGTGCAGTGTCAGTGGCCAACAATAGTTTGGGCGTGAACAGTGGCCAGTGTGTAGAAGGGCCATAGTACTCGAATACAGTTAGCAACTCTGCAGTAAATGGATTCTGTAACTATAATTATAATTATAATGATAATTATAATTATTTAAACAACTGTGCACAAACACAGGATCAGCTCACAAGTGGCCAAAACTGGTTTGACCTGGGCAGTGTCTGCATTACTGTCAATGACACAGCGTCAGATATGCCTGCTAGTAGCAGTGAAGTAACCATAAGCAGCCATGAGCCGCAATGGCTTGATTACTGCTTCACGTCCGCCACGACAGCCCTCGATACACCGCCTACAATCACCAGCATCCCAACCATCACGAACCCGAGCACCATGCCATGCTTAAAGCGAAAAACTGAAGAAAATGAAAGTGCAAGTGTAAAAGTTCGGAGGATTGAGCCGCCGAATGTGCCATCAGAAACACCAGCGAGTAAATTCATGCGTGAAATTAGAGAAAAAATCAAAACATACAAAGAACGCGCTAAATATCTAGGAATGAAATGTATCGACGATTCCTCCATTGCAAATACGCTACCGAAAGTTGGGACGCGAACATGGCGAAAAATGTCTGAAGCGTACGCCGAAATAGATCCGTCGGGTATCGCCGAGCGATTACCCGCCGCGGAACAGAGTAAAAAATTTTGGATTATGAGGCGTCATTCCTACTATATTTCGCCTTGCAGTTGATAAACAAAATCACTGAATAGTAAGTACCTATTTTATAATGATTTTTTATGTATATCACGGAACGCGGTAGTGTTCCATGCGTCAAGCAGAAGACACCGCAACTATATAATGTTTGAGATCGCACGCTCGATTTTTACATTGGCATTAATTTAGCCAAAACGACTTTTTTGGATGCGAAACAGGATTTAATGCTCATATAGCATCCCATTTGAGCGATTGACAAAAAGAAATACTCAAAAACTCGTTCGCAATAATGAGTTTGGAGTACCGTGTCAAGGGATCTACTAGTTTTTTCTCCCGACGAGATTTTGTTCAGATAAATTTTTCTTATTACCATGAAGTAAGCCGCGGTAGCCTGATAAAGCAGCTATGTTCACGCATAGTACGTAACACGTTTACATGCTCTTGCTTCCCGCGTAGATTTGAAACCATAGGATTGAAAGTAAATTGTTAATGTATTATAGTTAGAAAGAATATGGCAAAACTATTGACCGTGTCCAATAGATTCAACGAAAAGTAATGCAGATTTAAGACAAGACATATCAAAATTCATTCCGTGTTTTTTTTTATAATTGATTTCACACAGGCAATGGTAGTTTAGGATGCCGATGTCAGCGTGTCAACTTAAGTTTCATTTGAATAAGCATATATCCTAATACCCGATAATATCCAAGTAGCTAGTGTCGCAGAAGGCAGCGTCCCGAGGGTGCGCTCCTCGTATTTTAACTTGGAAAAGCTGACCCTGGACCCGAACGATGTCCAGGTAGCCAGGGTACCCGATGACGGTGTTCCAAGGGTGCGCTCCTGGTATTTTTGGTTGGAGTGCCTGACCCTGGACCCGAACGATGTCCAGGTAGCCATGGCACCCGATGACGGTGTTCCAAGGGTGCGCTCCTGGTATTTTTGGTTGGAGTGCCTGACCCTGGACCCGCACGATGTCCAGGTAGCCAGGGTACCCGATGACGGTGTTCCAAGGGTGCGCTCCTGGTATTTTTGGTTGGAGTGCCTGACCCTGGACCCGAACGATCTCCAGGTAGCCATGGCACCCGATGACGACGTTCCAAGGGTGCGCTCCTGGTATTTTTCGTTGGAGGACCTGACCCTAGACCCGAACGAAGTCCAGATAGTCAGGGTTCCCGATGACGGTGTTCCAAGGGTGCGCTCCTGGTATTTTCCCTTGGTCAACCTGATCCTGGACCGGACCGAAGTCCAGATACTTAGAGTACCCGATGACGGTGTTCCAAAGGTGCGCGCCTGGTAGTTTTGGTTGGAGTACCTGACTTTAGACCCGAACGATGTCCAGGTAGCTAGGGTACCCGATGACGGTGTTCCAAGTAGCTGACTCTGGACCTTAATGATGTCCAGGTAGTCAAAGTAGTCAGCTTCCTCAAACAAAAATACCAGTAGCGCATCCTCAGGACACTGTCATGTATCGCTCATCCATATAAATATTTGCATTCTGGAAAAATATCTATTTAATTTTATTACTGACGCTAATGCATATAGATTTTATTGATTATTATTTTCATAATATATTATACTCCGCAAAAAGAATTGAAATCCTCAAAAAAACCTTTTTTAGAAAAAGTAAAAATGTTGCGTCAAGCATGTGGCAGAACTAGTTTATCTCTTATATTGCTTAAAAAAAATGAAATCCATAATAGACACATGAGTCAATACTGTAGGAGAAGTTGTCAACTTTAACTAACCAATTACGAAAAAACTTACCAGAATGCTCTTAGGTACCTCATCAATTATTTGAAGAACTAATGACAAACCAAATTGACGCCACTTGGTAGGATCGAATATCTTTGAATGCTGTTATGGCCCGGCCGTGCCCCGCCCAGAAATTTCGAATTTCCAGACGATCGGATTAACGCGAGCCGCACCGTAATCTGCAATGCGTTCACTTACTACCTGAGTTGCGCCGAGAAGCGACTTGACGGTTGAGTGTACATACGGGAATATGAGAATGCGCTGAATGCGACGCATCCGTGCGGCGGATGGCGAGTCGCACGCAGCACGTGTGAATCTTATGGACAGCTTGCATCTTTATGCAGCTGCCCAACATTAAAACAGATGGATGACGGCTATAAGATACTCTCTTATCAGCCTGTGCGGAGCCGCGAGCAGCCAGCGGGCGCTCGTGTGGGAATATTATTTTATAAGTACGA
>JAJGQD010000107.1:0-31558 GCA_020882685.1 Aphelinus atriplicis | reverse complement strand
GGTCCGAAAGAGAGTGTGGTAATCCGGCTGTGGAGCCGCGAATTGCTCCCAATGAGCTGCGACCGGCCGTTCCTGTAACCTCGTTCCCCCGCGCGTCAATTCAGTGTCCTGTGTTCTCTCTCGCGGCCAGAGAGACACGCGAGAGCGATATATAACGCGCGGCTGATGAGGAAACGCCCGATTACAACAGCGCCAGTCCCCGTGTAACCCATCGTACCACCACATCTTCACACTCTTATGCGAGAGGGACACGTGCTTTCCCCAACGAATTTACTTTTTTTTTGTCGAGGGGTAACCGTAGAGGTTTGAAAACGACTACTATACGCGGATCCAAAGTGATTCACAACTCTCGATCAATCGCGTGTCAAGTGACTTTTGTGAATCGCGCACGTGAAATAATTCATTCGTTGGAGAGACACTTCTACTATGATGGAATAATGGAACTAACGGGTTACAGTTTGATAATTATAGTAGCGCTTGATTCGATTCTGCAAGTTTGGCCAAGGAACATTTTTCTTGCTGGTGCAATTTTGCTGTCTTATCAATTTTAATTCGTCGTCGCGAGTCCGTGGCTGCAGCTATTTTCCGAGAAAAAAAAGCCTTAACAGTCCATCGCGCGAAAGTCATCCGCAACGGCTCTCTCCCATTACGGATATTCATCCGAGCGTCGCCGCGCCTCGTGTTTTTCCCCCTTATCATTCTCCATTACCTTTTACCGCCACGTGGACTATTTTACGATCGGACAACTTTTGCGCGAACACGCGGGAACGCTATATACAAGTGAAATGTGTATTTTAGCCGTAAGTAAGACCCACTTCGCGCTAGCCGCATCGTCTCGATTTTCCGTTACCTCGCGAAGCTCGCGCGTTCGATGCTGGGGCTCAGGACTCGAATTCCCGCGCGGACACGAGAGCACATACGCTCGCGCACTTGATGCCTCTTGTACACATTTTCAGACGAAACGTCTCGACTTAGCCCGACAAGTCTTCGTCGTGTGTGTGTCGACACATTCGATTTCTCGGAATCCACCGAGCAAGAGTCCACCTTCTTTTATGCTCTCACCGTGGAGCGGAGGAACGGATAGTCGAGTATTCGAGGGGTCGATTGAAATCGATTCGAGGGTGAATCGGTTTGGGATTCAATTTTGTAAGCCGCCGCGCGTGGAATTAGTATAGATTCGAATTTGGTAAAAGTAACTATTGTAGGAAAGATATTATTAATAAATAAAAATACCATATTATTGAAATATATTTCATTTATTGAGAACTGCAAGTGTCGTCCAAAGAATGTGACCGATCAGTCTGAGCTGTCGGGATAAACTGTTGTTACATGTAATTCACACAATTCGGCCTCTCCTAGTCAAACAGTAGTCCTCGACTGTCATCATCTTCGAAGAAATAATCTGCCCTCTTTTGCCCAATTGAAACACACCACTCCACGTTTTGCCAAAAATTCATTTATCAATTTTTCCCCATTAGAATCTCCAAGTCTTTAACGTTCAAAATATCTGGATTCGTCGTTTTCTTTTCATCTAACAGGGCGAACAAAATACTAACTTTCTTGGTTAATTCAGGAATATTCTTGCTACGTGACGCTTGAAGGATTTTTTTCATAAGCTCGTCGTGAATTCCCTCCACGATAATATCTACCACTTTTTTCTCGTCCAAATCCAATTTTAATTTATCAATTTTCGCTAATTTTTCAGAGCAGTAAGTTTGAAAATCTTGACCTCCCATAAACTCATATCCAACTGCATCGGCCATCATTTTACCAAAATTTTCCTCTCCTGGAAAAACTTCAACTAATGTAATTGAAAATACACCCCAGTTTGACAAAGGATCCTGCAGCCCGTCATACCACAGTTTAGCATTTCCTTTCAATTTCAATGTAGCAAGAAAAAGTTTGGTTTTTTCATCCCAATCGTACATAGTAGCATAATCGTTTTACTATTTTCACCCAATCTTCCGAACAGATTTTTTTATTTTCTGGATCAAAATCCGGTAAAACGTTCTCATTCAAATAATTAGATCCACTCCAACTCGGCTTTAACACATTGGACAATATTTCAGCAAACCTGATCATATCAAATTCTTGATTTACATTCCTGAGCCTTTGGTTATTATCGTTATGACGTTCCACATCAGAATCGTTTGAACTTTCGTCGTAGCGACGTTTGCTACTGCGATGTCTCTCGCTAGAACGGGAACGTCGGTGAAAACTGCGACTGTAACTTCTTTCTCTTGATCGAGAACGTCCTCGTCGTCTCCTGTCATCTCGGTGGTCGACACGTGTTCCCCGTCCAACCATCGTCACAGAAAAGCTTGATTTTTCACCTTTTTCTCTTTTTATTGAAAACACGAGAACAATCCCACTTCAGACTTGTAGAAAAGATATTTTAATGAATAAAAATACTAAATTATTAAGATATATTCCATCCATTCAGAACTCTGCTATGTCGAGATTGTAAAGTATAGGTCTGGTGTGCCTTACAGAGAATGTAACCGATCAGCCTGAGCTCTCGGGATAAACTGTTCGCCCTGCGCCTTCGACCTGTGCCTCGCACTAAGATCCCCGGTCCGTATGGACGCCAGTTGATATCGATGTTTAGGCGAAGTGTCGGGTCCACGCCTATGATTTCACTCAACACAGGCACGTTCATACTTGTTCGACCACAAAGTGAAAGTTCACTTTAATCCAGTGAATTTGTCGTCCACCTTCTTACAGTGATTTCTCACTGCAATGCAGTGGTTTTTCACTGTAAGGATTTAAGAGATTGTATTGCATGTGCGACGCCGATGTTATTTCCGGCTTCGATATTCTTACCATAAACCTTCCTAGGAGCCGACTTTATCTGGTGTTTAGAACCAGGCCAAAACAAAAAGAGGCTTGGACGGCACCGTGATTGGCTCACATGGAGTCGGTCTGTAGCTAACAGCTACCTGAAGCTGCAAACATTTCCTTAAACTATTGAATAAAAACTTGAATCATTTCAAAATTCCACCTTTTGTTCGTCCTACGTAAAACGCAGTTCACACACGATTCAATATTCGCATTACGAAATAAATTCGCTCTTTCACTTGAGTGAAATTCGGTGGAAAGCATCAAGGATCACTTGATGCGCGAAATATCAGGATTTAAAACTGAGTACTAGTCGAGATTACGGCGTGTGAATGCTATGAATATCGAGATATATAGGAGCGAAATTTTGTACGTAGATTATTTTCACTGCATTATATTCCAAACGTCCGTTTTTTCTTTCTCTTTTTCCATCCAAACTGCGAGTTTATTTCGCACAACCTTGGGAGATATTTTCCACTCAAAGCAAAGTGTGGGATGCAGGGGCGTGGTACAGCCAATATGGCGAATTATAGATTCATATTCTTAGTTCAGAGCCTCCCACAATACTTTTCTTTTCAGAGCCGAGATCGTATATCTTCATATCTCAGAGAGGATGGGACTTGTTGAAATACACGCATATATATGCGCCCAAGACAGTAGTGCGGCGTTACGGAAATCCCACCACACTAAAATTTGAAAATCTAGTTAGATCGATCAATTATAAGTTTGAATATTCAACTACAGCCTCAGTTTACTCCATAGAGAATATAATCGTTATAACTTGATGTCATGCGATATTAATTTGCAATTCACATAGCAGTTTGCAGAATGGAGATTTTAAATTGATTCAAAATAATCAAACTAACTTGCTCACTAGTAAACAAGACAAAGTGGGAATTGACATAGTAAAGTTGTATGTGGTATATAATGGTTAATGTATATTGTATAACCATAATTATATTTAGTGATATTTTGGAAAATCGTAGTATATATAGGAAGTACTACAAAAACCATTTGTCCTAGATAATATCCATCTGACAAGGACTCCGCCTTCTTTTTTAATCATATTTCATTTCAATTACTTATGGTTCTAGTTTAATTAATAATGATTAGCTTGAATAAGATTACTAGGTCATAACATAAAATTATTCCTTGATATTATTATTTTAAGTACACGCCTTGAACGTATATAGGGTGGGATTCACTTGGAAAAAATCTCTCTGATGAGTCCTACGACGAAACGTTTAAAATATTTCCTATCTACAATATAACAATGACCCGACCTTGCGGAGAGACCCAGCATTATTTTAAAAATATTAATAAATAAATAATTTGATCATACTATACTATATACACTTATAAGTCCATCTCACGTAATTTATCATATAAGCAATTACAATTTCACCATGTCATTTTTCGCATACGCTGAGGGAGAAAAGAGTATTCAGTAGAAAATCTTGACTTGTTCTCGATAACAAGTGTAGTGTAGTCCGAGACGCTCGATAGAATAACTTTTCTGATATTGTGCACCTTATGTTTGATTAAACGTATATTATTATTGACGGGTATGAATTAGTACAATTAATAACGTTTGGTCTTTATAATATGCAGTGGTGTAATATAACTCATTAGTTATGTCGGATATTAATTTACACATTGGAAAGGAGGTATTCGAGAATACGAACGGATGAATGTATTTTCGCCCAGGGAAAAAATTGAATTCACACATCTCAAATCAGGTTATTTCCGCTCGTTTGAATTCCCATTGAATCTTCAGCGATGCCATTATACGTCAAAGTGATATCAGCATTGAGCTCCTCTGATATATACGTGAGCCACTCAAAGGGGTATTCATAAACACGCGCTCGCATTCATCCATGCACGTCCGCGTGTTTTCTCACGGGAAGAATTAGAAATATATCTCTCTCTCTCTCTCTCTCTCTCTCTCTCTCTCTCTCTCTCTCTCTCCTCTCTCTCTAGTATACGAGCGCGAGAGAGAGAGAGACACATCCGTCCGGGATCAATTCAGTTGGTGGTGGGCATTGCTCGAAGGAATCAGGCCAATCCCTTATAGCCCGGGAACGGGAGGAGCTTTTTCGCGCCCGCGCATCCGCAATTTGATCAATTGTCAATTTGCCTAGGCCCCATCGACCTCCACCGTGTATAACCTGTGCGAAAATGAATTTTTTCGCGGGAATCCTCCAGCTGAATACATATATAAGCCGCACCGGGCCAATCTCTATTCCAACCCTCGTATACAGGGGGAGCGAATATAACGAACTTGAGAGAGTCGTTTGGCGCGCCAACTCGATAACTCCGTGTAAAAATCGAATTGCAAACTCATCACACGGGCCGCTTGTCGCGTAATCAAAGTATCGTTCTCCGGTGGCGGCGGCTCTTGATTCGAAGCCGCATACCGCGCGCCACGCCAAATTGGCAGACTCCCTCGAGCGCGAGCATCGCGCGCGGGGGGGGGGGGATGGATCATTAGCGAGTTGCAGCGGCTGATGATTTGTTGCGTGGCTCTCCCCGATTCACCTTTTTCATCGTCGTTATTCAAAGTGTATACCAAGCTCTTCGCCAAACAAATTGTATACAGATGGAAAAACATTTCATTATTTTCAACGACTGTAGCGCGAAACGCCCAACAGAGGAATCCATGGTGCTTTAGAGAACTGTGAAGGTTTTTAATTTTGAAAAAAAAACATCGATATCGCATTTTTTACACAAGTGTGTATAGTAGCAACTATTCAAGTTTATTTTGGCGCAAGCAGAATTGACAAATTTGAAGGATTGAAGCCGGGGGATAGGATTTTACGGAAGACCGAGCGGAGGGTTTATAGCGTATATAGACAGAGCCTTATACACCCGAAACTTCGAACGCGTTTTTCTCGGAACACCGTTTATTTGACCTTATTTCCACGATATATTAAGAACGGTTCGACATACTTTCACGTTTAACAGCTTCAATTAAAGCTCATGAGATTTGATATAGATTGAATGCTTTCTAAATTTGGAAAAATATGAAGACTGATAAATTTATTTAAATAAACAACATAACTAGGAGGCGTTGTCAATTTCGGGTGACCAATCTCGACGAAACTCTCCGAAGTGCTTTTGGTACCTGAATAAGCTATATATATAATATATATACGGCAATTCAGTCCAACTTTTCTATTTCTCGGAGATATTCTGCCAATTTGTTTCGATTTTACGCAGAAAATATGGTTATACTGTACACAAAAGAAACCAGATATTATTGATGAAATATCTCTGAGAAATCGAAACGTTAGATTGAATGGCTGTATATATGGTTTATTGAGGTATCCAAAAAGCATTTCGGAAAGTTTCGCCTTTCTTCGAAAATAATAATAAATTTATCAAAAATTGATTTATTTCCAATTGTCCGAATTCTATGCAGTTTACTACATTCATCTATATCAATTTGTTCAAAAATTGTGAATACCGGCCCGTTTTCTAGTTGTCAAATTTTAGCAGTCCCCTCAACACGCTCGTTAAGTACATCTAGATTCAAAGTGGACGAGAATAAACAAACAATCGTGATTCTTTACATTGAATTCGTAAAATGTATCATTACCGGTTCGAGTACCGAAATAGTATATTATGTAACTAGTGCGTGAAATGCGATTTCACGAGTTGCATACGATATTTTATGTTATAAGTGATCCAAACGCGAATTTCACGCATCGGTTTCCGTGTGTGAAATATTTCACGTATCGATTTCCGTGCGTGAAATGAGCGTTTATGATCACGTATAACATAAAATAATTAAATTTCAAAAATAACCAAACAAGAATCCTGAAGCTTCATGTTAATCGAAGCGGACAATTGATATTTCTCGAATAAAAGAAAGGGAATAGCATGCACTTTTGACGAGCAGCAGCAACGAGTGCATCATCGGTGGTCTGCTCTTCGAGGCTATGAGTTTTCCCGCTGCTCGGAGGCTTTCCAAAAATAAACTCTCTTTCTCGGTGTGAGGAGTGTGGTGCGAGAGAGAGAGAGAGAGAGAGAGAGAGAGAGAGAGAGAGAGAGAGAGAGAGAGAGAGGACGTCGCTTCGTCGTCGTCGACGTAATAGTTGTTGTCACCTCTTCTCCCCCTGTATATACATATATACATGCATACCCGAAGCGAGTTTCTCCGTCGCCGCACTTCTCGATTAACCCATTAATGCCCAAAGTGACCGAAATTTTGCGCTGTCTTTGAGCTTATTATTTTCGATAAAATCATATTCCAAAAAATTTGAAACATACCTTCCCTACTATTTTCAGGGTCGCTCTTTTTCAATGGTGATGATTAAAAAAACATTTGACAATGTTAACTTATCGAAAAATCAAAAACAAATTAAAAAACCCATAATTTTACAGTGAAATTTTCTCTTAAAACTAATTTTTCGGTCCTTAAATAACTTAAAACTCATATGTTCCCGGTCAATGATAGTCAAACTAAAAGTAAGTACGATTATTTTGTCTGCAAAATTATTTGGTAAAACAAAATGGCGGCCGAGATTTAACATTTATCTTTCAAACTTGACTGACTTTTTTCTCAAAATCGGTGCCTTTTAGGAAAATTTTCCAAGAATAAAAAGGTTTTAGAATCACTCAAGGAACGTGCTCAATTTTTTTCAGAATTTTCCGAGAATATTTTTGGTTTTCTGAAAATTCAAAAATTTGATTTTTCAAAAAAAATCGAGAAAAATTCTGAAAAAATTTTATCGTGTTCCTTGAGTTATTCTAAGACTTTTTTATTTCTGGAAAATTTTTCCTTAAGTGCACCGTTTTTGAGAAAAAAATTCATAAAATTTTTTCCGTAAGAGACGATAACTCGGAAAGTATTTTATGTTTCAAACGCCCTTTGCCGTTGTTTCAGAACAACGTTGCCCAGTTTTCACCCCGTGTAGGTGTACGCTTATCGAAAACCTTTTTTCGAAAAATTTTTTCAGAATTTTTCTCGATTTTTTTTGAAATTGTCGCGGGGAAGAAGGCGTATATTACCGATATTGCGTGTTTTTGAGCATCTAGTAGTGTAACTTTTGCACTCGGCAATTGAAAAATGTACACACACACACGCACGCGAGCGCGTGTCAAGGAAATCGGGCGAAGAAAAAAGAACAATTGAAATTTCCGCGAACGATTAATGAAGCCGTCGACACGCTGCAGCGACGTGTTCCGTGAACCATTTACACGATATCACGTGTAAACAAATGCAAGCCCGCGAAAAGCCGCGAACTTCGAAAGCGGAAGCACGTGTGCGACGGCAAAGACAAATTGATTGATTGATAACAAATTTTTATTAATGCCAAAGCCGAACGAGGCAGGGTGACAAATAAGGTATATTACATCTTGATACAATGATAATGATGATATATTATTCTTCATTGCGAAAATAAACTATGCATAATCCAGGAAGTATGATTTACGAAAATGACTAGAATATTAATACCGGGAGAAAAAATATGTTGACTCATCTTATTTACATGCACGAGATTTCGATTTAAAATGTACCAAGTGCTCGGAAAGTGTATGTTTGAATATGAATCGATGGTACTCTTTAGTTTCATACCGGTTGCCGATAAATTATAGAGGTTCATTTGATATTCAAAATTGGTAACAGGCAATAAGAAACTCGGATTTTTTCCTACTTTGAGATCGTCTAAGGCTACCGTCAAACATTGCAAACGATTCGCGGACACAAATTGGTTTCTAGGGTATAACACGATCATATATTGTGAGGAGAGAGAGAGAGAGAGAAAGAGGCTAAATAGTGTTCCGTGTTTTCGTGCGCGCAACCCATTATCGCACGACCGGAGTACGTCAGTTTTAGCCGCTTGAGCGAGACACCCACTCGTTGGCCCACTGCGGGTAAGAAGCTCGCGTCGGTGCTGGCGTCCTTCGATGGCGGCGCGGGATGTTTTGGACGGAAGAAGCGCGCGCGGAAGCTTCGCCCGTGCCCGTGGCCCCCGCAGAAGCGCAGACCTCGACCCCGTTGGGCACGACAGGAGCTGCGTATATATTGTGCGCGTGTGCGCCTCTCAGACGCGCTGAGCTACGCGGAAAAACACCCGACACCAACCTCGGGAATCTTGTGCATCCGAGACATTCATGCACGCAGATGCGAAATTTGGGCTGAAGTTCACAAGAGAAAATTGCCATTCTCAATGGAGTATCTGCAGTCTTACTCACACATTTGACATTTTAATTTTTGATATTCGAAAGATTCACTTTCCTCTCCAAAGGTGGTTTGTAGTTCCCCAACCAGAATAATACATGCTGTCATTCATCAGCCAAAGTGATATTCGATTTCCTCGACATTTTCGGTCATGTTTTTTTATGCAAATAGTGTACATCATTGAATCAATTGAACAAATCGACCGGTACGCTAAATACATGGATAGAATAGTGCAGCTTGGAAGTTATGTTTGTGTAAAAAATGACCAGAGCCATACTATCGTGGAAAATGATCAGATATTATCCGAACTTTCGCACCAGCTGACAATTGGGAAGAATACGCTATTTTTTTTATCGTAGAAATCGAAAGAACGTGCAAAATTAATTAGGTCGTATTTTTTTGTTTTTCGATCAAATTCAAAATTCGAGCTAATATGAGGAGATGAAATTCGTGTCGTTAGTAACGATATGACGTCATTTGCATTTGAAGTATATCTATATCTACCGAAAACGCCGAAACTTTCAGCGGTCATATCTTTTAGAAAAATAACATTAAACAAAAATAAAAAAATACGACCTAATTATTTTCCGATTCTTTATACATTTCACATGAAAAAAACTAGGTGTTGTTACGAAAAATTCGTCAACCCTATTTTTACTATGAAAAAACCATACAATTACTAGTGTTTTCTCAATACAAGTTTTAGTACAATTTTTCGATTTTGTCGCAGTCCGTAATTATACGTTACCATCGACTAGTAAAATATATTTGGTACTACAGTTTTTCTCTTTGCTCATGGGGCTTGAAGAGTGGTGAACGATGAAAAAGTCGCTACAGCTATTTGCTGACTCAGCAATTTTAGCCCAGACCGTAAAAAAGTTTCTGCACGCGTCGACGAAATTTCTAGCAGAAATAATTTTGATTAGATTCCATCTGATCCTCAAATAAATCCGATTGCTGCCGTATACCAAGAAGAAGCTATTCCATAACATCAAGTAACATATTCTTAATTCAAACGAATATTTTGTGCGCGAGTATAGATGAGTTTCAGAGCTCAGTCGCTCCTCGGGTCTACGCCGATAAAAAAATCCATTAAATATATACAGTCCTCGCAAAAGTTATAGGCACACAGACTCGTCTCGTCCATTTACTACATTTCAACGTTCGAATATTTATCTTACATAGTGTCACCAAAATTTTTCACTGTGACGACTGGAAGATTTATTACTTCATCGTGCGTCGCGTAGACGAGATCTACTAGACGTATTACAAAAAAATGAAAAATAAGCGTTCAAAATCCTACACACGGCCAACGACGTTTATTTCCTGGATTTCATTAAACAACAAATCACGACCAGCTGCGAGAGTGACTAGAAAAGCACGAAGCATTTAAAATGAGGACTTTCGAATGCATATAGGCATCGCGTATCGAAATGTATGCCAGTACAGTATAGCAGCAGCAGCAGAAGCGTGTAAACGACGACGGACGCATGGGCTCGCCGCCAATCCTCTTTCTCTCATATTCATTACTCTTGGCTTGGTGAAATTCCGCGACCTTGACCCTCCCTTATCTCTCTTCCTCTCTTTTCGCCCTTCTTTTCTAGGCTTCCGCCACATACTCTTCGAGGTGCCGACTTCCGTTTCGCTCCCGCGCGATTTTTCAAGCCACTTTGCGCTTCCGCTATTTGCATTTCATTATGCTCTTGCATACCTTGCAGTTATATTCCTTCGGGCGCGACTGTAGATTCCTTCGTTAGCGGGCGAGGTTTCGACACTTTTCTCCTCAGGCATGTTGAATCTTTTTCTCTGAAGAGGAAGTGGACCCTTTTTCAGCGTCGTATTCACGTAGAATGAAGGCTAAACGAGTCTTGTACACACTGAGAACCTTTGATGCTTCTTACAATTGGAATGATCCGATTGAAACAAATCCGATTGCAGTTGATGGATTTGTCCGAGCTGCAAGTAGATGAGAATTGCTTGAATCATATTGATAACATTGCTAGTTCAATCCCGATTCACCAATTTCGCTTGGAAACAAGCAAAATAGCCTAGATATCAGAATATAATTTTTAAAAATATTTATATTTCTAAATTATTACTCATTTTAGTCTTACGATTAGTTATACGGATCAGCAATTTCCGATCGAAACAAACGGATTTCGATTGTACAAAGCATCAAAGTTTCTCAGTGTAGGGAAAAATAAATATGAAATATGCAGCATGTTATCCGTAAATTTTGATACTCTGATCCCGGAAAAAAAAACAAAAAAGAATGCTAATGCTATTTTCAAAATTTTATGATTTCGATCATTTTCCTCTTTTTTGAGAAACGTGAGTAGCTGATATCGCTTGTCTGAATTTGGTGTATCGAAAATTACGGAATATAATGCTTTTTCTTGGTAGGAAACTAAATGTGCCGCTTAGTACACATTCAAATCCATACACATATATATGTGCTTGGAGCTATTCAAACAATTTAATCATAACATTCGATATGATATTGAGTAGTCGCGTCAGCATAAAAGACGAATTTAGTCGGATAATTGATTTACCGAACATACTGAAATAAACCACGGTGGAATTTTGTGTACTCTGTTCGATCACTGTCCTATCAACTTTATCCAATCGTGTCAATACCTTAATGCCACATTCGCTAACAGTGATCCAGCTCCATCTACCTTGATTGATTCCGCCCACACAAAATCAAAGCTTTCTACGCGTGAGGAGTGTGGCTAAAATACCCATAATATACCGAGTAAAAGTGAATCCTCGACGAGCTTAACTCGGTGTGAAGGATCGGAAGGGGAGACACGTCGACGTATCGATTGACTCCCCGTATACACACACATACAAACACACCCCCACCTGGGATTGCACGCGATGACTTGGGGTTGGAAACCGGGAAAGCGGCCCCCTCGGGGCGACTGTCCGATTCGTCTGTGATTTACGCTGTTTTGCTTTTCTCTCTTCGCGTTCTGAGGCTTGTTCGTTGAACTCACTTTTGGCATATGGTAAAGCTTGAAGTTTAAGAGCTGGTTTTTCACGTAAAAGTTCGTCGTTGATGAGTTATCCGGCTGAGACTATTACTAGTACAGAGTATCAATGGTATAAATTTTTCAATTTACGATTCGGTGCATCAAGAACTATTGCCAAAAGACATTGCCGGCGAGTGAGCAACAGAATTTACAGTCACAGTTTATTCCAATTGGAATCTTGAATTTTCATATAAAATTGTATATGAAGTCTTGAAACAAAAATGTCGAAATATGAAAAATAAACCAAAGTAATTGAGAAGGCATGAATTGAAAGAATATAAATTTACCAGAAACTGAATTGATCTCCATACTTTCTTATGCTTATATCTACGATCAATTTTTATTCGAGAATTTATACTCTACAAATTGGATACAATTGGAAATATAGATGATACGGGGAATCCCGAGCCAATATGAAAAGATACAATTGTTGTGAAGTCACACATGTACACATACCGATATAACTACCCGCATGTACAATATCGAAAATTTTAAATCTTCTAACAAATCTTTGAGGAAAAAATACGACTCATTTTCTAATTATTCAACTGCACTCGTACATGAACCACGCAATTTTTTCAACGGCTGCTTTGTATAAGTAGTTCATACTTGTACGCTCCTGAATATAATGTGTAAACAACTCTCGGAATGATTCATCGCGAATTATACTTATTGGTAATATTATAAATAGAAATGTAAATTGACCATCGAATTCGTCTCGGATAAAATTTGAGCCGCGGTTTGAAGAAAGATAAATATTATTCCCTTAATCGGAAGAATATCTATTTTGAACTATTATTTCGAGTGCTCGCTTCTGTTTTTCCGCGTTCAATGACCCCATCAGTTTCATCAGCGCGCGTGTGTGTGTGTGTATGCGCTGTACATCCGTTAGATCGCGCGCGAGCGAAACCGAAAGTTTTCTCAGTCCGTCGTTCGTCGCTTGGAGAGCCGCGCAGAATGGCGCGTTTAGGAAAATTGCATGAACGATTGTTAGATAGTTGAAAAGCAGCCCAACGAACAAAGCTTGGCGTGCCTTATAACGAGAGAGCACTTGAGCAATTGGAGCACTGTCGAGCGACTCCAGGTTCGACTACGTTTATTGTATGTGATTTTTTGCCATTTCACGTTTTCGCGACAGTGACGTGACGTATTGTTGAAGATTTCGGCCGATGAAAATGGGTCGGGATTTTAGATGATTGTTTTCAAGTTTTGATGTGGGCAAAGTGGATAAAATGTTAGCTGGCGTCGCAACTATTTAAATTATCAGCTAAAGCAGATTGGCAAGTAGTATCGGCAATGAAACGACAGCTGTATAGATCAGTGAATTTTTTTTATGTATTTAATGCATTTGTGCGCAACAGTATATTTTACTCGAGACATATTAACACAGGCAAGGTGTACTACCGTTGTTTCTATTATTTCAGCTATACTGTCACTAGACGCATGTCGGTCTCTTATTTGAAATAATTGAGAAGTCGCGATTACAAACGTTGTTTCATTTGTGTAATGTGGTCATAGGTTGGTGCGGATGCCGGAAACGAAAGCGATGACTTGAGAGAACTCTCTTGAAAAAGTTTTAGTATTATCGGAACATGTGCTACTGCGTCTTGAGTCTGTGAATGGAGAGGATCTGTCGCACAGATGTCTGCTCATCTCACCAGAGACATTTTCTTTCAGTTCAAATGCTGCGTATACGAGGCATCGAGCCGTCGTTAGACAAAATATTCAGATGAATAAAATATTCTGCAGTTTGAAGAGTGCACTGGAAGAAGAATGAATTGCGTACTTCAAAAATGCAAATTCGAATAATAATCTCAATGATTACATTACAGAATCGATATGCGTATGTGAATCAGTCTTTTTTTTTCATCTTATTGGTGTTCATTTTGTCCAAAACGAAAAAACGAATTCGTATAATAGCCAATCTGTTATTGTGCGTGTAGCAGAGTCAAATCTGATATGTTTAACATCGAATATATCTTTATCAAGCTTTACAGTGGGCAAACACTCGTTGCTGGGAAGAGACTTGATCTCCGAGGATCTCTCAAAACAGAATATGCCCCTGTGGACAATGATGAAAACACGTGAACCGAGGCCAGCTGGGGTATAGCGTTTTTTCTCAGTCACCCTAGATTGTATCCAACGAGACTGACGAACAAGACCCTCGAGGCTTTTCCAAACAAGCCGGAGCCCGACTTTCCCGGGGACACTTTGCCTCTTATTCCCCGGCTTCGTTAATATTTGATCGCTATCAATTATTGTGCTGCACGGGGAGTGGTGCACGCCGCCCGTGCCCGGAACATTAAAGGGACGCCTGCTTATTCACTGGGTCGTTGACTTTAAATCGTAAGAAGGGCTTTTCTTTGGCGAGCTGAATTTATGGGTGCAGGCGGGGAGGGTACGAATTCAATTTACGTCCAAATTGATTTTTCGTGGCGCTAGGGTACAGTTGTGTGTGTGTGTGTGTGTGTGTGGATGTATCCTGTATTTTTATTATTAGTTCAATCGAACAAATGAATTTAGAGAAAAATATCTGCGGAACGTGTCAGATTGATCTTCGTATATTTATATATACTGTTTTCCAGAAAAATTACTTTAGAATGTAATCCTGCACAGATAAATAGTATTTCCTGTTCGCACATGCCGGTGCAGAAATCTTACTCGAACGTATTAATTTGTGTAAAACATGTAGAATTTTATAAATATCTCTATATAGTAACAGGATTATCCGTACGTACAATAGAAAAAAATATCCCAATTGTGGTTCTTTGTTTGCAAACTACAACGCCGCAGTTACTCATATATTATTTTGTCGATAGCCTTTTGCATTATCAAGTTCCCTATAGCGCAGTGGATCTACTCATTTTTTTGCTTTTAGTTCATTCTTAACAGTGCGTTTGGCATTATTTAGAGTCGTGAGGTCATTAGTTAGCCCTTTAGATAATTTTGTAGCATTAGCATTCATTCATTCATTCTAACTCACTTTTAGTGGCACGTATTCGGTGGCCAAATAATTTTGTTTCTCGTTCTCTACTTTTGCAATCTAAGAGTTTAAATTCTTCGTAATTGTAGGTTACAGGAATTCAGTTAGGTCTTTAAGATAGTAGAATTGAGAAAAATTTAGAGCAGGTTTATTATAAGCCCCCTAGTAAGGCTCCGTATTGGTACGGTATGAGCGTTGAAGCCATCTTATATAGGTATTACGAATTCCATCGGGTACTTCCCTAATTATGCTAACTATACAAATTCGGCAATAGTGCATATAAGTTGGTGTGTACTTCTGAAAGAAACCTTACTTATTTTTGTTTGCACTGTCATAAATATACGAAAAAACTAAATGTCAACCTATGTGTGTGTACTTTTGTAAAGTGCTTCTATTGCACAATAAATCCTAGTGTATTTGTCACAAGGTATTTCTGAAAATGATATCACAACAAAGCGTTGAGGTGGATTATTATTTTAGCCATCACTACTTGGTTTAATAATTGTATACGCAAACACAACGAATATCAGCTGGCTAAAGTGAGATTATCAGTCGATTAAAAATTTAAGTTACGATTCACTTCACACCTTATCATCAATCGATCTTCAAACTATTATCACTTTCGATAATTCACAAACGGTAATAAAAACGATAACAACTCAACTATTACGTAGTAACGCGGAAGTGCCGTAAAAGATTCAAACGTCATTATCTATTCGCGTAGTCGCCTAATTCTAAAAGTCAGAGCAACGTGCAGTGAATATCTGCCCAGCACCTGGGTCAGTGTCTTACGTATACAGAGAAACCAGACCGTCGTAAACTGGCTCGCACCAGCTAAATTAGTTTCACGTCAATGAGCGTTAGGAGAAATAAAAATGTACTTTTTTTTCTCAAAGAGCTACCTCCTCTCGTCTCTCCGTTCGAATACCACTCGTTCTTGATGTATACGATTGCGAAGGCGGTTACGTGACTCCGAGAGTAAAAGAAGAATTACGTACCGCCAATAATATTGTAGTTTATCTCCGATCGAATTTAGCGTTTACAAATTAAGTGTCAAAATTCTATTTTCATCACGGGTGCACGAAAACTGACATTTTGCGTAGCAGTTTCGGGGATGCAAAATGAGCGAAATGAGTGAAAAATAGTATGAGCAACTCGCACGGTATAGTTGCCAATAGCATACTTGGGTGACATGTCGCACTCTCTGCGCTCGTGCACCGTGTGCAATTGGCAACTTTCCGCGCTCGTTACACAATGTACTAATGTATCTGTTCGTTTCGTTTCTTCGAGTTTCTTCCTGATTCACGTACTCTTTAATTTGAAAATAGTTAATAATTACTATCTAATAGTGAACATTTACTATTTGTTATTGAGAATTTCATAACTGATTAACAGTAAATTTTCGCTATTGAATAGTGATTGTTAACCATTTCAAACGGACAAATTCAATTTCCTTCATATCAATAGTGAAAAATTTTTGTTTGAACAACGCTTCAGTGAAGTTGCACTACTTTCTAGTAGAATAGAATAATACATTTACTGTCCAAAATGTAGTGAATATTTCATTAATTTTATCTAGAATATATTCACTACTTTTCATCGTGCTGCAATTTTTACTAATAAATAGCTGGTTTCTAACTAATTATCAAATTTCGAGATGAGAGTAGGTAGACGTGTAGATTCTAAATTATGGTGTATATTATTCTGTATGAATCGATAATGTGTTTCGAACATATAGAATATTTTTTTTTGCTCAAGTACATGAATGATCCATACGATTATCAAATAAAATAAATAGACAGATATGAAAAATTTGGGTTATTCCGTCACAACTAGACACTGATTTTTTCGTATATATTCAAAAATCCATACCGAGCCCTGGGTTATTTCCGGGTCTCTAGTTCCAATCTTGTCATTCAAGTTTGGTGTTTTGATTAAGATCAAAAAATCGAAGAAGTCGCATTCCTGATCTGTGGCTGAAGCCAAGCCTTCATTTATTCATCGGATAAAACCATCCGCCGATGACTCGACGCGCGTGTCGTACTTCGGTTTTTATTCAGATTTAAATGCGCCTCTCGCTCTCCCAGTACCTATTGGCTTTAAACTGCGTAAGCCTTGGCAGCTCTCCTCACCCATCTGTTTGGTGGTTTTTTCTTCTTTCTTCATTGGCTAAAATCACGCTCGTGGTGATTTTTCGCGGTGAGCCTATATATATCTTTCTTTTTTCGTGTCATGCGAAAAAAGTATTATCGGGTATCGCGTTCCCACATGCGGCCTAGTATTTCTCAGGTAAATTGATGGTTGTCGTTTTGCGAAGGATGATGTGCAAATTTCATTTCAGAACGTCCTTCGTCTATGTTTCGTAATTGAGCGTGGTTCACATATTGATAAGTGTGTTCGACAAGGCATCTCGAGAAAAAAAATTTCCTCACACGCGATATCAGATGATGTTTCAATTTAGTCATACCGTCGTCCTCGGTTTTGTTTCGTTCGATTTTAATGTGAATGGATGATTGAGAAAAATTAGATACAGAATCTTTCTCGCTCTGTATCGTTGAATGTGATTCAATTGATACTTTTTCTGTAGCTACACGATCCGTTTTCAAAATTATTAAAACACATATAAATTGAATTCAGCTGACGATGGATCATTGAATTCAATCGCGTATCATGAAGACCGAACTATTCGGTGTTCTAATAAAATCCATACAAAATCGTTATTTGATATTTCACTTGAGGATGGCTGAACACAGGCACGATTGGTTGGTGCTAACTCATCGGCCCTGTGTCATAAGTTGTTCCTCTAATAAAGCTATTTGCAATGTAATTAACACTGTTATAATTATAGCTCAATTAGGATATAACTCATACACACATCATCAGACAATGAAACGAATTTTGAAAAGATGAAAGATATATAAACTAAAGAACGCATGAATTTGTCGGTTTTGTCTTGAATTGAGTTTCAAAACAATATCCTCGTGCGACTCAATGCTCGTAGAGCGCAACTCGTTTTAAAATATAATGAGCAATTTCCAAACCATACATCATATAATGCGTTTGAAAATTCATTTATAAAAAATGAAATAAGCTTCGAACGTTAACGTTAAATCTACTCTGTTCGGATTATGAGTTTAGTTTTTGGATGTTGTCGGATAAGATCGAGCTGAGATTGGATTTAACTGGATTTGCGTTTGGAACGAAATTTAAGCTATGGCTACGCAGTTTTAGTATGTAGAATATATATAATGCAAGATTAGTCTTGAGTGATGTAATGCTTTAGCAAAAGTTTGGTCCACGAGTCAGCGTTAGTGCTTGCTTGTAATTAGTGAAAGGTTATGATCACTTTGCATGCGAATTAAACAGTAATAAGATATAAACATACTTAATTATATTTTTAGAAATATTACAAAAGAGTTATGAATTGACTCGTCTCATGAACATGAAGAATGGTCATAAATATCTGAACTTTATTAAGGTTTACATATAAAAATGATACTTTGCGCTAAACGATTGAGTTTAAAACAATTATTTCCTCAAATCCAGTTGAAATATCGAGTTCAACGTGCAATTTTTGATTAAAAGTAAATTATCATGCAAACTTTCAAGAGCAAGTCACAAAACATGCCCAATAGAATGTGAATCGTACCGAAGACGGGAAAAGTATTGGAAATATTATACTGCCATTTGGGCTCAATTTAGCTTCATGTTTGATGTTTGATTAGAAATTTCACATCACATCCATGCAAAATGCATTTCTTGCAAGCGGTAACGATAAAGATTAGCTTTAACGTGATTGACAAAATCATATAGACTCTGCATTATAAAACTGGGTTTCGTTAGTATAAAAAAAAATGTCCACGTTAATCGACTTTTTATTCAGCTAGACTTTTTAGGTCACAAGAAAGCTTGCAAGTTTCCTTATTTACTTTAATTTTCTCGCCAAAATAAGGGATACTTACGCGCTACCGTCTCATTTTCTAAGGCCCGAAGTGCGCAACTGACCTGAAAACGTGATATAATTTTTTATGATAGATCTGGAAATGGTCTCCAGAGACATGCCAAAACGTAAAATGTGGACTTGGCTAATTACAGAGAATTCCGCAACTCACGTTTCTTCTCGCTTTGCTCAACGCAGGTGTAATATCAAACTCGCTCTCTCATCTCTAATTAACAAAATGTAAAATTTCATTGAACCCAATCATTTTTGGCGCTTTTCTCATCCGAATCCGAATGCCCTTTACAATTATCTACCATCCGCCAACTCTGAATTCGAAAAAGTAAAAAATTTTGATGGCAGCTCTAATTTGGTAGTAATTAAATGCAAGTACTTAGTAAGTACAAATTTTTAAAAATAAAAGTATTTGAAAATACAAGTAATCTTATTTCACATGTAAGCGTAATAAAAAATTTGAATCGAATACCAATGTTTGTTTTTTAACATTTAATCAATCGAACACTGAATTTTTCACATCTCTGGTAGTTAGATGAAAACGATATCTCAATTTTGATGAATTTTCGTTCGCGATCACCCGACGAATACACGTCCCCACGGGAGAAGTGGCACCCGACTCGAATTGGAGAGTTCAGCCTCACCTTGGCGACGAGTAGCTCATGCATCGCCGGGAGAACAGGCAAATTGTCTCCTTGATGCAGTAAAACGAGAGTCACCCATTGGCCCACGTCACGACTCAACGATTCCACGCGTGTATCGAAAAAGGGGTTTTCTCGCTCCTCGTAATACTCTCGCGCGCGTCGCGAGCAAGCGAGGTTATGTATTCCGGTGTCGACCGATAAATACGCACACACACGCGGCGAGTGAACGGCCTTGATCCAACTCGCGCGAGTCGCGTCCTTCCCTTCTCGCACCACAGCGTCTCGCTTCGGTATTCTCCTTCCACGTAGTCCGCGTCGCTTCTGGGTCAGCTGATGGCGACCGGTCCGCAAAGTCACGCGTGTCCGTTTTTTTCCCCCTTTTTTTTCCTTTCGGTTATCGCTTGGCGCCGAATACACGGACGCGGCCTTCTCGCCGTTCGATCCTTTTTTTTCCTTTATCACACCTGTAACTTTTTCATCTAGCCTCGCGATTTTCATCGCTAGAAAAGCGGCGCGTGGATTGAGGAATCGCCAGTGGAAATTTTAGTGAAACTCCCCACCGGGTAATTACTGTCCGAGTCAAGTTGGGGGGGGCGTAACTTTAACGTCGTGTGTATCAGATATGCTTTTCGCTAAGTGTAGCTTTGGAGTCTTGAAGTGCACTTGAGATTGGTACACATATATACATAAATAATATGGAAAAATTACTTCGAATCTAATTTTGTTGAGCTGCAGGATTTTGCAGACGTTTAATTAATTTGGGTGAGGTTCCGTATACCCCTTTAAAAATCCACATTTCAAGAGCAATCTGGTACGCGTATCCTTTCCCCCAATTTCCCACATTAATCGCTTTACGTAAGTAGATATACCCGTACTCTTGGGTATCGATTCTTCGCAAAAACTCACCTGGCGAGGCGGCACTGTTGAGTAACCGCGTAGTTGAGGAAAAAAATTATCCAACAAAATCCAACGAATTATCCGGCAAGTAACAAAACTGTGTTTTTTTTTCAACTCCTAATAAGTACGGTGCGACCTTCGGAAGTTATATATACCCCGATTCAACATAATAACGATTATGACCGTGCAAGATTTCCTGTTTCGTTTTGATCAAATCACAACACCGAGTATAAATTATTCATTAATTTGCCATATAGCCTATGTAAATACAAAAGCATTCTATTGTAACGAATATACCTCATCATACCAGACAGCTATTTGCGACGAGACAATAGCGCGAAATCTATTAGCAGCTCTCCAATATCGGATACGTTTCAAATCCCGCACGTGCAACAAGAGCCGAGCGCGACGAAAATCTAACGAATCGTACTACAACACGCGTCGTTCAAATAACCGAGCTCGCGCGATCCTGTAAAACTGAAGTGATGCATAATGGGAACATGTGGTCAAACCGGTAGCTCGGCTGAAAAATGTACATCGTTAGTTTTGAAAAATGTTGTAGAAATCAAACTTAATAACTTAATGGTAAAAATGAAGAATTATAATTTTATTCACTTATTTTTACTTTCATATTCACAGCAAGATACAGACAATGCATGAAGAAAAATAATTCTATTTTGCGCATTGAATAATCCGAGTTGGTCTATCCTTTTGAACGTGGATTTCCATTCCCTGATCCTGAAATGGACATGGAAACTCGGGGAATTTTCCTCATTCGATGCGCTTGACACTTGTCATCTCCTACCCTTGCCATTTCGTTTCTCCTCCTCTTTTCCTCTTATTATCTCGTATTTTTATTTGTCATTATGCGCCGGCTCGATCGAATACCACAATCGACGATCAATGCGACGTGCGATTTCACCGTTCACCAAACTAATGACCTAGCCTGGGTGAAATTGACGGAGAATCAATATTCCGATTGTTGCGCACGATAGAGTATAACATTGAAGTGGGGACGATAGCGCGCTCGATATGCCGTGTGTATCCACTCCGCGGACGGATCGGATAATAGACTCTCGTTCGAAATTGATACGGCGACGAGCAGAGTGTCTATATGTATATGAAATTTAATGCACGCGGCGATGATACGGTTCGATGAATGAGTACGGGGGATAATTTCATTTTTTTTCCCCCCTAGATTTGCTCCCGTGTCAACTGTTGCGTTTTCGACGCATCATCGAGAAAATAAAATCTCCATTCCCAATCTGTCCTCGTTTTCTCTGTCTCTCCTTTTTTATTGCGGTCCTCCCTCTCCCCTTCGTTCGCGTGTGTGTACGCGCGCGCGAGTGACAAAGACGCGAGCAGGTCTCCTCGATTTGGGGAGCAACTCGATAACGAGGCTCGTTTAAGGCAAATCATCCTCGCTCGCATTCTATGCACCTGAAGAAACACGCGCGCGCGGCCCCCGTGATACCGATTTTCCTATTCTCGCGCTCCGTCGTGCTGATTTCTCCCTCGCTTGTTTGGGCCCATTGTACGCGAGTGTGAAATGTACTGCCGCCGCCGCCTCGCACCGCATTCATCTCGTTCGTTTTACTTCCTCTTTTGTCACTTCATTTGGGCCTCGTAGACGAGCAGTGCTATACTCGTCGCGGCGCGCTGTATTAGTTTGACAGGCCGCGAGCCATGGGCCGAGGTGTGCACTTGGTTGATGCAAGGATCCACAAGAGCCACCCCCTACGATTCGACGAAAAACACATTTTGGTATCTCGCACGACGAAGAAGTGCACATATCGACAAATTTTGGGACGAGGATGAGATATACATTTTCACGGGTGTATTTCTAAACGATCGCGCTGTGCAAGTATCGTGGGCTCGATTTATCCCTGTCGAAAATGAAACATGGCTCTTGCGGGTATTTTTTTCCACGACGAATCCGATTGCGTCGGGGAAATTTCATGCGACCCCCCATTAAATGCGATTCTTCTGCAAACAGAAAAAAAGTTTCTTACCTTGGAACAATTGTCTTCTGAAAATTTGAATATTTTTTTATTAAAAAAAGCTCCTCTTTGAATACTGGACCTCCTCAAAGTTGTGAATTTTCAAACATCACAAATCCACTACGAGGTTTTTGATGGCAAATTTTCTTTTATTCTTGTAAAATTTGCTTTCCTTTGCTCTCGATATTCAAGTGCGTTGGGTGCTTGGTGTGTTATTGTCGTAAGAGCAATCGATTTTGCGTATCCATTCACGAGGGGGGATAGGAAAAACGTCGTGGAATCATTTCCCGGTCTCCGCTGACGTATTTATCTCTGGTACGCCCGTAGAGCTATAGCGCGATCAAGATTGGAAAATCGACGCGATACGCTTATCGAAGTGCTTGTGATGTCACATTTGTATTTTGCGTTGTTAATTAGCCGTCCACCCCAGCCGCCTTTGATTGGCGTCGGCCTGGCTCACTTCTGATATGATGATAGGGATTTCGCATTTCAAGGCGTTACCGTCTGTCACCAGTCGATTTCTGTTGCTAGATTAACAATGTGGGGCGTTAGTTCGCCTCTATTGCTTCTTCGAACAGTAGCCACTCTCTTCTCGCAATCGTGGAATGATTCGATGCTCAAGTCGACCGACCAAGGAGACGAAATTTCCGATTTAACGGTAACGCCTTTGCGATCATGGCACCACAGTCGTGTCTAGTACAAACAGAACTTGCACCAAAGACTGACCTTAACTTGGGCATGATTTCATGCCTTAACTCATGCCCTCTCCGGACATTCATGAACAGGATCGTGCGTGCGTACTGCTGTAAATAGTAAAAAAAAACTACTGTTTAATAATAGTACAAATCACACAACTGATGAAAATAATAATTATGACTGAAAAATAGTAAACTCTAACTAAATTAAAAAAATATTAGTAGAATCTTACTATTATTTTAGTCAGTAACTACCATTTTTATCAGTTGTGCAATTTCGTACTATTAAAGAGTAGATTATACATGAATGATCTAAAAGTTCACTAGGCGTGGATGAAGGATCGGTGAGGAATAGATTTTTTACACGAAATTTTTAATCGATAAATAAATAAATAAATCAATCGATAAAGAACTAAAATAATCCTTTTAACAATAAAGTTCATTTCTGTTTAATTTTCATGTCCACTGTAATTTTAATTTCAAAATCTTTGATCCGAAACTGTGGCCGATCAGTTGTTTTACATAAATTATCAGTCTACATCAAGTTATCTTCTATACATATCTAAAAGTTCACTAGAGAATGAAGAACTCGTGCCTATACGAAACTGCGTATGCCTCGATGGTGCCTAGATAATCAGCCAGTCAGGTCCCCATTTCTTGCGCATGGTATAATTTTTTCCGTCGGGCTGCAGCGGACGCCGAGCCTGTTAATTGAAACGAGACGTGCGCTTGTGGTTGTCGTCCATCCGTGAAAGTCGCTGTTGGCACAGCTATAAGCCAGATTTGAATAGGAAGCGGCGAGTCGGGGAGAAATGGGTTGTGGCATTGGACAAAAGTACTTCTCTCTCTTTCAGAAGCAAACGGCTCGTCGTGTGTTATGCCGATAAGACGCTTTTAGTTAACGGTGCTACTTAGCTCTATCGGTGCCACCGCGCGGAGGAAGCCAGCTCGAAACACACTCGGCAACGTCGGCGTGTGCGACGAAAAATGATCGAGCGCGTCTCTATACGTCATCGTGAAAAAAGGACAATTTATTCGAAACGATGTTCTTTTTTCAGCCGGTATCGAAGAGAGATCAGCTGATTAGACGATAACAGGGAGTCGCTGATTGGAATATACGATTTGAAAAATACGTTCAAGTGTTTTCGAGCGTGTTTTTTCGTGAACGTATATTTCGAGCGATGGTGTAAAAACAGTTTCGATAAAAGCGAAGCACTCGGTGGGGGTTGGGTGGCCCGAATACTCGATGAGTTAATAAATTCGCCGAGATACGGGTAATGATTCGGGGGGGATCGTTTTCCCTTTGGAAAACACCAGCAGTGGTGGATTTTCATTTCACGCTGAGGCAACAATGCGTGCATACCCTGGAGTCACAATACACCGTACAAGGAAAGCTTCGTTCGTGCGCTCATATATATGTGTATAGGATCGATCGATTTTTCCGCGAACGAATGCACTCGAAGCCAGGACTCCGCTGATACATTGGCTTCTTCGAATTCCCAGCTCTGCCCGATGCAGTCCTATATGCAATGGACGTTGACTCAACGTTCGCACGCTTTTTATTGTCCGTGTGTATATAGCCCGACGCGAGTCTTGCGCCAAGCGTTTGTCGACGACTTTGAGCCTGGTCGAGTTAGCGAGTTCATTATTGGATGATACTTTCCATCTCTGCCAATCACACACCGAGCGATTCCGCAAATCTGTCTCGTAACGATGGAAAATCGTGATCATTCGCTGAAGGCCCAACTGTGAATTATCTCACTGTACTACTACAGTGAATATACTCGCTGTAAGCTTCAGTCAAATGTCACTCGCTCTGTATTGCAATGAAAAGTCACTGTGAGCTACGGTGAAAAGCGGTAATTTTATATATCGGTGAAATTGTTTTGCTTTCTCAAAGAGAAAGCTTTGTAATGGGGCAAAAATCGACCCACCGAATCGGACCTCGAGATACCTCGATTTTCGTAATCTACGGGTCGAAAAACATGGAAATCCAAAAGTGTGTGTGTGTGTGTGTGTGTGTGTGTGTGTGTGTGTGTGTGTGTGTGTGTGTGTGTGTGTGTGTGTGTGTGTGTGTGTGTGTGTGTGTGTGTGTGTGGTGTGTGTGGTGTGTGTGTGTGTGTATGTTTGTAACGTTTTTTTTCATCCAAAAAGATAACTCTCGAAGAAATGGTAAAGTTTCGTTTCCAGTATTTTCAACGTACTATATGAGCAAATTGGAAAAATTTGGTATCTTTTGGCCGTCGAAAATGATCAAGAATAGAATTTTGAATTGATCATTTCCAACCTCAGCCGTCGAAAATGATCAAAAAACGGACTTAAGGGCAGGGCGGATCGATTTTTGACCGCTATCTAAACCGAATGACAGTCACAAGACTGAATTGATCGAAAAATTATGCAGGTCCAAAAGTCTCGCATCGTGGTAGAACCTAGAACCGTTTGCTTTTTTGCATTTGATCAAATAATAAGAGAGCCCGGGCAAGAGACATTAAACTCGCGACAAAGTTTGGTCTCAATTCTGAAAAAGAACGACACTTTACACAGTCAAAAGATTACGAATTGAACTGATTAAATAATATTTTTTGTTATTTTTGAAAAATAAATGATGGTTTGGGATGCGTTTGTGGGTGATGTTAAAGCTCTCTTTGAGAAAGCATACTGCTAAGGCACTTGGCAGGCGCCGTTTTTTCTTCTTCCATCGAGAGTTGCGCGCTCGCGCGAAATCCACCGATGCTCGTGTTCAAGTCGTACAAGTATTCGAAATGGCTGTGAGTCGACTCTTCGTTTACGTAAAACAATAGCAATGAAAACAAATGAGTCATAGGTCGACAAATTTTACCGTAATCTCACGACTGTAGAAAAATCTAATTGTAAAATCTCTGATAGCGAGCTGAGAGTTCCATGGCACCTTCTGAAGGACTCGTCCGAACAATCCAAGTCTTATCTGACCTTGTGTCTCGTTGAATCTTTCATTCATTAACGCACCGACACAATACTAGGAGTACCATCGGAGTTTTTGCGGAGTACTGCGGGCTAATGGGCGAATAGTACTCATTATTCTTGCCAATATTAACCAACGAGCTACTCACCTCAGATAAAAACATGATCAAAACTCAATAAGTTTATACTGAAGATATAAATCGACGAATGCCATCAATTTTGACGGCATTCTTCTTCGAGAAACCCCTCGCATCTGTATACGATTGAAGAATGAGCCACGATTGAAAATCGCGCTTTTTAGCCTGGATAAACGGGCGTCAAACGGGGGCGGGGGACGATTGAAGATTAAACTTTTGGCACCATCGTAACGGGTATACTCTTGAATCTTGGAGGATCTTGAATATTTCGCTGGAGCGGGATTCATAACAGCGTTGCATATAGGAAAGAGCGCGAGCGGTCGGTCACCGGGCAGTACACGCGGTGCGAGCACGGAAGCCGCATGTGTGTTCGAGTTTAATCGCCCCCCGGCTCGGAATTTAGATTCTCCGCTTGTGCATTCGTATAGCGTTGTCGATAAATCAGCACCGGTTTAGCCTCCGACCGAGACTCGACTGCAGCTCTCAAAATTCTATGTGCACACACTTGTTTACGTCCCTACCCACCCCTTGCGCAAGTTGACGGTTTAAACATTACCGTTTTTCAGGCCCGACGCGTCAACCGAGTCGTCGTTGTACGGCATGGGAATTCGAAAATACCATACAAGATTGGCGTGCGCGCGAGAGCCAAGCTATTCGTGGCGTATATGCGAGAATCCCATATCGACAGTAATAAACTTCCGTGAACGACTCGACTTCGATGGAGTGTATACGGGGGGCATTGAATCGAAAGTGCTACTACATTTGAATACCGTTTTTGTATTATTATTATTATTCATTAATTTATTATTTTATCTGGTTGCATTCCTCGGAGGGTACAAACCATATTCGAGGTCCCGATGATAAATTGTACAGGAAACTTAAAAACTACTTACTTGAAACTAAATAACTAACTGAATATTTTTTAAATTAGTTTTTGATTTTTTATTCGTGACTGTTGACTCTCCAAGTCATTTGCCAATGAATTATATAATCCCATTGATATTTTGTACACATATAACTGTTTTTATTCCTTATTATTTTCGTGATTTTTGGCAATGTGATGATTCATCGATTCATTGCGGACTATTGGCTATTGTAGAATAAGACTAATTTAATTTCTAAGTATAGAAATATTGCAAACGAATCACAAAACATTATTTTAAATTGGATATTTTTTATTCTGTTCCAGGTGAGTTTTGAGATGTGCTTCAACTATGTACTTGATCGCATGGTCTGAGTAAGTCACACGGAACATACACAATCGAATATTCGAGTTAACCTTTCAATGCCTAACAAAAACGATACTTTTATTTCATATTGCATTGTCATGTGCTTTAATTTAATTTGTTCTCAACGTTGATCTGTCGGTCCATTTGTCGGCAGCGAGAAGAACAAGTTTAGTGATCCAAATTTAGCGCACCTCCCAATTCTCAATAAGTTATAGCAAGCTCAAATATTGCAACATATACTTTGTGTCGACGGCAAAGCAACATTAAGCAGAATTATCTCTTAAGGAAAATTCTCGGGAAACATTTTTCATTGAAACACACTTCTTTGGAGGAGATTTTACGATTTCTAGAGTTTTCTTTTCATACGTTTTTCTGTGAGAGACCAAGAAAAAAGGAAATAATTTCCATGACACGAAAAAATTTTGAAAGTTACTCTATAAAAACGTCCGTTATTTCAATATAGATAACGAGTAGTATAAAATCACGCTTCCCTTGGGGGATGGGAGGCGTTCACGATATTTTCGTGTCATGAAACTATTCTCGTTGTAGTCATTGTTTGATATGACAGCATATTTTAGAAAACTGATTTTTATCATTTTTTAAGCGCTCTATAAATATACGTGTTGAAGATCTCTTCTGAGGAGTTATGGAGTAAATTGATTAGATTTTTGGTGAATGGCTTCATATAAAAAATTAACTGAGGACAATGTGCGAGTTGAAAAATTTATAGGTCTGAAATAAGAATTGCAAGCTGAATTGACGTATGGCTTGATTATAAAAATAAATAATCTGTATTTCAAAATGTATGAAGTCATTCGATAAAAATAATGACCGATAGGTTTATCCCATCATTCGATGAGATTAATGGAATCGCTTAGGCTTCTTGAGTATCTTATTCAATATCTGATTTCACCTTTTGTCATATTTTCGCGCCCAAGGATGGTGTAAAACGAATTTTATTTCTGTTGAAATGGCAACTAAAACTCATTTATAAATTTCAGTCTTATCCACGATTCAAACTAAATTAGATTTTCTGCAGCTTTCAGAAAGTTTCGTAGGTAATATCAAGAAACTGTAAGGGATTTCTTTTAGAGTACACTTCTGTGCAATCGATTTCAGCTGCACTGATGTAATACTTTTCAATTTTAACCGAGACGATTCTGCAATCACGCTTGATTACCGTTTCGTTAGTTCTTGTACTAGACGACGGATTGTCCTTCAAATTGTGTGTACGCGGAAAGTAGTATTGATTCGAAATTTTTAATTTTCTCGAGTAGGATAAACAGTGACGTAATACTTAGCTTCTTCCTTAGTTATTCTATATTAGGTTATTAGTGTGAAACTTAGATAGCATAGTTCAAAAAAATCAACTCAAAGTTCATAAGCGAGTGAAAAGCGTAGGCGTGAGAAAACAGATTCGGGAGATAATTTGATGCCATATGAATAACTTAAATTAATTTGAATATTGATTAAGCACTTGTAATCTAAAAAAATATTCCATTACTTTTCATTAATTATCACATCCAATAGTGAGTCATAAGCCAATGCTTGAATGAGCGATGACCTGTAAAGTGAAGTGCCAGTTAACTTATGATTTGATCGGTTTATACCCGACCACGTGACGTTAGTAAAAAATTTATAGATAGAAAGTACCCAGGTCAGAGAGATACAAGGGATACTGTCGAGGTAGTCGGTTACAGTCAGCATTTTATCAACAAAAGAGAAAACTAAGGATAATGAGGTTTTTTTTGGGGATTCTTAATAACCAAATCTTTTTTTAGAAGCCGAATAAAATATGAATGCAGGTTTTGTTTAGCAATGTATACATATTGAAATGAATTATGATAAGCGTACAGAAAATAGATCGTTGATGAAATATAAAAGGAATAATTGAAAAATAATTTTGAATCGCGTAATGTAGATCGCGTGCAGCACGTTTGAATGTGTACATAGCCAGTGTCATATTACATACTTCTCGTCAATCGCTGTTATGCACAAGAACTAGAAATATCAGTAATGAAGCAATTCGCATAAAATACGAGCAGTTAGATTCAGCAGCAATATTGGTTTATACCTTCGAGGAAAATTTTTCAAGTCGACAAACCAAAACTGACAATTTCAAATTACACGATAGACTTTTAACGAGCATCAGTCCGCGTAACACCCAAGTCGGCAACTATCTCAACCTCTCCGCTCCAAAAAAAAACCCATAAAACCCGACGGGTACGCCAGTGAGAAATGCATATATTATGTATCGTATCAATTAGGTCGCGCGAATTTTACTCGCAGCGGCGGCGACGGCGGCGCGCACAGGAGCGAGTGAAAGAGAGACTCGACACGGCGCGCGGCTCCTGTCAGCCTTGAAACAGCCTTGCCTGCGGCTGGCCCCGTCGCTCGCAAGACTAAATACTTTCCACGGGTTCGGCGAAATGCAGTGCTCGCCTGCATCGAAATTCCATCTCTGCGCGCAACGTTTTTCCGTTTGCTATGCCGTCGAGAGCCAGGCGCTTCGATGCACTTTGTTTTTTTTCCTTTCGTATACGGTCGCGCTGGAAAAGGAGGAAATTTCAAGGAATGCAATTTATGTGTCCGCGTGATCGAACGTGCACGATCGTACGTGGTGATTATTTTTTACGTATTAATTTGATTCGGAGTTAGAAAATCGAGTGCTTATTTGATTGTAGAAATGCTTTTTCAAGGCGATTTCCTTTTTTTCTTCATCTAAAGAGTCGAAGAGGAAAACTCTTTTGAAAATATTCGCTATTATTTCCAAGACTAGAGAGGAAGCAATAATATTCTAGATTTCATGCATGTTAATATTAGGTACAAAAGTTACCGGCATCGCCATGCTAACCGATTCTCAAACTTTAATCTTTTTATTCATATTAACATTTGTCAATCCTAGTTAAACGTTTTGAAATATTACTTTACAAGCAATCAAACAAAACTTTTCTCCTATTCTATACAAAACTGTCTGTGCCAAATTATCTTTTGATATTCGGTCTGTTGAAGTACATTTGTCATGCTGCATGCGAGAGCAATCAAACCGTCACATTTCACGTTTTTCTTGAGGAGGAATAAATTGTCTCCGTAAAATTGTTTTGAATATTGGAATACTTTTCATTGATATAACTCACTAATACGCTGAATCATACATGTTTTAGCCATAGCAAAGATAATTTTTTTCTGTAATCATGAATTTCCAATAAAAAGTGAAATACACTGGGCTTTCTGGGAGACTCCAAATGTTTGCGGTACATAGTTGAAGGTTGTGTAGCTATTTTAGAATCAAATGATTATAGCCTCCCTGTATTAAGGTAGGTGTAACCAATATGCGCCACCCACTGTATTTAATATATACACCTGCCGCTAAAGCAGTGCAGCGAGGCACGTAATATTTTTTGGTAGACAGAATAATGAAGAAAGAAAACATTTTGATCGATCGTCAGGGCGTCTACACCGGCTGTTGTTAGCACTCATTTTTCTCCGTATATTTTTTTCGTAAATTCAAACTCCATCTAATTTCGCTCTCGCGAGTGAGAACCTTTTTTTTAATGTACTAAGACATGGGCAACGATAATCGGACGTCGTACCATTCGATTTCTTGGCATTTCTGCACTTATATCGTCCAATTTTCATTTCCATCCCTACGTCCTTTTGATCAATTTTGAACAGACCTTCGATTTTCTCTGTCAAGTGTACCCATTACGCGCCATCCCCTGATTCATTGATTTTCCTCTCGATTTTAAGAGTCTGATGAGCTAAAAAGACAATTCCCTTGAAAATCCGTCCAAAAGGTCCGGACGCGTTCGGTTTCACTTGGAAAGCTCATCGAGCAGACCTTTCATTCCCCGCCAGCAGCAGCGACGTTGGGGAATTCAAATTTAACGCGATGTGGTGGCTGTTGGCGCTCGAGTGGCCCATATCGAGTACGAATACCTTCATACCCGGTCGACATCAATCTTCCATCCAACCAAATCGGATCTAATAGCAGCTCTAAAACATCGCAAAAACCGTAGCA
>JAJGQD010000106.1:0-15893 GCA_020882685.1 Aphelinus atriplicis | reverse complement strand
CAGTTAGACCTTGGGGTGTAAGCCCGGACTTGATTTTGAAATTGGTTCAACGCACGCGTTTTAGTTCATATCGATAAATTTTGGCTCGCGTCTGTCGGGAAAAAATTCACTCAGAAAAAAACTAATTCTCGATTTGTCGTAAAAGCAGGACTGTTATAAAATCGTTATATGACTCGCGAGAAAAAGGAAAAAATTGTCACGACTCGTGAATTTTTCATGAGATTTGATTTTGTGTGTCCGACTATTATTTCACGAAAAAAATATGCAAAGAGAGATTCAATGTGACGTCGATTTTGTACAATTTTCGTTGCGTCAATTCTTTTCTGATCTTTTCTTGCATTCAATTCTCCCAAAGTCAGGTGAAAAGGCACAAGGTGACTTGGCCACAGTTTCAGAGATAAAAAGAAGAACAAAACAATCGATGCCAGGTGCGTTTTTGCCGACCTGTCAATTTGTCTCGTAGTTCAGTGATTGCATAATCACTTTTGTCTCTAGAAGGGGGGGGGCTGAATATAGCTCATAGGGGCGGGAGCTAACCATTTCGGACATGAATTTCATTTAATTTCGATCGAATTTCACTCACGGGTACGTTTGATAGTTAATTATATATCAATCCACGTTTCACGTGATTAACTGAGTATACCTATGTATAATTCCAGAGTTACAATGAGCTATTGTCGTGTGTAATGATCTCTATTTAATTAATGATAAACAGAACATAGCTCGTAAGGAATAGAGCTCAATGTATCTCGTACAACACAAGATAATAGATCCTCTATTAATCCAAGAATAAGTGAAAACATTTTCTATAACCAAGAATCGGCCACTGATTATAAAATTTTGCAGGTGCAAAGATGATCGAATACAAAACAACGAAATAAGTCCTCCATGGAATTATTAAAAAATTGCATCGCTGCATGTATGAAAAATAAAGGGGGTCTCTCAAACCTCGTTTCTCTACATGACCGAATTCGCCTCGCGGTGCCAACTGACACAGTTGGGCACTTGCGCTTCCCTGTATAATCACATACAATTTTCTTCCGCGCGCGAACGTCGGTTTACATTTTTCTCGCCAGTGTGCGACGTATTTATTTATTTTTCTATTTTTTCTTGTTCTCATCCGCCTCGTCGAGTTTTACATAGCTGGGTGCGCGTTGTGCAATCGTCCGCGCGCTGCACGACGGAGAGAGGCTGCGCAAATTTGCCACAGCCGCCTCTGTTTTGGCGAGCGAGCGCTACACCCTTTGCGGCTTTCGCGTCGCGTAATCGAAAGACGCGATACGAGGTAACCGTTCGACGCTGCCTCGAAAAATCAACCACGTAAAATAAAAAAAACAAGAAGAAAAAAGAAACGAACGACGTGGGGAAGATCGGACGGACAGATTGATTGGCGCAATTCTAATTTGCAGCACGTATAGTAATGTTTCTTCTGGTTTTGGTGTTGCACGGAAAAAAGTAGAGATTCGATGTGGAAAAAATCTTGATTACACGTATATGTTACACGTGATTGGAAATGGGTAATAATGTTGCTGGCATTGACGGGTGATGATGTACGCAGGAGGAAACTACGTTAATTCAATAAGATTATTCACTCGAGATTAATAAACCAACCGAGTAATTCGAATATTTCCGATTCGAAAGAAAGATTATTGCTTAAATAATACAAGTTACGATAATCACGAGGTTATTAGTGGACATCTGATGAATTGTGTGTTATGTCTCTCCGATTGTAAAACACGTTTCTACCTCTCTCGCGATCGCCGATATATCGGCGCCGTCGCTCCGTCGTTAACGTTTGTTCGGTAAGATAAAAAAGAAAGAGAGAAGAATTAATTTGCTAATTAAACAGCGGCAATTGTCGCCGGCTGCATATATCACGTGAGAATTTCTAAATTATCGTTCAAGGCTCCTCCACAACAAACGTCGTTCAAGTGGAGTGTGCATTGTTGTTCCGCCGCGAGCAGCGCATACCTCAATTGGTATAGCTCACGCGCACCATTGCGCGAACTACTTTATTAATTGCTGGGCCGGATGCGCGTCCAGCGGCGGGGCATTAAAAAAAAAAAAAACGAAAACCCAAACTGGCGTGAATAAAAACAAAACGCTTGCCGGAGTATTTTTAATTTCAATGTTTTCATCCTGCGCCGCGCGCTCGCGGCTTAACCGTTGCATTAATTAAGAGCGAGCCGCGCCACAGCCTTGCGACGGCCGGCAAAGGTCGTTCGTTAAATCCAAGTGCCAAGCGCGTACGTACACGCGCGAGCAATTTTATTAGCCGATGAGTTTTTGCTGTATAGCGCGTTACCGCGTCCGATTTCGAGACTGAATAACCGCATGTGAGAAAACCGAGGAGGCTCTCGGGAAAATCCGTCGGTGCAAAGAGCTATGCGACGAGCGAGAGTCTCGTCGCGACGAGGAAACTGTCGGGTTCGGAGTATCGAGGCGAGTACACCACGCGGCCGAGCCAATATTCGTAAACATAAAACGGCCAAGGGTTGGGCTTGTCCCCGCCAGAAGAGCCGCCGAGCCGAAACGTATTATAAACAAGGAAATAATCTCGCGCGTATCGGTATTTGCATATTTTAGACGGTATAGCGAACCCCAAAATAGACGCACGTGCTGTTGCACGTGAACCACGTCGTTGTTTTAATGCTGCCTACTTTGGTCGGGCCTCACTTGAGCAGCGCGCACCGAGACACGCGAGACTTAATTGAGAGAGCTTGGCGAGCCGAGAGGATCTTATTTTCGCAAATGCCCTTATCCTTGGCGTGTTTGCTCCGGAGGGCGTTCCTACCCACCGACAAGCTATTGCCATGCTGTTTGGATTAGCGTTGCGCAAGATAAGAAGAGGCGGTGACGATTAGCTGTGCGAGCGATCCACACGTGTGTTAGCCAAGGACGGAAATGATCGTAATGTTCTGTATCAATTCCGTCCTGTTTGTGTTGCGCATCGAGTGATTTAAATACTTTCCACTCGATTTTACTCTAGTCACATTGATTTTTCTTTTTTTTTTAAGATATTATTGAATCGTACTGAAATTATAAAGTGTGGAGGGAAATTTGGTATTTTCATTTGGCCTTCCTTTGGTAGGCTGAAAATGCCTTATTCTGAATACCTGAAAAAATCGGCTTCTAGAGAGATTTGTAGTAAGAATATCGAAGCAGGAAATAACAATGGTGTCGCACACATGTCATACAGTAAGATGAATAATCTTTCCTTGAAATAAAGCCTTCGATCGTCACAATCGCAGGATCTATGAACAATCGACTCATGTAATACCTGGATTTACTTTTACTGAATTCGATATGTGAAAAATTCAAATTGCCATCCAAGATCAACTGAATTTTAACAATTCATAATTACGCTATTTTCACGCAACGCTCCTGATACCTCTTTTATCCCCTCTTAGACGACTTTTACGAGTATCGGATGTCCAATTGTACAGGGGGCGACGAGATTAAAGAAGGCTTACCGCTGAGTCCGTGAGTTGAATTTCGGCTCGGGAAAAACGCACTACCAATTCTTGTGCAGCTCGCTTATTATGTCTTTGAAAAATCCGTCGTATTTATAGGTCTCGAGGAGCGCGCAGGTTGCGTTAAGATTGATGTTGCAAGAGAAATTTTTCCATGTACAAAAATAATGACAGAAGCAGCGAATTAGTGTTCCTCACGTAGTACATCGGAAGACATAAAACCAGTTGTGAACTGTTCGTTACGTTTATTCGCGTGTTTTACTACGCTGTTAATACGGATCGCGAAGTGGACAGAAGTCTACTTTACGGATGGGCTATTCGTCAGACTTTGTCATGATCGTAATCGAGACATTTGTCATGTTGAGCCGAGAGAGCAGCTAATCTCTTGCAATTCAAAGTTTGGCGAGGGATGAAAAAAGTCGAGATACGTTGGTAAATCACGCGATGACTAATCCGGCTAATGTACACCGCGCGCGCTCGCAAGTTCCAGCCGCTGTATATGGATCAGTAGAGCAAGTTCGGGCAGGGTTAGACGCCGACAGAGCGACTCCGCGCCGACTGCAGTGGTCGTTCTTCATCCCTCGCGCTGCGCGCGGCTGACCTCGACTTTTACTTTTTCACTCGATTTCACGAGCTCATCTCGGGGCGAAACTGCACGTCCCCTCTACTGTGCGTCACAACACAACGAGTGTCGTCCAGCAGTTGCCTGCGGCGACGATGATAATGCCCGAGTGGTTCAAAACGGTGGCTATTTAGGAGAAAAGCTGCAGCACATTTAACGGGGATCATTTGCTGAGCTAACGATGCGAGCAATCAACTTTTCAGCTCGGTTTATCCCGGGCAAACAACATGTATATTTTTTTGGCCTACGAATCCGAATACATATACGATAAAGTCTCACGTAGTCCGTTAAATCCAAATTTTTTTTTTATGCGCAAAACACGTGGAAAATATTTATTGAAGATTTGAATAATTCCGGACAGAGAAGCTCCCCCCCATACAAATCTTCAAATTTTCGACCTTGTAATGGATTTTCAAATCATCATCACTTGTTTATTTGTTCGCCGGCAGATTACGAAATGTATTTGTCTTGGGTACTTTTCACGAGGGCGCTTCTGCTCGTATAGTAACCTCACCGGTGGTTATTTGGGTGCGTGTTTCGAACGATCGATACGCGAAGGCAATCGTTTATACCGCGAGCCACACGGGTTACACGCGGGCGCTTCGGCAGCTCGACCAACAGAAGCAAGAGGAATTCGCGCGACTCACGCGATCCGCTTCATTTACAGCGCGCGGCCGTAGCTTCGTTTACGCCGCGTCGCGTGACACTTTACGAGAGAGACGCGCTCGCATATATACCCTTGTTCTCCATTTCTCTCCCCCTCTCCCAACGGCACGTTTCACTTTCGCTCAAACGCGACGAAACGAAATCATCACAGTCGTTGCGCTGCTCTGCGCTAAACATTCCTTTGATATATATACTGCTCAGCGTCGTATATAGGTTCTCTCTCTCTCTCTCCTCTCTCTCTCTCTCTCGAGTGTGTTGACAGCCATTTGACGTTTCGCGTTATTCACGCTGGCTTAGCCACGTGTATTATCTATATCCAGCGCCATGAGGATCTTCCCACTGACGTTGCGGTCGCGCGATTGCTTATCGATCCGAAACGGGTGGGCGACATATCCGGAGTTTCGGTATGTCACTCTTATGTAATGTTGGACGTGACGCATACCCGAGCTGCTGCTCTTCCATGTCGCGGACGGATCAGAGGCGGCCGTGCGTTTGTACCCCGTCAATTTTCAACTGTGGGATGGATTCGAATTCGAAAAAGTACCTTGTTTTTTTTTCTCCTTTTGTTACTTACGTGCACGCGGTATCCTTTGTGCTGATGGATTTCCAATTATTCGGAATTTCGCGTCGCCGATAACTCCTGTGGGATCCCCCGTGCCAGTGAAATTATTCATATCCACGATACACACAGTCCTATTCCCGATTTTTATTATTCAGGCATTTTCATCTTCGTTATTCGATTTAAACCATTGATGAGAATATTATTCATCATTGTCGCCATAATTATCTTGATATTGACGTACTCTCTTAATTTAAATTAGATTTTTCTAGAATCCTAATTAGGATTCTAGAAATTGCATAACTGATGAAAATTAATAAGGCTTCACTAATTTTCAAGTGAATGTTTACTGTTATTCATCAGTTATGCAATTTCTACAAAATTAGATTTTTGACTATTTTAAATTTGAAGAGATCTCGTGGGAATTAATAGTTGAATTTGTCGTTTTTAGATAATTATCGTTGTAACAATGTTTGATTTTCATATCGAAGCGACGAGGGTTTAAAACGAGCTTAAACGAAGGAGAACTAAAAATTTGTTAGCTCGAGAGAATTAATTTTCATGAATATACAGATACAGAAGCAGAATTTGCAACTTGATTAAACTAAACTAATTACAAAGTACATTTGTTCAACAATAAGTTTCAGGTATAAAAAGGATCCTCATAATCTAATGATACTTCAGTTTCAAGTCTGTATATATAGGTCGCGTGTAACAATGAGCGTATACAGATGCGCGCACACATTATCTCGCGGGAATCAGTCCAAACCACGCGAAACCTACGTAGAATTTTTTTCCTTCCCTCTCGCGCACATAAACGTATGCCTGACGACACTGCGAGCTTGTGGCGTGGCTCTGGGTGACGTCACAATTGTTCGAATGCTAGAAAAGCCCACGTCGGCCGCGCGCGTACGGTGCCGATGTTCGGGACGGCGTGCGAAAATGTGACGTCATAATAGCTACTGAATAATCGATACAGACGCGTCGTTTACGGGGAAAAAAGCCCACGTGTCTCCCGTATCACCTTTATTCATAGTGCCAATTCGGTGTGACGTCAAAATGAAAAGGAGTCTTTCCGAGGAAAAGAATCGAGTATGACAGTGGCTTTTGTGTGACTATCAAGTATAACTAAGAACAGTATAGCGTCTCGACATATTTCAGCTAAAGGTATGGCAAAAAGTATGGATTACTGTTCATAATCATGCTTGATATCCATTCTAAAGCCATTCCACTGCTATAGTTTTTTTTTGTTCCGTAAAAGGTATACGGAGAGGAAAGCTCTATTAAAAATGACTATGGTCGATAGTAACGTAATCACAGACTGCGATAATACCCAACAATTTTACTGGAACTCGTAGAGAAAAATAATATAATAGTATATATAATAGTATATTAATACTTATTAATAAAAAGTTCCATGCAAATTTACTATAAATGGACATATATATGAAAATTTACTGTGGAAAATGGTAAAAATTGGCAGCTGGCCTGAAGGTTTGGATAATATCTGATCATTTCTATACTATAGAAGACTATAGTAATGTTTCCCACATAAATAGCGACATAATAGCAACGAACCGCTAGCACTTTTTTAGTATTTCTATTATACTCGCTGAATTTTCCAATTGATTGGCCAATATAATTGAGCAGAAGAAGACATTGAAGTATCATAATTCCACCCAACTTGGACAAACATGATTGTGTATTAGTATGACTTATATAAATCTGGGTTGATTCATTCGACAGAACAAAGACGGTGCAGCGGTAAATATTCAGCTTCTCGCGAAGTCAATCTCAAAACCCGCGGTGGGTGCAAAAGTTTTTCCCGAGGTATGAATAAAACTAAATCGATAAAATGTATCGTCTCAGTTGGAATCGAACATCCGAGCGTGGGACGCAAAAATGAAGATGAACTTTTGAAATATCTCTGACCGAAAAGAAAAAAAAAAGAAACTGTATTAAAAATTATTAGATTGAGTAAATTTGCAGAGATTCTGACGAAAATGTCAAATACGTTTTTTTTTTATATTATTAGTTGGTAGGGCTCCGAAGAGTTCTACAGCGGAATGAAATTGACAAAGGTACGAACGGGTATAAGCACTGTGAACGCAGAGAAAATTCGATGAGTTGAACAATGTTTCCAAAGTCAATAGGAAACATTATCCATTCAAATACAGAGCGAATTCAGAGAAGAGTATCGCTCGCGTGGCCAGATTGAGTGATGCGATACTCTATCGAATCAAGCCCCGCTGTATTGGATGAATAATGAAATTGATGTATAGCTCCTATCGCCGATCGATCGAGCGGCGTCCGCATGGGAAAAAGTTGATTTCCCGAGTGCGTATATCACGCTGCATTCGGCTCGGACGAATCTACTTTCCACAAATCTCATCAGCGTCGCGTGTAAAACCGCCTGTTAAACCCCGATGAAAAAACCTGCCTATCGCGACTCCCCGATGCAGAGCTAGATCCTCGCTTTTCGGGTAAGGGGGTAGTTTTAGCGAAGGGATGAATCGTGGAAATTCTCGTGGATACAGAGGAGAGAAAAATACACACGATGTGTATATCGCCGCAGTGTTGAGACGAGTTTCCCGGTTGGATTAAAATCCAAGACTCGCGGCGACGCGAGTCTTGGAGAGAAAAACAAGCAACAGCTGCTCGTCGAGCTGGATATTTGAAAAATTCAACGAGCAATCTCGCGAGAGCCGCGTAATTCGGGGCGTGTGTGCACGCGCAGCCAGCGCGGAACGCTCGTTAAAAATCAAACTACAAATAGAACGAGAATGGCTAAGCAATGAGGGCTGGAACACACTTCTCTGGCTCCCATTCATCCCCTGGCGAAGCGTAAATAAGAGAAAGGGGCTAACGCGGGCCAGGTCGTGCCGGCGAGAGCGAAAGCTCCCGCGAACGAACAATCGTCCGACCTTCGAGTCAATTACCCGCGGCGGCGGAAAGCGGGCCACGTGCAAAGGATTACACTCCGACCTGACTCTTGCCGATTCATATGTGTTTAGATGCAAACCGAAACGCAGGGCTACGTCTTCCTGCTCTCACGAGAGATATGGATGTTGTGTGCGACGCTCGAATTTTCGCTGACGAATGAGATATACAGACTTGCGATTTGATTTAGATTTTTGGAAGATCCGAAGTGAGTCTAGCTCGAATGGATAGCTGATACACTTGGTCTGGTGGACCTGATCGATTTCCAATCGCTAATAAAGTCTAATAAAGATAGTGTTTTGGAATCTGAATCTGCAAATGAAACTGTCCCAAATTTGCGCTTGCTTTTCCCTTATTTCGAAAGATATGGAAGCACTTTTGAAACGATCGTTTTTTTTCTTCAAATAACTAGCTTTGATAAAAATTGTGTAAATCAACTGCAAGACTGGTCATTTTAAAGGTAAAGAGTTGCTCTACTTTGTTGTGATTGTACTTTTAATAGCTACTTCGCGTTGGCGGCTAATTGGGTCTGACGGAACGAGCCTATCCTGTATACCTATGAATCGTGCTCTACTCCCTCGAGCGTTGAGGTTACAATCGAAAATTTGATTATTCCTCGATTCTCCTTTAGAATAGAATACGATTACCAGTAATAGTATCCAGCGGTATAGAATAATCATACCCTCCTCTAAGATTGAAATAGTATAATTTGTATAACAGATGAAAATAGTAAATTTTCAACTAAAAATTAATAAAATAATTATTCTGTTGAATAGTTTATATTCGATTTAATCATGTTATTTTGTTATTTTATAATCTCCACATGTTAAAAAATCAAAATTCATGTTCATATTTTCTGCACAACTATTGTCGACTTTTCAATTCAAACTGACAAATTCTGAAAAGCAGCACACTTTTTTACAAAAAAAAAACTGACTCGACGAAATAGACCAACTCTATGAGTTTCTCTCATTGCAATTCCTTTCTTCTCCGTGTGATAAAACACCCACTCCTCCATATCCTCGATGAATCTCTAGTCGCCCATATCCGAGCGGGATATCGCACAGTGACACTTGCAAAGCCGAGAGAGGGAGAATCATTTGATCAGCAAAAACCGACGTGAGCAGCGAAAATCTCGCGTACGTTTATATGTCCGCTAACTTCTCGTGCGCGCATCCCTTTCTCGCTATACAGACACCCACAGGAGGGTAGTAATGCGAAATGATGAGAAAACTTCCTGACGGAGTTTGGGGGCACGATAGTGTTGCCGCAACTCGCGGCCGACCCGATTTTTCTCGGCACTCATGGGGAGTTTGAGCATCGAATTTAGCGTCTCCACACTCACAAAAATATCTTCTTGTTCCCAGAGGAATTGGGCCTCATACAGAATTCCGCTATTTTCAATCGTAATATATTGTTGATTGGAGAAGAAAAGTCTTCTCTCAAGAAGATTCTGTTTGGAAGTAGCAGAAATTCTTAATGAGGCATAATTCCTCTGGGAACAAGAAGATATTTTTGTGAGTGCACGAGCCCGGAATTTTGATCTTGTCGTTTATTCGATTTTTATAGAGAGCTCATATTATGGTGCAGTGAAGAAGTGATTCGATACGTGGTGGGTGGAAGAAAAAGTGATAGTTTCGGAGAGGAAAAATCTATAAACTCGAATTGGTTCGCATGAGTTTATTTACTATTCATATTTGCTTAGTTATATGGAATTTCTTTTACGCTATAGTTATCTGTGGAGAATTCAAGTTTTAAGTACGTGAAGCAACTTTTATTCCGCAAGTCCGATTTTTCAAATATTTGTGTCAACTCGCGTTCCTAATGTTGGACGTTATTCTGATTCATAGTTTCTTTATTTACAAAAGTTGTACCATCATGACAATGACATGATCCACCTACACGGTTGAAAAAAAATAGCTTCAATCCTCTCGGAGTATACGAGAGCTAGAACTTTTCTTGAGCTCTTTTACGACTTGAGAGCGATGGTCTTCTTTTGACAGATCGTTTCCTTTTTTTCAGAAGGCTTCATTCAATATGAAAAATTCACAAGATAAATAACTCTACCGAGTCTAGGCCAAGCAAAGTTTCAGAAATAAATTCACGTGACTCGAAAAAATGAGCATACACGAATATTTTTTCAAATAGTATCTCATTCTTCATGAGAATCATTTAATCTCAAGTTCTTCCACCCGCTTCTTCTCAACGTAAAGAACTGTGTTGACTTGACCCGACAATTAAGTGTATTCAAAAAAGTTTTTTCTCTTCAGTAATATTTATATGATAAGGAATGCTCAAATAATTGTAACTTGGTCTCCGTATTCTTCTAAAACGTCAAAATAGAGTTTAAATGAGCTTATACACACACGTAGCTTTATTTTAGTAACTCTGTATTTCAATAAGAACATTTTTGAAAATCATTGACTAGACTCTTTGAGACTCATAGATGAAAAATAGATTTTTGGCATTTTTCACTTTCTTTGTAAAGTATTGAACTATAAATAAATACAAAAAAATCAGTCCCGATAATCTTAACAGAGAAGAGTTGGATCAAATTACAAGTGTATGATATGAATTTACGTGACGAAATAATGAGATATCTGAATATACGCAACGAGATTTAACAAATATACGATCCTGCTCAATTCCTCGTATTTGTGCCCTGAAAAAAAGGAATCACATCAAATGCCATGAAAATGAACCAAGTCGAAGAAATATATGAAGAATCCATGCAGAAGCAAGGAAAAGCGATTGACGTGACCGTCGATGACCTACTCGATTCAGCATATATTGAGAAAAATATTGCCGCAATCCAAGTCTAACTCGCTTCTTTGTTCTTTATTCAATCATTTTTACCACTTGCACTTGCTGGTGCTGTTGTCGATAACGAAATTAGGCCGAGGCTCGGGTGCACGCCACTATACCGCCGACGAGAGGTATTAGGCTCTGCACGCGATTTGATGCAAATCAGAATTCGGTACAATCTTGACAGGAATTCATCCGCTCGATCTAATAGGCTGGATTGAGTGTTTTGCCAACAGAACGATTCCGTTTGGGTGGATTGCATGTTCATCCGGACGAAATAACGATAGTTCCAGTATCAGTCATGTGTCTGCGATTGTTTCAACAAAGAACGAAGCACTCAAAACTGATTTCGTATTAATCTCTGCATTTGCAAGGAAAAATTTGTAGACCAAAGTAATTAGTGACTAAGATTTTAAAACATTGTTGAAGAGAACGAGAAAGAATTTACCAGCGACCGAGTGTGAATGAACATGTATATTATGCAACTAGTGTGATTTCACGAATTGCATATGATATTTTATGGCATAGTAGTGATCAAACGCGAATTTCATGCACTTGTACTGTAATAATTGGGCTAAAACACTCGTTCGTTAAATCGCATTTTAGGCACGAAAGTCGATCCGTAAATGATCGTGAATGATCCGTTGAACGTTTATGATCATGTATATATACCATAAAAGTTATTGTAATATTCTTCTGCAGCAGTCGTCTCTCATTTTTCCATTATGCGCGCTTCCAAAAGTAAATTTTTTCATATTCGAAAATACAATCGTAAATTGAATAATTTCTTATCAGACGTGAATTTAACATTTTTGTCCAATCGATTGCTCGCAGAAGATTCAAAATAATCTCCTTATATGAAAAGTAATGGCCTGTAAAGTGAAGCCAGTTAACTTGTGATTTGATTGGTTTAGACCGAACCACGTGATATGAGTAAGATACAGATACAGATATTGAACCGGACTTCACTACCTGCAGTTGTAGAAGTAATAGGTTAGAACAAATGAGATAGATCTTCATTAGCTGTAGAATAGTGAGTTTCAATTTTATTATGTGTTTTGAAAATGCACATTTCAATATCAGTTGATTAGTACGTATGTGAAAAAGATAATCGCGAATGAAATTTGAGAACACACTGAGAAATATAATTTCGAAGCGTGTGGGTGTTAATCGCTCGCAGTTGACTGTAGCTAGTTTATTTAATGATCCATATGGATATCTAAATTATCCCTCAATAAACATCATTGACGACAAAATATGAATAATCGAGCTTTAAAATTATTCAGCCGTGTGACAGTATAGGTATATCACAAAATTATTGTCAACCGACGAATTGAACTCGAGACGCTGATAGACGATGTAACCGACAACAGCTGAGTAGAATTACTTATGATGATTGTTTATCGTCGCCTGGGGGGAAAAAGCAACGATCTCAGAAACGCGCTAAAGAAAGATCTATTTCGATTTAAGCGAAATAAAAAGATCTATTTCGAATTGAGCGAAATAAAAAGATCTATCTCGAATCGAGCGGAATAAAAAGATCTATTCCGAATCGATGAGCAGTATAGAAAGATCGTTTTCAAACCGACTTTTAAAGAAAAATCTAACTCAGATTTTACATTATAGAAAAATCTATCTCAGGTTTAATTTTATTTTGCGGCGTTTTTTCGAGTTCAGAGTTGATGCGGTACGCGCGCACTTTAGTGCGATTGCTTATGTGCGTGTGTGTGTATGTAAATATGTGTGTATGTGTGTGTAAGGACACATCTAAATGTAATATGCCAAGTTAACTATTTACGTTAAACAGTTTTTGCCTCGATGGTTTCTCGTAGAAATTTGTATACATGTGTTTTTGAGGTCGCTGATAACGAATCCCGCCTCAAATTTTGAAAATTAAAATTAGAGCCTCTAAGATCACCTGACAAAATTTTGGAAAAAATTTGAATTTTTTTAAAAATCGGTATTCATAGGTTTTTGAGGTCGCTGATTACGAATCCGGCCTCAGATTTTGAAAATTCAAATTAGAGCCTCTAAGATCACTTGATATTTGGAAAAATTGAACTTTGTTGAAAATTGGTATACATGGGTTGTTGAGGTCGCTGATCACGAATCCGGCCTCAGATTTTGAAAATTCAAATTAGAGCCTCTTAGATCACTTGTCAAAAATTTTCAACAAAGTTCAATTTTTCCAAATATCAAGTGATCTTAGAGGCTCTAATTTGAATTTTCAAAATCTGAGGTCGTATTCGTAATCAGCGACCTCAAAAACTCATGAATACCAATTTTCAACAAAGTTCAATTTTTCCAAATATCAAGTGATCTTAGAGGCTCTAATTTGAATTTTCAAAATCTGAGACCGGATTCGTAATCAGCCACCTCAAAAACTTATGAATACCGATTTTTAAAAAAATTCAAATTTTTTCCAAAATTTTGTCAGGTGATCTTAGAGGCTCTAATTTTAATTTTCAAAATTTGAGGCGGGATTCGTTATCAGCGACCTCAAAAACACATGTATACAAATTTCTACGAGAAACCATCGAGGCAAAAACCGCTGCCAAGTGCCTTAGCAGTATGCTTTCTCAAAGAGGCTTTAACATCACCCACAAACGCATCCCAAACCTGTATTTTCACCATTCCACTAGCGTAGATACTATCATTTATTTTTCAAAAATTACAAAAATATTATTTAATCAGTTCAATTCGTATCTTTGTGAAAGTGTCGTTCTTTTTCAATTGACCAAACTTTCTCGCGAGTGTTGATGTCTGCCCGGGCTCTCTTATTATTTGATCAAATGCAACAAAGCAAACGGTTCTAGGTTCTACACGATGCGAGCCGTTTGGACCTGCTTAATTTTTCGATCAATTCATCTTGTGACTGTCATACGGTTTAATGGTGGTTAAAATCCATCCGTCCTGCCCTTAAGTCCGTATTTAGCACACTCGAAGACTCATTTTGATGATTTTCGACGACTGAGGTTGGAAATGATCAATTCAAAATCTATTTTGATCATTTTCGACGGCAAAAGACACCAAATTTTCCCAATTTTCTCTATAGCACGTTGAAAATACTGGAAACGAAACTTACATGAATTTTTCTTCCCCTTAGCAACGGTTGCTAGGGCGGTGAACAACGGATGATAAGGAGCTAATTGGGAAGATTGTGTGTCCTTTGCCGTCGAAAATGACGGAAATAGGTCATAAATTAATAATTTCCAACATTCGTAACGGTTGCTAGGGAGGTAAACAACGGTGGCTATGGAGAAAATGGGACAACTCAGTGTCCTTGGCCATCGAGTGTGACTTAAAACTGATTTTCCGGCTTGTCCCAATGAGCACACATAAGGATTTGTGAGAAAACACGTTAGGAACGGTTGCTAGGGAAATAACCAACGGATTTTGCTGAAAATTTAACTCGGACTAGATCTTGTCACAACTAACCGGTGTGCAAAATTTCAAGACGATCGGACCATTCCTTCGAGAGTTATCGTGGACGAAAGAAACGAAAAAATAGACACCTTAACAACGGTTGCTAAGGAAGTAAACAACGGATTTCGCTGAAAATTGAACTCACCCGAGATTTTGCCGCGATTAACCTGTGTGCACGATCGGACCATTCCTTCGAGAGTTATCGTGGACGAAAAAAAAACGGGACGCACACACACACACACACACACACACACACACACACACACACACACACACACACACACACATACATACATACAGACACTTTTGGATTTCCATGTTTTTTCGACCCGTAGATCACGAAAATCGAGGTCCCGAGGTCTGATTCGGTGGGTCGATTTTTGCCCCATTACAAAGCTTTCTCTTTGAGAAAGCAAAACTGTTTAACGTAAATAGTTAACTTGGCATATTACATTCAGATGTGTCCTTACACACACATACTAGGATTGATAGTTTTCATACTATCTCAAAATCAAAAAACAAAAAATGGTCATTTTTCAACATTTTCGAAAAAAAAAATATGAAACCATGGTTTTCAAATTTCCTCATATGTCTCATTCGATTTAGAATGTTTTTCTGGAGGGGATCCAATAATTTTTAGAGAGGGTGTATGAAAAGTCCGAGATAGCACTTTTTTGAACAGATCAGCAATGGACTATACACACATATTTACATACACACACACGCACATAAGCAATCGCACTCAAGTGCGCGCGTACCGCATCAACTCCGAACTCGAAAAAACGCCGCAAAATAAAATTAAACCTGAGATGGATTTTTCTATAATGTAAAATCTGAGTTAGATCTTTCTTTAAAAGTCAATTTGAAAACGATCTTTTTATACTGCTCGATTCGGAATAGATCTTTTTATTCCGCTCGATTCGAGATAGATCTTTTTATTCCGCTCGATTCGAGATAGATCTTTTTATTTCGCTCAATTCGAAATAGATCTTTTTATTTCGCTTAAATCGAAATAGATCTTTCTTTAGCGCGTTTCTGAGATCGCTGCTTTTTCCCCCCAGGCGACGTTATGTTACCCCTTCGGTATGACCCTCCAAGTCCGAAAGACATCGGCGTCAATCTGGCCGGCCGACAGTCTTGCGGATCGGCAACAGTTGGCCTTGCGACCAGTGCGCTTATCCGCTCGCTGGTGCATCAGGGATTAGCCCGCGCGGATCCGCTGATCTCGTTAGAGGCCGCAAGTTACGCGGCTTCTGCGCCTGCGGAGATGGTCACGTGCTGCGCCGCGCCGAGCGTTGGACGCGGTCCAAAATTTTATGAGCGGCCAGATTCAACCGGATAAATCCTATATCGCGTCTCTTGATTATGCAGATACCTGGATTTGCATCTCGCCGAGGAGGAG
>JAJGQD010000105.1:0-25030 GCA_020882685.1 Aphelinus atriplicis | reverse complement strand
AAATTAATTGTTTTGTGAAATCAATCAGCTTAGTAAATATCAGCATTTATGTCGCGTAAAAGAATATCATTTTTATTTTGGCTCAAATGACACTTTCAATCAAGTTTGATTGAATTGAAGTTTGTTTGCCTCTTGATAATTTTGTAAAAGAGGTGTCTTGCGGAACAAGCTTTTTATATTTCATTTGTAACTAATCAATAGAAACATTTTATAACCACAAAAATTATGCCAATAATGCAAACTCGAAATGGAATATTGTTTAGTAAAATCAATGTCGAACAAACAACGCGTAAATGAACTAATTTTCAGAAATGAATGATTGAGATTGAAATTAGCAAATCTAAATAAACTACCCGTGAATGAAATGTACGAATGGTATATAAAAATTAAATTGTAACGGATTTTTAACGACTAAATTTTTTTACTAATTACAAGAAAATTAAAGAGTATTATATTTATCCATTTTACTTTGAGACCTACGTGTACTAATGAAATTAATGTGACTGAATCAGTCATTGATACGCAGAGCAATATTGCAAGAACTTTTTGCTCAATGTGAATATTTTCATTAAAAAAAATTCCACTTTTGTAAAATAAAATAGTGTCACCCAACTGAAATAAATTTATATCGAAGATTGAATCTACAAAATATATTATAATTCTCCTTTGTCCCAGCCTTCCAATCATATTTTGAATTCGAAATTAGCTTAATCAACGAATATAGACGCTAATAGAAGCGTACTTCAGATAGGCGATTGGGGGCCAGAAATGTTAGTTCCGCTTTGGCCGCGAGATGGAAGCACGGTCGGGATCTGAGCGGGCTGCGGGCGTAAGCTCCGCGCCCGACTCCGCGGCTCGCGCGGCGAATTGCTTATTGCTCGATCGTTCGGAGTCCGGCGCGCAGTCCGGCGCTATTGCCACAGCGGACCTTGCACCTCACATATATGTATTTTCTGGCAACAGGCATATTTTCTCATATGCATTCAATACAGCCAGGACCAAAACTAATGTTTTATGTGTGCTTTTTTCCGTAGAATCTAAATATGTTGGTTTCGAATCGGTTAGAAGTATAGTAAACCGAGTAAATACGATTAAATGATGGAAAAATGGAATACGTCATTACGTTTTTTCAAGGATATATAGGATTTCCCATATTTTCAGGAAACATTCTTCACTCCGTATGTGGGTTATTCTCAAGGAGACGGTATTTTTCTTATATGAATATAGTTAAAACCGTCCTCATACAATTTGCAGAGAACGCTAAAGTTAGTAGGTTTGAACGTTGGTTGGTACGAAAGTGCCAAATTGGCTCATATTGCGTGAATACAAGGATATGTACACAATACAAAAATATGATGAATGCTTCTATATAATTTGGGTTTATAACGTGTTAGTCCTATGATGTTTCAGCCTAATTTCGTGCTTATTTGCATGCAAAAACCTATGGTAATTTTTTTTTGTTGAACAGTTGTTTTACAAAAGCGTACTGAAAAATGAAGCTGTTTGGGAATGTTTCTCTTCATTATTAAGCAATCAATCAGAATAAAACTTTGAAACTTTATTCTATGTGTATTAAGGGTAACAAAAATATTTTCTATCCATATTTTAAGTATAAAATGGTGTCGTGACCCTAAGTAGCTCGAACGTATGTTTTTTTCCGAAGAGAAAATTTGACGTACTTCGTAGCTTTCTCAATTATTATCCGATTGTTTTGAAGTGAAATTTCAACTGCAGCTTTTTACACATGTTATCTATCAGAGTTCACACGATTTTTGTGATTGCTGAATGACATTTGTAATTTAACAAATTAAATGAGAAAAAATTAATTAATGCGAATTTCTTAATTTAAAATGTAATCTTGGGTACTTGGTAAGTACCCAAGATTCCCAAGATTACCCAAGGTTTCCTTCGGGAACAACATGTGTATAAGTTGATCTAAATTCATTCTAACTCATTGCCGATACATCGAGAAAATTTCAAAAAAAGCTTCGTTTTGTAGTGCCCCTAACAAGTATAACTCTTAAAGAACATAGGTAATTTGAAATACCCATAGCTGTTCGAGATATGGCAAATAGTTATTTTCAATGCCCAAATACTCAAATTTGAGTACAAGTAAAATACAGGTTCTGTGAGAATGAGCCATACATAGGCCCCCTAAAGTGCGTACGTGCATAAGTATATAACCCTATTTTTGGCATGCGATATAACTCTCGAAGTGATACTCCTATCCTTCTAAAATTTCACACACGACTCATTGGTGGAAATATGTGAACCGAGTTTAATGTTCGGCAGTAGTCGTTATTTATTTCCCTCGCAACAATTGTTACCGTGTTATGGGAACCTCTCTCATAAATCCTCATAAATGCTAGATGGAACTTGAAAATCTAATTTTACTTACTTTTTGTCGTTCTTTCTGACGATTCCGTCAGATCCAGCAAATAATCAATTCCATCACCGCGAAATATGAGCGCCAACTAGTATAGGAATAATACTGTAGAATTAGTGCAAGAAAATTTGAAAGATTTATGCATGTATGCAGTATAGATTCAACTAAAGAATTATTCAACCTCACAATTTTCCTAATGATGTTGTAAAATACCTGTGGCCCTTTGCAATGGCAAACAGTTGTTTTTGCAGCTGAAAATACCGAGGACATGGAAACTACTGTTACTTGAACATAATTTTAAATGACAATACATTTTGTATAGAAATTAAAATACAGTAGTATTGTAAATTGGACAGTACTGCAACACACTCTTGACATAGTTCCTATTTTGGGTTCATCAATACTACTAGCTGATTTAGTAGTTATCACTACATTAATATTTCAAGAATATGAAATTGACAAAAGAATAAATACAAATAAATAATGAAAATTCTTCATTTGAATTTAAATATCTTAATATGTTTTTGATTTGATTCAAAATAAATATCCCTACAATGACAAACTTCACTAGATCATTAATTTTTAAATCAAACACGAAATTTGTAAAGAATCTTTGATTTTATTTCTTCATCACTCTCTTATTAGATTCCAACTGAACTCCCTAATATTATATCCCATATACATTATTTCATCGCTTCTTACAAAGACTACTTCTCTTCAGACTCTACTCATCAATCTGGAAAGAAATTTTCTTTGTATTGAACAATGATGTAACAATAAACACTGGAATCAGATGGTAGCATATATAAGTAAAATCGTGATTTTCGAGTGAGTAGCAGTACTATGGTAGATTTCCACACCACCCAAGAGGTACTACCCCAGCGCGCTGGGATTTTGTTGATCATAATTTTACGATATCTTATATAATTCACAAAAGTACTTGTCAATATGATTCTACATGGTTAAATATATATCAAAGTCTTCAATGAAAAATATAAGATATCAAAACTTATGTCGGTGGTTCCCATCGCCGAGAGCCATACAACCACTACGTAGTCTGTCGCCTCCTACCTTGTACCACACGTTTTGGAGAGGAATTCAATCAATAAATAATTCACCAATACAGTTTATGAAACTGTAATGAAGGTAAAAATCATCAATTGTATTCTTTTCCGAAACGGGACAGACTACTGCCTAATCCTTCCTCCATCCTAGCCATGGGGGGGATTATATCAAAGAGGTAAGGTAACATATAAAATATGATCGACATTGCTGAAATAACACTAATAATAAATTGGATCTGCATAAAGAAAAGCCTCAAATACTTTGCTTTTTGAAGATTCAATTGATTATCAATATTGTTCCAGTAATAGTCGTCGTTTTTTATCAGTTATGTTAACTCTTCAATATGACCCCCCCCTTAACACATGATAAAAGGATGAAGCACCATTTGAAAAGCAAAAGTGAAACAAAGTACGGAAATGGAATCGAGATATGCAGGCAATAGATTGATACGTGTATACATACACAGTTATAGAGGAAATAGAGTTAATTTACAATGATTCATTCTTTCACCACGTGTTAACGAGCAACTCGATGAATATTTAATAAATCACTGTTCAATAATTTTCCCATGTAGAAAATTTCAAATTCTGTGATTTTATCAGTACATTCCTCGACCTACTCGGGTATCCCTGGCATTCGCTAATGAATTATAAGTAATAACTAATACAAATTATTTCAAAATTTCAACTGATGATTATATATTTTATAAATTACTCAGCCTCAAACAGTTATTATATATAATAGGATATTATTGACTGTATAAACAATGATGTAGATGCACACATTAAATCTTTAAAAAATATAACAAGATACTTTAGAACATGAATTCTTACACATACATGTAACAAAATTATATTAGAAACTCTCTCAGAGAAAAGACAAGATAACAGTATAAGGTATTTTAATTTTTGACAATGAAAAATTGATGTTTACCCCGGAAATATTCATAAATAGTTTAACGAATAAAAATTATATTACATTTAAAGAATCGCGAGGAACTTTAAAATAAGACATTATTTACTCGTGTCTTAATTTTCTTAATTTGGGTGTTGGTTTTAAGCTAGCTAGTCTCTTTTTCGCATTAGATTGTGAATGTTTACTGTCACGATTATCCCAGTTAACCCATTTTAATTTATAAAAGATATGTACTCGGATGAAAAATTTGATTAAATATTCGCGATGCGCTTCGCAAGGCCCATCAATAGTCCAAAAATAATCATATTTATCTCGAATATTTGTTACAATTTTTTCTTTTAATTTTTCACTTACTTTTTCAAGAAAACAAACTTTAGGAAACACATCATCGAAAGTATTTATAGCAATTTCAATAACATCAGTGAATTCGTTTGTTGGAACACAAAGATTTCCAAGCTCATCTGAATTTCCGTACACTTTATATGCTCTGAAGAAGATTAAAAGATCATCATTTTGCTCTAAGTTTTTATTTGCTCTAATCAAAGTTTCTTTACAAGTTGCGCAATCGAATTTTTTAATGCATTTATTACCATAATAACCTGCTACGTATTTAATCGAATTTCGCAGAGGAGTAGACGTACCAGAAACAACATTTAGAATACTACGATATCTGTTAAATTGGTTATTTGAAGTCGATTCATTTGTGGTGGAAATATCTATATTTTCTTCTTCTAAATTTGAATTTACATTGTCTTCATCTATAGGCTCTACATTTTCAGAACAATTTTCCGTTTCTACTATAGTTTCATTTACTGGAAATTTAGAAGTACACTGAACATTAGGAATATTCTCATCCTCGTTATCAAAAAATTTACTGATTTCGATTGCTTCTTGTAATGTAATATCATCATTATCACTATCCGAGTCAGTAGCAACTACGTTATTGTCAGTATGAATAACAGTGGCATTTTTGGAAGCAAAATCATTTAATTCATTAGTATCGTTATTCTCATTTGTATCATTCGTTTCGTCATCTCCTCTACTTTTATTTTTACATTGGGTACATTTATTGTTTACAGTTTCCATGGGTTGGTGCTCAATAGTAAGTAGTGAAACAGTTTCATCTGCTAGACAATTCTTTGATTTAGATGTAGATACTAGATTAGCAGTGATAGTATATTGTAAATTTTGTCGAAGTTGCATAGCCGTTGGATTTGGATTATGACCCGAACGATTTCTCAAAGTAGCAAATACATTTTCTAATGGATCTTGATTTAAGCGTGACGTTAACAAATAAACACCGTTTTGGGTTTTCATTTCTTCCCACTGTTGTAAAACACTATTTACTGTTAGATAAAACCCATCAAAACAAGGAGGATTTTTTTTTTCTTCAAGAGGATTCGTTCTGGAAATACATTGCCACAGATCAATGTATTCCAGATTGTCTTTTAAATGTTCAATAACCTGTGGATTTTTATCTGATAACGGTCGACGAAAAGGATTTTTATCATTAGGACTACGACTATTTAAACAATCAAAGGTATCATTAACGTGTTGGAGGAAATCTGCGGTTTCCACACCATGTTCATGTGTTAAGGGATTGTCCTGTGCATAATGTCCTGAGAGTAAACCTTTCGAAGTAGTTGCACTCATAACTTGAACTGCTAAACTCACGTTCATTTTGTCAAAGGGGCCTGGATTTAAATGTTTATCGGTTAATTTTGGTACAGATTTACATGGGCTATCTCTTTCCCGATCACGAAGCTCTTTTATTGCTCCCCAAGAAGCTATACATTTGCCTATTTTGATATCGTTAATCATAAAATTATTTCTCAAACATTTCATCAAATGGGGACCATCGAAATTGAAGAAAATCTTCCGGTTGTATCTCTCAATGTATGGTTTCTCTCTCGTAATGCCTAAGTCTTTCACTGCAAGCCGATTTGGTGTACCACCATCACATACCATTGATTTGACTGTAAATCCTGCTTCATCACAATAATCTAAAACATCTACAATAATTTTTTGCAACAATGAACCTTTAACACTATTGTGAGTGGTGTAATAACAAATAGGTTGCCTCCAATCATGCTGCCTGCCTCTCAACATGAATACTAGAACGTGATTGGCATGATCAGCAGTACGACCGTATTTACCCATATCTGAAAATCCCTCAATGATATCTTTTTTTGAATTATATTCCAGCCATGTTTTAATACTCAACTCATCCCACATGAGAACACATTCACGCTGTTTATCAGTCATGTCTTTAGTTTTTAATTTAAGAAGTTCTATTAAGTTACACGTTTTACCTGGATGTAGATCAAGTTCATTTACCCATCTTCTAATTTTACTAACACAAGGGAGAGAGAAATTTTCCCGATCTCTTAGAAAACAATAAGCTTTAGGAGATTGATAGAACAAACTAATTGCAAATCTTCTCTCTTGATCAGTCCATTTGGTTTTTTTAGTGTGATCTGCTTGCATTTTAAAAAAATTTAATTGATTTTCATTAAGTTTTTTGAACTTTTTCATTAAATTTTCATCTTCAGTTTGTTTATCTATTTTTTTCTTCAAATGATTTACTGTCTTAGAAAAACCTTTAACTTTTTTCTGTAATTTAACAATTTTGCGATGTGATTTAGCTTGAGACGAATGAAAAGCTGCTGTTTTTACTTTGAGTGCTTTTTCTTTTAACTTGATGATTTTCTCTTTCTTGGAAATTTCTTCTCTCAACTTTGCAACTTCCTGTCTCAATAGATCTGAAGGATCTTGTGAAGCATCATTTTCATTAGGTAGCACTAAATTGGGGTTGATTTTATTGAGGTCATGCACAGGCGTCTGTGAATCAGTCAATCTAGGGTTATTTAATTCAATTATTACAGGTTCTACACCAGGAACTAAAACTGGAAGGTCTAAGTTAAAGAAAGTATTATTACAATGATTTACAGGGATATTACAGTTATTTGAATGATTATCATCAATGTCAGATTCTTCCGTATCGGAAAGAGCTACATGGGCTTTAGGAAGTGCGTTAGGTTTTAATTTTATCTTACCCTGATCTTTCCACTGTATCTGGTCGTCATCAAAGTGCTTGGAACATAGCCGCAAATTGTCCAACTTCTTGTCATCGTAGTCGATTAGTTTTGAATTACATGAACGTAAAATCCACTCTGAACGTCTAAACATAAAAATGGGAAAAGGATTTATGCAGCCTGATTAGCGTTAATGCATACCTGATTTCAACAAAGATCGAGCACTGTTTACATATGCTTTCAAGACTATAAAATAACAATATGCATTGAACAAAATAAATAGATAGTCCGATAAAAGTTATTCCATTAACTCTATGATCATATGAAAAAAAATTGTAAGCTTCATCATTGTTTCGTGCATTTTTCTTACGATAAAAATTATGTGTGGGCTGAAAAAAATCATTTTCGAGAGAATAATCAAAGAGAGAGAGAGAGAGTAACTTGTTTTGAATATATGAACGAGGAAAAATAGTTTTAAGGATCTATATGAATGAGACAGACTTAAGAAAACTTAAAAAACGTGTGTAGTATTTATTCATGGATTGAAGGTGGATATGAGGCTTCCCTTGAGTTGCATGCGAAAATCAGCGTTTCTAGCTAGTTAAAAAATGGTTTGAGAAAAAGTGACGCGATGCAGCGAAAGATGGGATGTTTTTACATACGATGGAGTAGTCACATTCAAAAAAATAACAATGTTTACGTTTATTCTTTGTAATTTAGCAAAGTGAAATAAAAAAGTAAAAAAACGCAGGCAGAAATACTTGAAAGTGTTGTAAAACAGTTGTTTTTTCTAAAACTATTGACATGAACCGAGCACCTTTACATATCGATGCCTCCGACGGAGACAATCAAATGTCAAAATCTCTGGAAGTAGAAAATACACATTCTAAAATATCCCTGGGAAGAAAATTACCGTCGAAGAAAAGCAATTTTCTGGGGAGAAAATTGCCGTTAAGTAACGGCATATATTTATAATTAGTTTTAAATAACATTCACGAGCATTAAATTGTATGCCAAGGTTCAAAGTGCCAAACTTACAATTATCATTAGATTGTAGCTGTATGATTGTTTACAGAATTGATTGGTAACTACGATCTAAACAACAATCTCCAACTCTGTAGTACGTTAGAGGTAAACCGTAAAAATTGGCAAAATCTCTTGATACAAAGTAAATAATTCAGATTCGCACTAGAAACACAAAAGAAAATAAATCAATGAAAATACTTGCATAACATTCCCATAATCATGAAAATACACGGATCGGAGAGTACGTTGAATGTTATGGAGTTATATGAAATATAAAGCAATAGAGAAGTTTGATCGAGATATGATCGAGGAATGAGCTATTTTTTGTTGGAATATTGTAAGATATGCCTTACTTCGTCGAGAGTTTGCGAGTCGGGAGGATCGCGAGATGTGTATTTATTCGTGATACCAATCGATATTCAACTAGCATACTAACATATATATAAGTAGGTGGTCAAGCTCGAAGATCTTCGATATCAGTTAAACATTATACTACTTTTTACATTACTAAATATGCAGCTGGGATGCTAATAACAAGGGTAACCAACAATTAAATTATACACATCGAACAAACGAATATACTTGACACCTTATGGTCCGATGTTGAATGAAAGTCAATGAAATAAATATGTATATAATAATAAACTATGAGTAATAGAATTTCTAACATCAACTGTATGATTCTATATCTAACCAATTTGTAGAATATGTTACTTATAATTTTATAATTCCATTTTTAGATAATAAAATCATTTAATATTACATTGATATGTATCAAAATGCCATGCAAGTTCTTCTTACATTCATATAATTTTGATAATTATTAATAATTTGAGACATTTCACACCGGCTTCCTTTGAGTTGCATGCGAAAAAGAACATTTTCAGCAAGATGGAAAAAAGTTTAAAAAAACGATGATCTGGCTAACCGAAAGATGAAATGTTTTTACGTAAGATGGAGTAGTCACAGAAATGGGAATGATAATTATATTCATTTATTGTAATTTATTGAGCAGATTACAATAACGATAAGAGGAAAAAACCAGGGAGCATGCTTCAAACTGTTTTTCAGCAGTGATACAAAAGTGCTAAATGTGCGAGGAAGCGGTAGAAAGCACAGCAAATAAGAAATATTAGAGACGATTGCCACATTGCTTTCAGTGGCATATTGGCTACACTCACCTTATATTGTATTTCTGACAGTTAAATCGATTCTTTATTTAAGCTCTTACGAGCCTCGGATTACCAAATCTGCTTGGACAAAAATGATTTTTATACCAAAAAAATGAGGCAATTATTTTTGGGTCTTGTTCGGCCTCTTTACGGAGAAAATTTGTTTTAGATAAGTTTGGCATAAGCAAATTATCATAAGGATCTACGGGTCAGTTGAATTGTAAAAACGTTAAAAAATGTCAAAAATTATGTTATTTCCACTTTCTTCAAACGTGAATAGAATTTTTGTAAAATCTTGAGAAAATACTGGGAGAGACATGTGGCAGGTTCGCAGGTGACGCAACTGTTTACATCTATACATTTTATCCCGAAGAGAGACATTATCCATTTTTAGATATATATAAAAAGTAAAATGTTAATATTACGACAACGTCTTTCCATGCTAACCTATCCCCGTCCTTAGGAAAACGGTGAAACGACACCTCCAACTTCTTCTTCTTCGACGTATTTTTACAGCCTTCATATGCACATCGTTTCTCACCAGGCATATTGGCTGAGAAAAACTAACAATCGAATGCACTATCAACTTGTCTAATTGATTGAAGAAAACGATTTTATACGTAGCTCTCTCCAACGCCTTAAACAGCTGAATATAAGTTCGTAAGCTTTTCGCGCTCGTTATCGGGTCATTCCCGCGTGAAAAGACTGTTACAATCAGCTGTTTTCTTCTTATTTTTTTTGTATTTTTACACATACTAACCCACATTTTCGACATGTTACCGTTTTTTTGAAATCCCATACTAGAATGACTCGCATATTAATGAACAATTTCATTAAAATTTATTGTTCAATTCATTTTTCAAGTTGAGTACATTCATATACATATACTGCGGTCTCCGCTGGCATACCCACTATATCTATATATATGGATTGACGCTAGCGACAACTGGTATCGGTCGCCCGAACCTCTATCCGGGCACCCACCGATCCGGCCCCTGAATTTAACCCAGCAGTACGCTTCTATTTTTTTCTTGGCATATCCGATTTCGAATATTTGATTTCTAACATCGCATCTGTATCAACATTCATGAAAAAATTGCATGAGCTACTCAGAACAAAAATATAAACAGTCTATGACTCATCGTTTAACAGGAGCATTGCGAATAACGATAACTTCGTTGCTAAATATAATCTGTCACCACGCAACTCCTCAAGAACACTTCGAATTCATGAAGAAGAAGCGTAGCTCTAATTCATAACACTGTATACGGCTTTTGCGAATGTTTAATACAGATAACTGTTTTTGTAGCTTGAAATATATTGAGACTGATAACGAAAAGAATACAAAGCTGAATCCCTGATAATTGATTTATTCCTAAGTCCTCTTTCACAGAATACTTTTAGAATCTGAAGACAGTAAGAAATGCAAAACCAACAAAAACAGATCAATCTTTGTAGGAAAAAAGCATATATTTGTAATATACTTACGACTAGTCATGTTATTATCGGTATAAATTCAGCTGTATGTATAGAGTCTTCCTTTGCATATGATTTATCAAGCTATCTTCGTACAATTTTCTGTTTCGAAACCCGAACTAATTTTTGAGTCAACTATCTGAAAGGATTTTGCAATACAAGCTACTAACTTTCACTTTCGAGGAGCGCTACAGGATAGTGCTTCATTTTGGCTAAGAAAGACTTGAGAAAGAAACATCAATGCAGATCGATTTACGCATGCGCAAAAAATCTCCCGCTCCTATTTCACTGAGATTGTGAGATTCATTCCTGACGATTGACTCCTTGTGGAAAAATTATGATATATTACATCATTCAAACTTCATTCTCTCTTAAGATTGGCACTAGGAAATTTCGGATCTAAACCGGGGTTCTTTGAACAATAACAGCAATAGAATACGAAGAATATACGAAAATAAGCACTATTTTAATGAATTAACTTCACTGTTTGTGGATTCACGAATGTTTTCAATCTCTTCAAGCTTCACGTGATAATATTTAAAGTGTTTAAATCGAGGTCAACGGTGGACTTGTTGTTTCGATCAAAATAAATATTGTATTCTAAAAAAGTGTTATCAATACTAAAAATATCTTGTCTAGATATTATTCACATAACACATTACTGTGTTTACTATGTGCTCAATAGATATTTTTATTCTCACTCTGTAGAGTACAGACATTATGCTTTTCAAGTGAGACTTCTTCTCCAATAGTGTCGTCTGATCAACTCCGGATAACAATATTTACTATAATGATTAATTCAAGTTTTCAGTATGATTGATCTTCGTGGCATTGATTTTATCAGTCATTCTATGACTGGCAAGATAAAAAATATACAAGAAACTTGTAGATGATGATAAGAATCAAGTTACACACGTATTTCCAGAATAATTATTGCTGATGGAATCAATTACACTGCTTTGTATAATTTTCATTTGTAAAATCGTCATTTTATTTGTAGAGTTTCTTTGTGCAGCGATTTTTTGTGAATACAGTTTGAGTATGGACATTTTCAACGATTGAAAGAATTTTTTCACAATAAAATATACGGTGTTTAGGATATAGATTATTAGAATTCTTCTTCATCTTATTCTTGGGGGTTGGCATCGACACTCTCGATTCTCACACACTCCGCTAGTCCAACCATCACGGATGCACGTTTGATGGCACGATTCATCAGTCAAGGATAAGGCATAATACTGGCATCTACTCCCCTGGCAATGACATTCTTCCGCTACACAGCTTCCAATGAACCATAAATTTCTCACGCACAATGCGTGGCATCCGGCATTGTCGACTATTACGCCTTCGTGTAAGCAATGTCCGAACGGAACCACTACCCAATTATAAATTTTAATAATGAAGAAGATATATGTCGACTAAGATATATGAAGCACACGCGCGGATAATCGTCGTCAAAACTACTGAAAGAAGTCGTAATTGACTTTTTTTCAAATGCAATGAATGTATTAACCTCTTGACTGATATATACATGAGGAAAATTATTCACCGGGAGTTCCGTTTATGTATTACATTTTTGAACGCGAATTGTAAACAGATACAATATTTGTACCAAAAATGACGACGCTTTTTTAAAAATCAAAGGCTATTAATATTATATGGTATTTTCGTTGATGTCAATTACGTCTTGAGAGAAAAAATACCCTAATCAGGATTAGTATACTTGCATGAAAAATCATTTTCCTATATGCATTGACGAAATTTGAAAATCGTGTTTTGTTTTGATGACAATTTGGTTCATTGCAAAATCCTAATTCAACTTTTATTACTCAACGATAAATACACTTACCCAAGGATTCAAAATAGTATCCACTTTTGGGCGATTCTGCAACGGAAGTCAATGAAAAAATTTTACCAAATTATTCCGAAAGGGAATACGATAAAAAGTATCAAACATTCAACTACTGCTGTACTTACGATCTTCATATGGTACCAACGCAAAAGTTCCTATGAGTATTGATAGGAAAATAAAATAAATACTTTGAGAATATCTCATTTCTAGTTTGAAAATAATAATGAATACGCGTCAAGAAAATGAATGTAACTATATCTCTTGAATATTGAGCAGCTATGACTTGAGAATGAATGCCCCTGAGTATTCTAATTTTTGTCTTCATATATACTATATGTTGATCACACTTACAGTTAGTGATTCCAATAAGATCTATTTGTAAAAGAAATGTGTGCGAAGTCTAGAATGACGTAAATAGTTTCTGGTAGATATCGTCACTCTGAACATTAGAATATAAATGTCAATAGTCGGGATATTTGAACTCTACACATATACATATGTAACAATTTTGAAGTGACGTTCCAGCTGGAAACCACGTATGATCTTTTAGTTACAGAACATTAAACTAGAGTAATGATTTTTTCAACGGGTCAATTCGCGCTTTTGCTAACGTTGATATTCTCAAACGTCCATATTTAGTAAGTTGAACATTTTTATAAAATTAAACAAGAATTTTGAAAAAAAGTATCTTATATCTAACACATATTTTTGAAACGGCTTGGCAGCAGATTTAAGCCTAATTTAGCACATTTTATTAACTTTAAATGCGATCACGTATACTTTTGTATTGACTTGAGTATAATTTTGTCAATTTCCACAAGAGACCAAACAAATTTTATAAATTCGTAGAAGTTACATTCATTGAATTCAAGTTTGGAACCTTTTAATGCATTAGCTACTCTACTTTTTTCGCGGGTGTTCAACGCAGTTAATACATTTATTTTATTTTAAGATGAAAGCCGCCTAGCGGCGTTATTTTGGTTCGTCATTGTTTTATGGGTAATTTATGGATATTCACGAGTTCAACTTACAAGAAGCTAAAATAGAGTTCTTTCCTTGTAACTATAGGAAAAAATGAAATAGTCGTACTTTCCACAAAAAGTTTATTTTGAGACCATTATTTGCTTCACTTTTTTTGCGGGTATTAATGTAAGTATCGCTTGAATACGTGTATAATTATCGAGATCTAAAGATATTTGCATGAAGCGACCGTATGTCCAATTTTTTAAATGTTTCATCAAAATAATTAATGTTTATGAAATTGATTAATACTATGTATTGAAAGATGAAGAAATAACTGGAGGAAGCTTAATTATACCAATGAATTGGTAGCGGTTTTTCACGTATGAAAACATTCATTAATTGATATTAATGAATAAATAATTCACTGCACTTGTATATATATACACTATATATAGTGTTATATGCCATGAAATGCCTCTTCGAAGAGTTGCATATATACTTCGACAATAATATTTTTTGTTGAGAACTTCAATTCCCTCAACTGACTCGAGTTGACCATATACAAATTTGAATCTTTAATGAAGATATACCTATAGGATCGCTACTTCACCTCTGTGACCTGAAATATATTCCCCTACCGTACAAAGACATTCCCAAAATTTAAAAGACCTGCCTAAAGTTAAGATCAAGTATTATCTTTTGCGATCCTCTAGAATGGTCATGGTTTGACGGTAATTAGTTTGCAAACACCACTACTAAGCTTTAAAGAAAGTGGGAAGTGTAATAAAATGGTTAATGCGATTTAAATCCACAGCCAATTAATGGACGTCAATTAATACTAGTTAATTGGATTCTGATCGCAAAAAATCTAGGAATTCACGCGAATAGTATTTAATCAAAGTATCAAAGTATTTGTATATTTTAGAATTTTTCGTTCCCTATTTATATTAAAATATCCGGAGCTCTGAATGAAAAATTCCATAACATGGTAAAACCTATATAAAAAAAAAAATTTGTAACGTATACGTACATAGTAATAATTGTACTTTGGTGAATCACTGATAAAATTCACATAAGATATCATGCAATATAAAACAAAAACTACGTAATGACTTGGCTTTTTTAATTCTCATTTGTATATATATAACGACAGGCGTCAGTCGGAGATAAGTAAAAATCAAAAAGGTATTCTCTTCTCTCTAAATTAGTATATTTATCCCGTTTTGGGACATGATTCATCTTTTGGCATTTCGCAGATAATTGCTGGATGGTTGACGTCGAAATTATGACCTCTCCGACCATTAGCTAAATCCTCTATCCTATCTGCCTTTGTGATGGGCTGGTGAGGATGGGACCTCCTAATGCAGCTTACGCATGGCAAAGAGCAATTCCCACTAAGCAAATGCGTACTTTTGGGTCAGAGGGACGGGTAGAGTAGCTCCGCCGAACGCACTTAATCCGAGGATACTCGCTACTCGCAGTCAGTTACGAGAGAGTTTCCCACAGGCAAGCTCATTTTTCGATTTATCCCGTTGACCACATAGGATACTCTATAAACAACATTATTCTCAACTCCTTCACGTGTGCAAAATGGTAAGATTTTACGTTGTTTATTTTAAATGCTTATTCATTTTCATCCGAACTTTTTCCGATATTCCAATGTTTCTTTTATTGTTACCACCCACGCCGATCTTCAAAATAATTACGCGAATAGTTCATTTAATTCAGTATAATTAATTAAAGATAATGGTCGACAATAATTAATTTTTGAGTAGGGTTTTTTTTTATTTCTCCACCCCTGTATACTAGATACTATATTTGTATTATGATACATTGAATTCAAGTTGCTCGTAAATTATTTATTCCTCTTCTTTTTCTCACATGTGCCATTCATCGGAATTTCAACGAGTATCGATAATTATTTTGATTCATCATATTATTATATACACGTGACAGCATTCCTAGCCAATCGTGATTCTGAGACAAAACTCGATAAATTCTAGTTTTCCATTACGTATCCATTTGATTTCAGATGCCCATCAACAGCGGAGTGAAATTTTCTGACGATTTTATTGCCGTGGCTCGCTATGGCACGGACGCGAATCTTTTGAAATCCCTTGGCGATTTCGATTCGCCAACCGAGTTCAGAGACGACGATGGAAGTGGCTTGTTGCACGTGTGCGCCGAGCACGGCAGACACACGGGAGTGATTTATTTGCTCAACAGCGGTTGCTGGGTCAACCAGCGAAATCTTCAAGGCGACACGCCGCTGATTCTGGCGGTGAAAGCGAAAAAAATCGACGCCGTGATGGCACTGCTACTCGGAGGCGCGAATCCAATGATAAGAAACAAGCGCAACGAAGGGCCGCTCGAGTGCAGCAAAGCTTTCGACAACACTGGGATTTTCAAAGTTCTAGTGAGCGCAATGATCCAGTTCCATGGCATGAGCATCCAGATGATATCGAAAATTTTACTGTTCAACGATTTGTTCCTCTACAATGCTGCGTTCACCGAAAACACCAAGCTCGTGCGGCTTTTGTGCCGGGAAGGAAAAGATACGAACGAAGCAGACGCCGATGGTCACGTGGCGATTCATGCAGCGATAGTCCAGGGGGACGTGAAAATGATCAAATGTTTGTTGGAGCTTGGAGCCGACGTGACGATTCTTGACAAGGAAAATAACAGCCTACTGCATTACGAAGGGCAAAATCACCACGGCACCATAATCTCGCTACTTCTTAGTACAGGCCAGCTGGATATAAACGCGAGAAATATTGCTGGACTGTCACCGCTGCATATTGCCGTGAAATCGATGCATTTCCTTTGGATCAAAGTAAGGATAATTGAATTATTAAAAAATTATATCCGAAGCACTTGGATGGATTATGTTATCGGGAAAGTTGTTTGGAAAACGAGGAAGCTCATATAGAGCCAAAACAACTATAATATCGAAACCACCTCATCTTACTGTCAATTATAAGTTGATGATTCAAACATGAAACGCGAAAACTCAAATATTCGGGAACAACTGCATCGAAGCAGAGAAAACCTATTTGTGCATTAAATTCAATTTTTGATCCCAGGCACTTTTGGAAAACGGAGCAGATGCAAACGCGAAAAACGATCAGGGTGAGACGCCACTTCGATGGATGGTCGAATCGTACAACGAGATGAGCAGCAGACGGACGCTGCAGCATTTTTTATTGAGTCGACAGCAATACGAGTATGTGCTGGAACGACAGGAGCAAGCTCTTCGTTTGATGGCTCCGCATATAACTGTTCTCGAAGAAATTGGTGAGCCGATGCACGAGCAGATTGTCAAAGCGTGCCCGAAGATATCGGGAGATCTTGAAAAATGTAGACTAGAACTTGCCGAGTTGCGCGAATCAATTATATGTGACTCAATTTCGTTCTTCGACGTGTTAGTCGGCACTGTTAAAGTTGTCACTTGCTTCGTTCGAAATCCAAAATTTTCAAGGGCTCTGCAATGCCTCGAATACAGATCTTTATTTCCTTTGTTTGGTGATATGTTGGGATCAAAGTTGGACGAAGCTACACGGAAACATGAACTATTAGAAAGATGCAAAGCAAAACTAGAAAATACGTTGTTTTTCAATTTCCCCGATACGACAGAGCAAATATTCAAATACCTCGACACTCGCGATCTTCGAAATCTATGTTTAGCTTATGAGTAGACAATGACTTTTATAATTTCTCTCTTTGACTGTCAGCAATTGGTTGAGTCTTTAGCAGTGATAATTATATGTGAATTTGTAAATATGTATATTCTGCGTACTATTTAATAGTTACAAATGAATTTTATAATTTGTATAATGTATGATGAGTGAACTGATTAATAAAAATATCAATATTTAGGACTCTTTCTTTTTCTCGAATAAAATATATTTGTACAAACAAATTTTGTCTGGATCTATTCTATACAGATCTTTAAAGATCTACGAAATATAATATCCTATTTTTTTCATTGAATACCTTTATTATCGGAAAAAAATTATGATCATAGCAAGAAATTCATTCTTCTCACTTTCTCCGCACTATTTCTCGGAATTAAAGAATAACAGTGATTTTGTTCATGAAGTATCTTGAGTTCAATAGAAGATTTTCAACTTATACTTAGATACATAAGTTCAATGCTTATTTTTCTGTCTAGTAGACTAAACAAAAATAATTTGACATACGTAAAACGAATATTAAAAAAAAAATAGATGCGTCAAAGTAACTAGATTTTTCGACTCTTATTGTAACGATCTATATCATGGAGCTATCGATTAAAGAAATAGATCTGAGTTTTAGATGAGGTATACTTCTCAACAGTATAGATCCGAGATTGGTAAGATATTCAAAGTCTTGCTGAAAAGTTAATAGTATATTAATCACCCGAGCGAGGTTAGGCGATTTCGGCACGAAAAACGTTTGCGATCCGAGCGCAGCGAGGATTGCAAGTTTGCGCGTGCCGAAATAGCCTAGATGAGCGAGGTGCATATACTATTTTTCGTACCCCGCGGCAGAAAAGTGCCATTCTTTGCAACACGCCAGGACGCAAAGTAGGCACTTTACTGCCGCTGGGACGAAAACTTAATTATAATGTACTATTTGAACTTAATGTTATGTAATATCCATAGAAAACGTCATTGCCATAATAACTATGAATACAGGGAAAAAAATTATGGCGGTTTTGAAGGACCAGAAGCGGTTTTAGCTATCGTTAGTATATACCAAAAACACAAATAATGGAGAAAAGAGATTCGAAGATGAATTCGATATTTTATTTTCCCTATCAAAAAATACCTTTTTCACGCGAATGATCTATATACGCGCCAAAGCCCAACGGGCCAAAGGGTCTATCTTTGTCGGTACTGAAGAACTTGTACAGGGGTGCCATACTTGTATGTACCGGCTGTAGGCACCAAAATGAGATATTGCAGAACGGAGTATATATATATATAGCTATATATAACAGACTGACTCAGGCCAACATGCAAACATGACCAACACAGTCAACACACATAATGTGTATTGACGCTCTCAAAGTGCGAACCCGTGAACCCGACTACTTGCACCTGCGAGTGCGACCGGCGAGTTTTTGTTTTAATTTCAACTGTTAACAAAATCAAAACGCAAAATGACGAATTCAACCATTTCCGATCAGTCCCTCATGGACAAATCCATGCGCAGCGTCTTCGGTGAGTTGATGGAATCATAAAACATGCAATACTTGTGTCGATCTTGTGTGACTGACAACTAGTCGTTTTATTTTTCTGTTTACGCAGTCGGGAACATCCCGTACGAGGCGACCGAGGAGAATCTCAAGGATATCTTCAGCGAAGTTGGACCTGTTCTATCTTTCAAGTGAGTAATTGTTGTTCATCATTTCTCGATTTTGTTTTCCTAACCTCCAACGACGTAACCTATACGGTTGGGTGAGTTACTTAGTTGCTCTAGAGAAACTGTGATTTATTGACAACTTTCGTTCAAGTTTAGATTGGTATTTGATCGAGAAACTGGCAAACCCAAAGGATATGGATTTTGTGAATACAAAGACCAAGAGACTGCACTCAGTGCCATGCGTAACCTCAATGGCTACGAGATTGGAGGTAGAACTTTGCGTGTGGATAATGCATGTACAGAAAAGAGCAGGATGGAAATGCAGAGCCTGCTGCAAGGTCAAAACACAGAAAATCCCTACGGAGAAGTCGTTCAGGCAGATAAGGCTCCAGAGGCTATAAGTAAGGCAGTTGCGTCACTGCCACCTGAGCAGATGTTTGAGCTTATGAAGCAAATGAAACTCTGTGTTCAAAATAATCCCAATGAGGCAAGGCAAATGCTCCTTCAGAATCCACAGCTGGCATATGCATTGCTCCAAGCACAAGTAGTGATGCGGATAGTCGATCCACATACAGCAGTTAGTATGCTACATAAAGCCAATCCTATTCCAACAGTGCTTTTACCAGCAGATAAACCTCCACTGATGAGTGTTCCACCACCTCGCATCGAGGAGCCTTGGCTTACAACAAGACCTCCACCTCCAATTGCTGTTAATCCCCCTGCTCCCATTTTCTCAAGTAAGGATCATTTTATTCAATTTTCTGCAAATTTATTGTTTAATGAAATAATCGGAAAATTCAGCTTCCAAGTCTTATAATCTGTTTTTGCAATTAAAATTAATGAGATATTTGACTCAATAATGGTTATTCTTCTAAAAAATACAGAATACTCAATGGGATGTCCGAGATAAAAATGTGTACTAAAATACTTTAATCTACTAATACTTCATTCTATAATTTGTAACTTGTTATTGTTAATAAGCAACGATCTGCTTAGGAATGTTTGTTGAGAACTAATGTATGTACTTAAATGTCTGGATTCATTGACTAAATTATGATACTAATTTTGATCTTGACTTTGACCCCAGACCTCCAACATTAATAAGACTCAATACTCAACTTTAATTAATAATTATATCCAATAATTCAAACAAATTTCTGCAGAGAATAAATTAGGATTTTTTTTCACTTTTCCAGGTCAAGATGTGGATTTAAGAGCAGTAGACCCTAGAATTAGAATGGACCAAGACACAAGAGTTCCTCCACCCACAACTACGGTGGCACCCCCACCACCAGTTGTGGCACCTGTGATTGTTCCTCCAGTTGTACCTACTGATCCACGAACGATTGCTTTTAGTGCTCCTGAAACGTTAGTATCATATAATATGTATATTTTCAATTCTAAGCTGCCTCACATTACTAACACAGTCATCAACTAATCGATAATTAACATTCTGTTCTCATTCAGTGTTCTACCTATGGAGGGCATTGACAGGTGCCATTTGTTACTTTAATAAATGTATTGTTGTTGTAAATTCTGATGTACATATTTTTCAATGAAAATTTTTCTCCCCCAGCTTTGGCAGAGATCCTAGGACAGACAGATTTCCCAGAGATCCCAGAGATCCACGAGAACCAAGGATGTCTGTTGATCCAAGGATGGCTGCTAAACCAGGTATTTATAGGAAAATAATTATGAGATTTCGATATGATGATGAAAATATTTGTGTTTTCTTCAAACACTTCAATACAATTACTACTCAATATAATTTTGATTTAAATGATACTCAAAGAGATTTGAGCAAATGTTTCAAAAACAATTCCAAACAATTTCTATAAAGCTGTTTCAGCTGTTGTGCCACCAACCGCTCCAGTAATAACTAGAATTCCAAACACCAGCGTCAGATTAGAAGGCATGTCGGCTACGGGTAACATTCCGAGTGGTGCTACAGATCAAGAAAAGGTAATGGAAATTTTGACACTTAACAATATGAACTATCTATGCATGTTCTTATTGTAAAACGAGTTTGAGATGCATGATTTTTATAAATAGGCTATACATAAAATAAATGCTAAAAAATACATAAAATTATCTGATTACCTGTTTATCCTTATAGGCGGCTCTCATTATGCAAGTGCTCCAGCTGTCAGATGAACAGATAGCCATGTTACCTCCAGAACAAAGACAAAGCATCCTCGTACTCAAGGAACAAATCGCTAAAAGTACGCAGCGTTGAGTTTGACTCACGTTGAACTATCAAACTCAACTTCTATTGAAAAATAAATTTTTACATTCAATAAAACAGTGTAAGACGTATTTTTGCGCCCGGGCCATAGTTCATCAGTTTTGTTGCACCAAGAAACTTTTTCGCAGTGTTGATTTAAAAATTCAACAAGTCATAATGAATTCAGTCAGTTCAGTGTCTATTTTTACTTAATCGCATTTACGATAGGGAAATATTTGTACACTATTTTAATTTATAATTAAGATGAAACGACGTAACTTTCGACAGGGGATAAGTAACTTGTTATATTCGTAAGTCAACGTAAATTTTTGATTTTTATAGATTGCTACAAAATGTATTGTATAAAAAAATGAATGTGTGAATATTCATACCTTCGATAGAAAATAAGTAAACCCAAGAATTAGAAATATTTCCTATTTACTTTACTAAATAAACTCGATATTTATATGAAGTAACATATTCCAGAGTCTTTTCAATTTAATAACATTAATGTTCATAAGATATTGACAAGATATCAGATAAAACTCAGTAGAAAATTGTGTAATATATACTTTCTAAATTTCAAAATCTTGTTATTTGACAAGCTGCCAATATTAGAATTTTACATTGAATTTAAGTAGAATGAAAACAGTATAAAAAATTTAAAGAATCTATTCTCTTTAACTCAGCACATGGAATGAATCTTGAACTGTTCATGTTCAATCATATTTATGAAATTTCAGTTATAATTTGTCAAAGCTTATTATGCGTTGATACCAAACGTTGCTACTCAAAGGGTGGCCAAATGAACTCCTCTTATAATGATACCTCACCTTGTAAGTGATTCAAATTGCATAAATTTATAAAATGCGTGACGGAGCATGGACATTTGAGTGAATAATTAAAAAAAATATCTATAATCTTTATTTTATTCATACACAGGAAGTCTTAGAAGAAAAAAACATATCAACTTATTTCTAAAAAGCTCACGATTGTCATTCATAAATATAAAAAAATAGTATTCTCAAGAAGTACTTAAGATTTTCGTTTACTTACTGCAGACGAAAATGAACATATATCATGAAGAGCAAGTTTTTAAAAAATATACATACATAATTGAAACAAGAAACTGAAGTATGTATTTCCACTAACAGAGTCAATGTAACAATTCAAATATCATAATCATCATTGGTCATAAAAAATAAAATTATACTGATATTCAATTGAATAAAGATTTTAAGATAAATTCAGACGTATTTAAAAATGATAACGATGTATAGGGAACAAATGTTACTGATTATCATTAACATAAAAGTACATATATGTATACTGAAAGATAACAATCGAAAATTGAAAATCACTTCTAAAACAATTGAAGATTCTAGTAAACACATGATTCGGTTATATTGCTACAAAATGAATCAGTAATCTTACTTAATTTAGTTTATCCTGAAAAAAGTCATTTTTTATTCAATTTATTTTCCTTTTAGCTTGTTTTCGTCATCCATATAATATGTAATGTTGTCAAATTTGCATGGCACTCCATATTTGTTTTTAAGGGTCCATTGAAGAGATGGGTAATTTTCTTTACCCATGACTAACCATACAGAGACCTGCAAATATTTTGAATTGAATTTTGCACTGAATTCTTTCACTCAATCATGTATAATTTATGTTACAAGTATAAAAATGTGAAAATATCTCTTTGCCTGAAAAGAAAACTATAAGAATTGATATCAGAGTTGAGATTTTTCTCAATAACTGTAACTAAAATTGTTTCCACTAATTCATAAATGAAATACAGTTCGTGGTTATTTTTCTGTTCATATTCACAGGAAAAATGTAATACTTCGATTTGATCGCCGGTGATTTCGTAATAAGAGAAATAACATCATTTTCTTTCAGTGTCTATTCGAAAATCAATTTAAAATACTCACTGTAGTCCATGGATTTAGAACACTGCCAACCGGCTTAATTTTGCAAATCTTATCAACAATGCACGATCGTATTACATCTATACGAGTATTCAAGGAATGAGTATGTCCTAACTGAAAAATTCCACCTCAAGAATAACTAATTTACCTTAACAAAATTTTTCTCAACTTTCAGCACTTTTGCTCTATACCAATTTCCATCACAATACTTTGCAATGCAGACATCACCTGGCTTCCAAGAATCGTAGGCTTCAATATCCGTATTGTTATAATACTGCTGCAACTTCACGAGCATTGCATCTAAATTTTTTTTTTCTAGAATAAAAAATCGCGTCATTGAGAAGGAAATTATGAATGCGATAGGCAGTGATGCTTATTTTGATGAATGTTATTGAAAATGAGTTATTTTTCATTCGGTAAAAGAAGCTCTTACATTTTATGGTAAAATAATATACAAAACACGTGATACGTGAAATTTTTTTATGTATCTCTTCACACTCAATTTTATTATAATTTCCAGCTATTTTTGATAAACATCTTTATTAAGTTACTCATTTTAATTTTCCCGAATTTATGAAGTATACCTAGTTATAATTGCATTGTATTTCTTTCCCCGTCGAAATTAAGTTTGATTTCAAAACTTTTTCATTGAGTGATTAACTTGCAAAAAGACTACATACTTTCAACCGGATGGAAAAATACATGACATTCACCATCAACATGAGTAGGTATAGCATCTATTGTCTTTTGCGGGATATAATCAGCTGGGATCCAGTCGAAATCAGCGTCACTCGAATCATACAAAGTGTCTTGAACCAAATGTCCGTCTTGTTTGCATATCAAATTTCCAACATCAACTGTTAATCCTTTGTTAGCAAGTTTGTACAACTTACGCTTTTCTTCCAATTCCATTTTGAATGCTTCACTTGATTCAGTTGGGCTAAGATATGAAGTTATAATGAAATTTCTATGTTATAAATACATGAAATTAGATTTTTTACTCACGTGGTAGGTAATGCCAATCTTGCATTCAGTAAATAATGTGCAACTGATAAAATTTCCTTTTTATCTGGTTGAAGTGGTCCAATAACTGCTCTTCGTTTTATAAATAAATCAACCGACATAGGTTTATGCAAATCATTCGAATCCTGTAATATATTTTTAACATAAGAAAATTTATAGAACGTCTGATATACACATATCACTTACGGCCGAGCTGATGTAATATTCTGCATCTCTGGTTTCGTTGATAAGGCTTTTCAGCTCCTCGCAAGATGATTTGGACCAGCTAATAGTCTCATTGCATGGTTTTATACCAGCCAGTTGGATTTTAAATATATGCTTGGAAGCATGGAGGAACTGGGGTGCGAGAGGCTGTATAAGCTCGACTTGTATGTCTTCTTCCTCGGCTAAATCGACCAACAACATTTTGACGACTTTAGAGTCACGTTCAGGTTCACTTATTATTTGAGCTCTAGAGTACTTTTTGTCTTTTCGAGACCACACCGAGTAAATCACGTTCCGTTCAAATTTCTTATTCATTCTACATACTGTTTTCGACCCATAGAACTTCTGCATCTGCTTATTCATCTTCTGGAACTCACACTCATCCTCAAATAGAGACACGGAGATGGAT
>JAJGQD010000104.1:0-71454 GCA_020882685.1 Aphelinus atriplicis | reverse complement strand
AGGTTTGCAAGCTACAGGTACAGTACGATCAAACAGAGTAAAAAATCGAATTGAAATACCGAAAAAAACCGCTGTCAAGTGCCTCAGCAGTATGCTTTCTCAAAGTATTGCAGTTGAACCTCAACTTTCATCAATCACAACTCTTTGAGAAAGCAAAATGAACCTCTAACTCATTTCCTCCACTCCATAGTAACGGTTGCTAAGGACGTAAACAACGGTTGCTATGGTAAATATCCGAGCTTCGGTGTTTTTACTTCTTAGTCGTCAACGGTTCCGAAAATGAACCTCTAACTGACTTTTCCCACTCTATAGTAACGATTGATAGAGACGTAAACAACGGTTGCTATGGTGAATGTCGGAGCTTCGATCATATCTGTTCTTCCTTCTTAGTCATCATCAGTTCAGAAAATGGACCTCCAACAGACTTTTCCCACTCTATAGTAACGGTTGCTAAGGACGTAAACAATGGTTGCTATGGTGAATGTGGGAGCTTCGATTTTCTCACTTCTTAGTCATCTACAGTTCCAAAAATGGACTTCAAACTGACTTTTCTCACTCCACAGTACCGGTTACTAAGAACGTAAACAACAGCTGTTATGGTAAATGTCTGAGCTTTGATGTTCTTACTTTTTAGTCATCAACAGTTCTAAAAATGGACCTCCAACTGATTTTTTCTATTCCCTAGTTGAGTTTGCAAGGGATATGAACAACGGTTGCTAGAGACATCAACAATGGTTTCTACGGGAAATGTCTCTTTGATTGTTATAGAATCCCATGAATATACAAACCCAAATGATCATTTATCATGAATCATATGGGAACTTATCAAAAACACGCTAGCAACGGTTGCTATGGAAATAAACAATGGATGTTGCTGAACACCGAACATGGTTAACACTTTCCGGAGACCGACCTGTGTGCAAAATTTCAGGACGATCTGACTATTTCTTCGAAAGTTATCGTACGAGAAAAAAAAGTCAGTCTGAAGCTGAATTTTGTATCTCCATAGCAACGGTTACTAGGAGAATAAACAATAGTTGTTCCAAAACGAATGTCTTATCGATTCTCATCGATCGTCAAAAGAATTGGAGAACCATCGTGCATTGATGATGATTTTTGGAGCTTCCATCAAAAACACGTTAGGAACGGTTGCTAGGCAAATAAACAACGGATTTTATTGAAAATTGAACTCGCCCGAGATTTTGCGGCGACTAACATGTGTGCCAAATTTCAAGACGATCGGACAATTCCTTCGAAAGTTATCGTACGACAAAAAGTGCACGTACGAACGTACGTACAGACATTTTCGGATTTCCATGTTTTTCGACCCGTAGATTACGAAAATCGAGGTCCCGAAGTCCAATTCGATGGGTCGATTTTTACCCAGTTACAAAGCTTTCTCTTTGAGAAAGCAAAAATCAGAATGAGGCACGTGTAATTGTTTTCATGATGAGAATTCAAAATTAAATCATATTACGGTCATAGATCCTAATGTTATAATGCAAAGATACTGTGAAAAACAGAAACGGAATGTTTTATTTCCTCAAGCATTTTCTGCATACAATGAATACATGGGTGGGTCGATCTTCACGATCAGGATTGTAATGCACTCATGCCCTCCATTCGGAGTAAAAAATAGACGTGGTGTCTTTTCATGAGATTGATACAAGCTTCTTCAGTCAATGCAACTGTTATTTGGAACAAATTACATCCAGATAAAGAAAAAGGATCGAAAGAAATTGTGCAAAAAGTGGCTGAGTATTATTTGCAAAGTTTCTCAAGACGTGCATCAAAGCGGGAAAGTGAAGAGAGTATATCGAGATTGTTCAAAAATCCAAGAAATGCAATTGTTGAAAATCACACGATAACTATTGGTTTACAATGCAGATGTAGTATGAATGATTGTCGAACAAGAACAAATCGAATATGCCAAAAATGCAAGATAAACATATGCAAAGTACACAATGAAGAGCACAAGAGGAGGAGAAGGAATTTGCAGTGATACTGCACAAGACAAAAACAGAAAACGACTAGGAAACACGGTCACGCGAATAGGAAACACGGTCGCTCGACCGTGAAACGCGGCCAGAAATTTTTCTTTGGATTTCCCCTTCCGACTAGGAAACACGGTCGCTCGACCGTGAAACACTGCCAGCAATTTTTCTTCGGATTTCCCCTTCCGACAAGGAAACACGACTAAATGACTAAGAAACGCGGTCACGCGAATAGGAAACACGGTCGCTCGACCGTGAAACGCGGCCAGAAATTTTTCTTTGGATTTCCCCTTCCGACTAGGAAACACGGTCGCTCGACCGTGAAACACTGCCAGCTATTTTTCTTCGGATTTCCCCTTCCGACAAGGAAACACGGCTGAATGACTAAGAAACGCGGTCACGCGAATAGGAAACACGGTCGCTCGACCGTGAAACACGGCCAGCAATATTTCTTTGGATTTCCCCTTCCGACTAGGAAACACGGCTAAATGACTAGGGAACACGGTCACGCGAATAGGAAACACGGTCGCTTGACCGTGAAACACGGCCAGCAGTATTTCTTTGAATTTCCCCTTCCGACTGAAAAACACGGCAAAATGACTAGGAATAACTGTCACGTGACTAGGAAACATGGCCGGCATTTGTACTTTGGATTTTCCCGTCCGTCTACGGATCACGGCTAAATAACTAGGAAACACGGTCAAGTGAATAGGAAACACGGCCAGCAATAATTCTTCGGATTTCCCCTTCCGACTAGGAAACACGGTCGCTCGACCGTGAAACACGGCCGGCATTCGTACTTCGGATTGCCCCTTCGACTAGGAAACACGGTCAAGCGACTAGGAAATTCATTCGGCCGACTAGGAAACCCCCTTGATCGACTGGGTTTTTGACTGGGTTTCACCGGTGAGTCCCTGCTATTTGACTAGGGTTCACCGGTGAAACCCCAGTAGGATTCCCAGTAGGAAACCCAGTCGATTTTTTTAAACAGGGATGAGCCTCGAATGGAAAGAATGTGTTGTTACTTTTCGTCTCTGATTCTCTTCTAGAATCAATTGGCACCATTAGTTTTTTCGCATTTACGACTTTGGGTGCGATTTGTTTGAATAATTATTGTTCAAACATTGAATTTTGATATAAGAAAAAATAGGGGTACTTTTTTTCAAAAAAACACGCGATCCCGCCATCAGTCTCCATCCCATGGTTATAGCGTAGGTATGAGCCGAAGCCACTTTTTGTCGGTTTTACTGAATTCCAATTGTTTATAACGCGATTGCCAGAAAAAAAAACGGGTGTGGGTCTCGGGACCCCCGACAGAAGTGAAACTTCAATTAACAAGTTACCGTCAACGTAAATGCAGTTAACATGATTAAAAAAATGATTCATTCATTCATACAAAATGAAAGTGTTCAATAATAATTAAATTTTGTGATAGTTATTCAAAAATAAATAATAAATAACAATATCTATATATCAATATTGAATTTATTTATTTATACAAAATATTCTCAGAACATTTTCAAGAAATATTTAAAAAAATATGTACAGTCAATGATTCGTTATAAAATTAATTTGTCACAGCCAGGACATTTTCATCGCTTACATCATTGGTATTATCATTCAAAACTGTTACAATGAGTTTATGATAACTGAAAAATGAAATATATGGTTGTTCCTGCTTTAGTCGTAGGCTCAGCAATATGAGTGAGAATATCTAAATTAAGTATTTTGTCACGGGTACTTTGTACCGTGAGGTCTCCCTGTCCAGACAATTACTATTATTTATATAGCGCCGGCGAGAGCAGAGCCGAGCAGCCGACAATAAGGTAAGAGAGAGACAGAGAGAGCGCGAGAGAGAGACAACAACAGCGCGACATCACCGCCGCGCCGCGGCAGCTACAGGTGCCGGGCGGAAGCGGGCAGTGTGTGCCCAAGCGCGAACGCAACCGGAGCGACCGGCCCTTATTCGTCCCGACGAGATCGACCCCGAACTTTTCCGCGCCCGCGCCACGTGCCGTGTAGCTCTGTGCGTGCACCTGTGCCCCGTGTCCAGTGTCAGCGACGACACCCCGAGCCGCCTCCACGCGACGACCGAGCCGAGGCCCACGTGCGTAGCGCCAGCTTTCCCGGCTCCCGAGCGCTGGCCTTCCCTCGAGCGCCTGCACCGTCGTGCCGTCTTCCACGCCGTCAACTCCTGCACCGCGAGCAACGTCAAGGTTGGTTTCCTCGTGTTGCTCTCTCTCTCTCTCAATCGACCGCGCCGCGTTCCCCAATTGTTGTACCCCGTTATTTGCTAATAAAGCACTATTTTGTTTACGTGTGTGCGTTTCTGTGGCCCCGATTCACCACCTGCATCCTTACACACGACTCTGAGAACTCGCCCGGCATCAGCGCCGGCGAGATTGCACTCTCTCGTGTCCCCTTTCAGTTATTAATAATTATTCTATTATTAATGGGCATGAGCCAGTGACATTGGCGCCCCTAACGTGTGGTGGTGAATCGCAAAAAACAGAAAAGCCCATAGAAATTAAAATCACGCGTTCGCGAGCGAAGAAAAGTGGAAATTTCCACTCGACCGCGTGATTGAGCGAAGCACGCGTAGCGAAGCAGCGGCTAGGCGAAGTAAGCCCGAGAAGCGTGCGACGAAATTTTCCACGAATAGCGACGCGGGCCGGGAGTATTGTCCATATAAGGACATACATAAACAGAACGCCGGCAAGAGTTTCCTCGTCGGAACGCCGGCATCGCAACACGGCGCGGCAGTGTATACACGATACACCGACGGGCTACGCGCGTGCTGCAGAAGTCAGCAAGGGCGGCATCATAAGACGGCGCGCATATACAGCGAGTCAGCGAGCGGCCGTGTATACGAGCATAGCGCCGAGCCACGCGCGCCCGCGGGACTCGACAAAGGCGCGCGCGCGCATATACACAGTGAAGCAGCGAGCGGCCGTATATATAGATATACCGTCGCGCGTGCTTCTCGCGAGTCGGTAAAGGCGTACGCTCGCACACGCGGAGCCTGGCGGCGCAGCGGTACCCAACCAGTACAGCGGTAGCCAACCTCCACAGTAGTGCTCAACCGACGCAGGGGTGCTCAACTAGCACGGTTTGAAGCGATCAGCTGTTCGATGCGGAATCGGAACACACAGCGTGCGAAGGCATACGGAGCCCAAATAACGTTCCGTTGCCAATTATAAATGATTGTCGAACAAGAAAAATCGAATATTTAGATAAAACGACACCGTAAGAGAAGGAATTTGCAGTGATACTGCACAAGACAAAAACAGAAAACGACTAGGAAACACGGTAAATAGGCCCCGCTTCGACCGTGAAACGCGGCCAGAAATTTTTCTTTGGATTTCCCCTTCCGACTAGGAAACACGGTCGCTCGACCGTGAAACACTGCCAGCAATTTTTCTTCGGATTTCCCCTTCCGACAAGGAAACACGACTAAATGACTAAGAAACGCGGTCACGCGAATAGGAAACACGGTCGCTCGACCGTGAAACGCGGCCAGAAATTTTTCTTTGGATTTCCCCTTCCGACTAGGAAACACGGTCGCTCGACCGTGAAACACTGCCAGCTATTTTTCTTCGGATTTCCCCTTCCGACAAGGAAAACACGGCTGAATGACTAAGAAACGCGGTCACGCGAATAGGAAACACGGTCGCTCGACCGTGAAACACGGCCAGCAATATTTCTTTGGATTTCCCCTTCCGACTAGGAAACACGGCTAAATGACTAGGGAACACGGTCACGCGAATAGGAAACACGGTCGCTTGACCGTGAAACACGGCCAGCAGTATTTCTTTGAATTTCCCTTCCGACTGAAAAACACGGCAAAATGACTAGGAATAACTGTCACGTGACTAGGAAACATGGCCGGCATTTGTACTTTGGATTTTCCCGTCCGTCTACGGATCACGGCTAAATAACTAGGAAACACGGTCAAGTGAATAGGAAACACGGCCAGCAATAATTCTTCGGATTTCCCCTTCCGACTAGGAAACACGGTCGCTCGACCGTGAAACACGGCCGGCATTCGTACTTCGGATTGCCCCTTCGACTAGGAAACACGGTCAAGCGACTAGGAAATTCATTCGGCCGACTAGGAAACCCCCTTGATCGACTGGGTTTTTGACTGGGTTTCACCGGTGAGTCCCTGCTATTTGACTAGGGTTCACCGGTGAAACCCCAGTAGGATTCCCAGTAGGAAACCCAGTCGATTTTTTTAAACAGGGATGAGCCTCGAATGGAAAGAATGTGTTGTTACTTTTCGTCTCTGATTCTCTTCTAGAATCAATTGGCACCATTAGTTTTTCGCATTTACGACTTTGGGTGCGATTTGTTTGAATAATTATTGTTCAAACATTGAATTTTGATATAAGAAAAAATAGGGGTACTTTTTTTCAAAAAAACACGCGATCCCGCCATCAGTCTCCATCCCATGGTTATAGCGTAGGTATGAGCCGAAGCCACTTTTTGTCGGTTTTACTGAATTCCAATTGTTTATAACGCGATTGCCAGAAAAAAAAACGGGTGTGGGTCTCGGGACCCCCGACAGAAGTGAAACTTCAATTAACAAGTTACCGTCAACGTAAATGCAGTTAACATGATTAAAAAAAATGATTCATTCATTCATACAAAATGAAAGTGTTCAATAATAATTAAATTTTGTGATAGTTATTCAAAAATAAATAATAAATAACAATATCTATATATCAATATTGAATTTATTTATTTATACAAAATATTCTCAGAACATTTTCAAGAAATATTTAAAAAAATATGTACAGTCAATGATTCGTTATAAAATTAATTTGTCACAGCCAGGACATTTTCATCGCTTACATCATTGGTATTATCATTCAAAACTGTTACAATGAGTTTATGATAACTGAAAAATGAAATATATGGTTGTTCCTGCTTTAGTCGTAGGCTCAGCAATATGAGTGAGAATATCTAAATTAAGTATTTTGTCACGGGTACTTTGTACCGTGAGGTCTCCCTGTCCAGACAATTACTATTATTTATATAGCGCCGGCGAGAGCAGAGCCGAGCAGCCGACAATAAGGTAAGAGAGAGACAGAGAGAGCGCGAGAGAGAGACAACAACAGCGCGACATCACCGCCGCGCCGCGGCAGCTACAGGTGCCGGGCGGAAGCGGGCAGTGTGTGCCCAAGCGCGAACGCAACCGGAGCGACCGGCCCTTATTCGTCCCGACGAGATCGACCCCGAACTTTTCCGCGCCCGCGCCACGTGCCGTGTAGCTCTGTGCGTGCACCTGTGCCCCGTGTCCAGTGTCAGCGACGACACCCCGAGCCGCCTCCACGCGACGACCGAGCCGAGGCCCACGTGCGTAGCGCCAGCTTTCCCGGCTCCCGAGCGCTGGCCTTCCCTCGAGCGCCTGCACCGTCGTGCCGTCTTCCACGCCGTCAACTCCTGCACCGCGAGCAACGTCAAGGTTGGTTTCCTCGTGTTGCTCTCTCTCTCTCTCAATCGACCGCGCCGCGTTCCCCAATTGTTGTACCCCGTTATTTGCTAATAAAGCACTATTTTGTTTACGTGTGTGCGTTTCTGTGGCCCCGATTCACCACCTGCATCCTTACACACGACTCTGAGAACTCGCCCGGCATCAGCGCCGGCGAGATTGCACTCTCTCGTGTCCCCTTTCAGTTATTAATAATTATTCTATTATTAATGGGCATGAGCCAGTGACATTGGCGCCCCTAACGTGTGGTGGTGAATCGCAAAAAACAGAAAAGCCCATAGAAATTAAAATCACGCGTTCGCGAGCGAAGAAAAGTGGAAATTTCCACTCGACCGCGTGATTGAGCGAAGCACGCGTAGCGAAGCAGCGGCTAGGCGAAGTAAGCCCGAGAAGCGTGCGACGAAATTTTCCACGAATAGCGACGCGGGCCGGGAGTATTGTCCATATAAGGACATACATAAACAGAACGCCGGCAAGAGTTTCCTCGTCGGAACGCCGGCATCGCAACACGGCGCGGCAGTGTATACACGATACACCGACGGGCTACGCGCGTGCTGCAGAAGTCAGCAAGGGCGGCATCATAAGACGGCGCGCATATACAGCGAGTCAGCGAGCGGCCGTGTATACGAGCATAGCGCCGAGCCACGCGCGCCCGCGGGACTCGACAAAGGCGCGCGCGCGCATATACACAGTGAAGCAGCGAGCGGCCGTATATATAGATATACCGCCGCGCGTGCCTCTCGCGAGTCGGTAAAGGCGTACGCTCGCACACGCGGAGCCTGGCGGCGCAGCGGTACCCAACCAGTACAGCGGTAGCCAACCTCCACAGTAGTGCTCAACCGACGCAGGGGTGCTCAACTAGCACGGTTTGAAGCGATCAGCTGTTCGATGCGGAATCGGAACACACAGCGTGCGAAGGCATACGGAGCCCAAATAACGTTCGTTGCCAATTATAATAATTAATTTAGCGACCCGTAAAGACGCGGTGAATTGTAATAAGCCCCTTTCGCCGTCATCGTTTAAATTAATTATTTATAATTCGACAAAGTTGTCGAACTGGAAATAATTTTAAGAATTATATTTTCGAATGTTATTTAATTATAGATATTGAGGCGCACACTCAATACGAGTTTCGCGTGTGAGTCAAATATTTTTTGTGTACTGATCTACAGATTTTTTCAAAAGTTTCACATATTTCAAAATTGCTTTGAAAGGGTTGTCGACACTATAGAGTGGGGAAAGTATTTCAAGGGGAATTATTTTCAAACGACAACAAGGAATTGCCTTGTGTTATTTTTGTAAATCAAGGAAAATTAATGCAGTGACATAATAATTTACTAGCGTGCGAAACAAGACCTTACAAGGAATTTAAAATTGTTTCAAGTAAGTTTAAGCAAGTTTTGCAACTAGTGAAATTTTTTCCGCTTGAGCCAAGGAACCTCAAGCAAGTTGAGATTCCTTGAAGACGTTGAGAACTCAAGCGAGAGAATTTACTGATAAGACTCACGCACGCAGCTCGTACATCACTGCCGAAAGGAGCGTGATAAAATAGAATTAAGACAATATTGGACATTATATAAAAATATTGCGAATCTGAACATACGACTGCGTACGATTGCGCATTAGAATAAGAAGCGACCGCAAGCGAATTTTGCGAACCAGCGTATATTTATCTTTCTTAAGTTCGACAAAAGAAAAACCGGGAAAATGGCGAGTAGCAGCGATTTCAACAGTGAATACGTTGATCTGACGACATGGATCACTACGTTAAGCCACGAGGGCTTTGAGGAAGCGCTCCAAAGGCTCGAACTACACAGAACAGGAACAGAGCGCGAAATGATGCAGCGGCTAATGCGCAGACTGATGGGCGAATACACCGTAAGCGACTTCGTAGAGAATACGGTGTGCGAATCAGAAGAAGCACTGCGTGCACATAGAGATGATGCACTAATTGAGTTCACCGAAGAGCTCGGAAAGACACATGCGCCGAATATGTTGAGTAGGACGGTATCAAAAATTATCGAAGAGCGTGAGAACTCACGGGTACCGGAGGATGCCGAAAACGCGTCAACGGCTGAGCGGACAAACGAAAACACGATTGAGGATGACGCCTACGGTATGGCGAACTCAAGCAGACTGTCTGCAGCGGCGACAGAATTCGTGATGCAACCAGTGGTGACAACACACACAACAGCTGACGCGCCGACGACATACAGCTTGCCAGCGATCAGTGTGGCGTCGACAACGACTGTGATAACCACGTCTCACAGAGGCAGCTCCTACACAACGGCGCCGATTGTAACAACGCGAGCGACTGATGCGACTGTGGACACGGTACTATGCACGCTAAACGGACAGGTGCAGGAAGTACCACGCGCGATTGCAGCAGAAATCGTGCGGTTACAGAAAGAAGTAGAATTGGAACGCACACGCTGGCAAGAAGGACGCAGGCAACAACAAAGATTGGCGCACAGTACGACAATGCCCGGAGCGCAAACGTACACGCAACAGACGTTCGACATGTCAAACGTACAGCGGCCAAAGGAACAAATCGCGAAGGAAGACAGAGCGCCGAAGCGAAACGTGAATATACAAGACACATTTGCGATAAATTATTTCAACGCGTCCGAAGAATCGCAAGCGAATGCGACAACACAAGCGGCACCGACTAACGCTGCGAGTGCGCCTGCGAATACCCCGACAGTAACGCGCCAACAAAACGTCAGCGACTCGACGTTACGCCCAGCCTGGGAGGGGGGAGATCCCAACACGCACGCATATGGTTGGCCTTCAGGCTCTCGGCGGACGTTCGCGAACGGCACGGTCGTAGACGTCGGTCGGACGGTCCGCGCGTGGAAGCTCCGATTTTCGGGCGAGCTGAACGAGATGAGCATCGAGGAGTTCATCCAACGCGTCGAAGAGTGCAATGGCTCGGCGAACCTCAATGACACCGAGTTGCTTAACGGGTTGACAGAGCTGCTGTCAGGTGTCGCGTTACAGTGGGCAAGACGTACGAGGCACAAGTGGCGTACGTGGTCAGATTTTTGCGACTCGGCAAGGTTGTGCTACGGCATTGACCAACACTTCCAGCACCAACTCGTGCGCGAAGCGGAACGTCGCACACAAGGCCCCGAGGAGCCAGCACGCGACTACATTTTCCGGCTGCTTACGATTCTTGATAAGCTGAATCCGCAGTGGCCGCTGGCGCAGCAGTTAGACCTGCTTTACCGAAACCTGCTGCCGGTGCTACAGAGACTTATTCCACGGGAAAAAGTCGTGGATGTAGACTCTCTGCTATTGGAAGCACGCCGTGCAGAATATCTGCTGGACGCGGAGCGGACGTACAGACCACCGCCCCCGCCAGACCAATGCTTGCTGCCCGAGGCTGCGTACAAGCCCACAGCCAAAGCCCAAAGCTCAAGCGCCACGACGAGGCCAGAGCAAAAACAGAAAATCGCGGCTGTCGAAACGCCGCGTGGCTTGTCGGCGGAAGACATCACACGCCTAGTGACGCAGGCTGTGCAACAACAGCTTGTAAGGTCGCACACGAAAGCGAGACCAAAAGCAACAGCACACCGTCGCCGCCGGCGAATGCGCACCCGCCAAAAGCGAACGGGAACACGCAAAATGCCGGCTCAAGAAATGGCCAACCGAAGAAGCCGAACAGGAAGGGCAACGGTGAGCGTCTAGTGCTCATGAAGCCCCTGTTGGGTCCAGACCGGCGTAACGCTGGCAAGGAGCCAGGCCCGCGACCGGACGGCACATGCTGGAGCTGTGCGTGGCCGGGTTACTACACCAGGACCTGTCCGGAATGCAAATTACATTACGCGCCGGCCCCAAAAGAGTAGGGGGTCGAGTTAGTGAGGTCACACTCGATACCCCCCTCCCACCCCGCAGACCTCCGAGGAGCCAATGTACCCGGCGGGCACCATAGTGGGCCCGCTGCTCTTTACGGACACGCCGGAAGGAGCACTCCCCGTGGACGATCTGACTCGGCCAATCAGCCCCTGCGGGCGATATTGGATCCCGAATGTCGACGTGGGAGGGTACCGCATCCGAGGCCTCGATGACTCGGGGGCGACACGTACCGCAATGGGACCGCTCGGGTTGCAAATTGCGACGGAAATCGGCGCGAAAATTTTTCCATATGATGGACCAGGCGCGAGACTAGCCTCGGGCGCTCCCGCCCGAATCCTTGCCCAAGTCGCGCTCCCGGTGAGGATTGGCATTGTAGTATACGACATGCCAATCATCATCCTGGAGCACTGCGATTACGACATCTTGTTGGGCTCGGACTACAGGCAGTTGTTCAACGCGCAAATCGATCCATGGAATCGCACGCTGACCGTTGTGGGCGACCCGAATCCAATCCCGCTGGAACTCGCCGCCCTTAACACCGGCAATCAGCTGGCGTCAATTGGCCTCGCCGATCTCTCGGAGATCCAGGACCGAGCGCTGGCGAACCTGATCGGGAAATATCGCGTGGTGAATGGCCCACGGATCGGCTGCACAGATTTGATCGAGCACAATATCGAGCTCACGTCGTGCAAGCCGATCAAGCAGAAGTTCTACCCGGTCTCAAAGAAGATCGAGGAGGAGATGCACAAACAGGTGCGTGATCTCCTCAACGAAGGCATTGTAGAGCCTTCGAACAGCAGCTGGGCAAGCCCTATTGTGATGGTGCGCAAAGCCAACGGCGAGTTCCGCATGTGTATCGACTATCGCAAGCTGAACTCTGTCACGCGGTCGAGCGCTTACCCCTTGCCACGCATGGATGCGATCTTGCGAAAGCTGCGTGGGGCCCGCTACATCAGCACCATCGATCTGAAGATGGCCTACCACCAGATCAAGATGGCCGCTGAGGCAAAGCCGATGACGGCGTTCACTGTGCCAGGTATGGGACTCTTCCAGTTCACCAGATTACCATACGGTATCTGGTGGCCCGGCCACATTCCAGGAGCTTATCGATGGCCTCATAGGGCCTGAGTTAGAGCCCTATGCGTTCGCATACCTCGACGACGTGATCATATGCACGGAGACCTTCGAGGAGCACCTGGAATGGCTCGAGCATATCTTAAAGAAGATATTGGGAGCAGGCCTGGTAATCAACTGGGAGAAGAGCCACTTCTGTAAGTCAGAAGTAAAGTACCTTGGCGTGCTGGTTAACCGTGACGGGTTTAGACCGGATCCGGAGAAGATCCGGCCGATCATGGAATATCCGGCGCCCCAGAGACGGAAGGCGCTGCAGAGGTTCCTCGGAATGGCGACATGGTACCGCAAGTTTGTAGATAACTTCGCGACCCTCGCCGAACCTCTGACGCGTCTGACGTCGAAAAATGTTCCATACGTATGGGGGGAGGAACAAGAGAAAGCCTTCGGCATCCTCAAGGGCATGCTGGCGACAGCACCAGTACTGCACCGGCCCTCGTACGAACATCAATTCGTACTGCAAACAGACGCCAGCGACACAGGCCTTGGCGCCGTGCTCACACAGACAATTGATGGTGTGGAACGACCCCTCGAGTTTGCGAGCCGCATCTTAAGTTCGGCAGAACGCAACTACACGACGACCGAGCGGGAGTGCCTTGCCGTCGTGTGGGCGATCCAGAAATTTCGAGCTTATATCGAAGGATATAAGTTCAAAGTGATCACGGATCACAACAGCTTGAAGTGGTTGCGTACCTGCAAGAAGCTTGCGGGCCGACTTGCGCGCTGGACGCTGGAGCTGCAGGACCACGACTTCGAGATCGAGTATCGGAGAGGATCGGAGAACGTCGTCCCCGATGCACTCTCCCGGATGTATCAACCGGACGAGGACGACTGCCCAGTAAGAATTGCCGCAGTCGAGCTCGAGGACACCGACGACGAGTGGTATCAGAGCCGGCGAAAAGATGTGCTGGAGCGGCCGGGCGAATTTCCCGTTTTACAAAGTAGTGGGCGGGAAGATGTACCATTTCGACGCAAACGCCGACCTCGACGACCTGATCGAGGACGACGATGCATGAAAATTGGTGCTCCCGGAGGAAAAACGTCTCACGGCGCTAAAAGAGTGCCATGAGTCAGCATGCGCAGGCCACCCGGCCGGTACAAAACCTTCATGCGCGTGAAGCGGTACTACTTCTGGCCGAAAATGAATAAGGACGTCGCCAAATTCGTGGCGCACTGCGAGCTCTGCCAGCAGATGAAGGTGGAGCAGAGACGACCGGCAGGACTGATTGGCGTCCGCAAAGTCGCGAAACCGTGGCACACAGTCGCCGCGGATTTCATGGGACCGTTCCCGCGCAGCAAGCGCGGCCATGAGCACATCCTAATTTTCATGGACGTGTTTTCCCGTTGGATTGAGGCTATCCCGTTACGCAAAGCTAATGCGGATCTGGTCAAGCGTGAGCTCAATAGAGTTATTCTGCGCCACGGCACACCGGCATACTTCTTGAGCGACTGGGGAACTCCATTCAAGAACCGCTTGATGGACGACTTCTTGACCAGTCGGGGAATCGAGCACAAGCTCGCACCGCCTTACCACCCGCAGGCGAACCCGGTTGAGCGCGTCAACCGTACGTTTATGACGTCGCTGAAATGCCAGATTGAGAACGATCACCGCACGTGGGACGAGACCATCGATGAAACGATGTGCTCGTACAACACGTCGGAGAACGAGGCGACTGGCTATTCGCCGGCATTCCTGTTGTACGGCCGGAATCCAACGCCACCGCTAACGCTCCGACGAAAGGAAGATCGGCAAGCCGCTGAACAGGAGGGGGAGGAAGAACTCCAGCAGTGGATCGAGCGCCTGCATAACTTGGGAGAGGTGAGAGAGATCGCCGCCCACAAATCAGCGCTCGCGCATGAGAAGAATGCGCAGTACTATAACGCGAAGCACAGGGACGTACAGTTCGACGTAGGCGACTCTGTGCTGAAGCTAAACAAAGTACTCTCCTCCGCCGAAAAGGGAGTTACCGCAAAGCTGGCGCCGAAATACAACCGGAACTACACGGTCGTCGAAAAGATGGGTGCCAACGTGTACAAAATCGCCGACGAATCGGGAAAGGACGAATCGGTGGTCCACGTGAAGTTCCTAAAACCGCAGGTCAGCAACGAGCAAGCGAACGACCAGGCGACGGAAATAGCAGCCGCTACTGGTAGCACAGAGGTGAGTGCGCACGACCCTCCAACTACCAACCCGTCGAATGGTAACGTACCTCGCACGAAACGCGGCAGACCGCGAAAGAACCGATACGTGGCGACCCGAACGCCAGCGGTAGAAACTGCGAGCGAAAACGACCCGACGCGAACACCAGCGATAGAGAGCGCGACCGAAGAACAGCCGACGCCAGCCATTGAACCGGAATCGAGCCCGGAAGAGCCGCCGACAGATAGCGTACAAGCGCCGACAGGAACAGCCGCCAGCGGAAAGAAGAATCGCGGACGCCCGAAGGGCGCCAGGAATAAGGAGCTGGATAGCGAGCCAGTAATCTTGGAAAGCCGCACGCGAGCGCAGCGTAAATAACTGCATGCGCAAGCAGAACAAATTTTTTTTTACATGGAATTTTTTTTTATTTTTTGTTACTCTCCCAGTGGATTGACGATAGAAATATCAAGGGACAGTACTAACAATGAGGTTTTACAGATGGATCAAGAAAACAACAACGCAGACAGCAGGATGTCAGCAGAGGACCTGCCACCACCGCACCCAGAACCGCTCAGGCGCCCAAGGAGCGCGAGCGCGCCCGCCGTCACACCACTTGAAACATGGTATGACGCCAATACCACCATCACAAGCACCGAAGATGAATTGGAAACAAGCGTAGTGACGGTGGTAGAGGCGCCCAACAACAACGCAGCGCAACAAGTGGAGGACGACGTAGCGGCGGCAATGGGCACCATGCACGTGAGTGCGGAAAACCGAGCGCACGCAAGTGCGGACGGAACGCACGCGAGTGCGACGGGAGAGCACGCAAGCGTGCAAAACACCAACGCGCACGCAGACGCGCAAAACGAGGCCGCCGCATTAACCCAGGCGCAAGAAGCGCAGGGAGAGCAAGGAGCGCAGGCACAACCGACCAACGAGCCCCCCCCCACCTAACCGCACAACCAAATCACCATCTGAAAGGTTGGAGGAAGCGGTCGGCAAGGCGGAGGAGGCCGCCCGTAAAGTGCAGGAGCTCGGCGAGGCCTACGAGAAGGCCATAGAGGAGGCCGGTTACGCTCTGCGCAGCGTGCGCCGATTCTTCGGCGATGCGGCCAAAGAGCGCCTAGCGGCGCCAACTAGAGTGGTCGTCGAGGCGAAAGAAATCCTCGACGACGCACGACTCGCCGCGCGCAAACGGCGCGAAAATAGGGAGCGTGAAGAGGAGGCGAGGCGCACGCAAGAGGTCCTGGCGGAACAGCTGCGCCAGTCCAGGGACAGGGCGGCCGAGGAGCAGCGCCGACTGCGGGCGCAGCTGGAGGAGGCGCAGAGGGTGCTCTGCGGCAAAACGGAGACGCAGGAGCAGCGCATAGCGCGCCTGCGCGCCCAACGCGTCGGGCGTCACTGCCCCATCTGCGGGTCGCAGGGTACCGGCAACCCCGACCGCTGCCACGAACGCCAACTACACCACCTGGTGCCCCACCGCGTACGCGAGTACGGAAGGGAGCAGGAGGAGAGGCGCCGGCAGGAGCAAAGGGAAAACAAGCCCCAGCCGGACGAAGAAGACTGAGCGCACGCAAGCGTGCCGAACGCACACGAGGTGCGAAGCGCAAGCCAGCAGAAGAGAGGCCTAATAGCACATTTCTCCTTTATTTTTAGAGATTAAGTAGCCATTTTGTTAAGTTAATCGAAATTGTAAGTGGGTAAATAGCCACACAATCAAAATAATTATAGAGTGAGTGGAGCGCGAACCACTATAAAAAGCTGCCAAGTCATGATCATTTTTGTTTGTAGAAGTGAATTTTAGTTACTTAATTTTGAGATCTAGTAGTTTTATTTGTTACATTTTATTTCTGATTAAAGTCACTAATTAGTTGATAGTTTAGTTTGTATAATTTTGTTGATTTTCTGATTAGTCCCTTTTGATAAAAATTTACATTTAGTTCTTAGTAACACAACGATTTAATTGTTCTTGAACTTAGCCAAGAAGTTGTATTAGTTTGCGATAGCGCACACGTGATGCGACAGAGCGCACGCGTTAGTTAGAACGAACACAATGCGATAAACCAAATGTGATTGCGGAAATGTGATACCGATCACGCGAAAAGCGCCGACCGATTCGCAGGGTAAGAACCCGTGCAGATTATTGTACTCGCACGCGCCCAGTTGCTCGCAGAGAGAGAGAGCACCGCGAAATAAAGGTCTAAAAGAGAAATAAAGCGTAGAATCATTTCTTCAATACACATTGTTTATTTCTAATAAATTTTTTCTTTTTCTGTTGTTGTTGGAGTTGATCAAATTGGATCATGTTGGCCTTTATATGGGAGACCAATCCATCGGCGCTTTCTTTTGGGATAAAGCGCGCCTGGGAGGGGGGTGTCACGGGTACTTTGTACCGTGAGGTCTCCCTGTCCAGACAATTACTATTATTTATATAGCGCCGGCGAGAGCAGAGCCGAGCGGCCGACAATAAGGTAAGAGAGAGACAGAGAGAGCGCGAGAGAGAGACGACAACAGCGCGACATCACCGCCGCGCCGCGGCAGCTACAGGTGCCGGGCGGAAGCGGGCAGTGTGTGCCCAAGCGCGAACGCAACCGGAGCGACCGGCCCTTATTCGTCCCGACGAGATCGACCCCGAACTTTTCCGCGCCCGCGCCACGTGCCGTGTAGCTCTGTGCGTGCACCTGTGCCCCGTGTCCAGTGTCAGCGACGACACCCCGAGCCGCCTCCACGCGACGACCGAGCCGAGGCCCACGTGCGTAGCGCCAGCTTTCCCGGCTCCCGAGCGCCGGCCTTCCCTCGAGCGCCTGCACCGTCGTGCCGTCTTCCACGCCGTCAACTCCTGCACCGCGAGCAACGTCAAGGTTGGTTTCCTCGTGTTGCTCTCTCTCTCTCTCAATCGACCGCGCCACGTTCCCCAATTGTTGTACCCCGTTATTTGCTAATAAAGCACTATTTTGTTTACGTGTGCGCGTTTCTGTGGCCCCGATTCACCACCTGCATCCTTACACACGACTCTGAGAACTCGCCCGGCATCAGCGCCGGCGAGATTGCACTCTCTCGTGTCCCCTTTCAGTTATTAATAATTATTCTATTATTAATGGGCATGAGCCAGTGACAATTTTCATCTTAAAATTAATGAGTTGCTGTCCTTCATTTGTTGAAAAATTAACGTTAAAATTTCCAGATATTATCATTGGTATTTTATGAAAATTTTCTTCCAATATAATAGAACCTCTTTCCGTGTAAGGTAAAAGATCTTTGTGAATGAACTTCATAATATTTACTAGCTTGCTGTTCGGCGAAATATAAATAACAACGATAATAATTTTTCCCCCATTCGACAACCAATCATAATATCTGGAGATTTTAACGTTAATTTTTCAACAAATGAAGGACAGCAACTTATTAATTTTATGAAGAAAATACTTAATTTAGATATTCTCACTCATATTGCCGAGCCTACGATTAAAGCAGGAACAACCATTGATGCTGTATTTGGAAGATTTATCAATCACTTAAGTTCTGATACATATATTTCATTTTTCAGTTATCATAAACTAATTGTAACAGTTTTGAATGATAATACCAATGATGTAAGCGATGAAAATGTCCTGGTTGTGACAAATTAATTTTATAACAAATCATTGACTGTACATATTTTTTTAAATATTTTTTGAAAATGTTCTGAGAATATTTTGTATAAATTAGCCCGCCAGCGCGTGTATACAGGGCACGCGCATACTGCACGTATACGATGTATATACAGAGAGAGAGAGAGAGAGAGAGAGAGAGAGAGAGAGAGGGAGACCGATTTTGACCGATGTCGACCGATACCGCCGCGTTGTCGCCAGCGCATGGAGAGAGGGCAGGCGCACAGGGAGAGGGGGCACACGCATAGATCTACAGAGCAGAGAGACAGAGATAGAAAACAAGACCTTTGCCACGGCCAGCGCGTGGAGAGGGGCGTTTGTTGACTACACGGGGAGAGAGCAAAGACATGATTTATGTGTTTTCTCCTACCTTCTCCTCCTCGAGAGGGGAAACTTTACGGATCGAGGGGAACCTCTCTCACGCACGGTTTTACTCTCCATGCGCCCGTCGCCCGTGTCGCCCGTCGAACGTCTTAATAGAAGTTTCACTTCAATAAGCCTCAAATCCAAAAAAAGTATGCCACATTTTTTCTTGGGTTTCTATCTAGAATCGATTGGCAACATCAGTTTCTCGAATTTACGACTTTGGGTGTAATTTGTTTAAATAATTATTGTTTAAACATTGAATTTTGAAGAAAGAAAAAGCAAGGGTATTTTTTTTTCAAAACAGCACACGATCCAATAATCAGTTTTATGGTATCTGCACTGGTCTGGCCATGGGCCTTCAAGGGTTCCCATCAGCAACTACAAGAATTAAGTGTAGTTTGAAAATCATTCATTCTGTAGTAGGATAATCATACTAGTTGGATACTTGGCATTTAATGCTTGATTTCAATGCTTTCTCGTCTCGACATTGATAAATGACCTGAAATGTGTAACTGGATTCATATTACTGTATATGAAATTGATCAGTTTCAAATCTGTAGTAGAGAAACTTGTAGCAGAAAGGCTTCATATTCTGTAATTATTATCTTGAATGTATTGAAACAGACAAAGATTGAACAGATATCTTCGAATTTTTACCCACTCAAAAGAAATCAGCCGTTTGAGTATTTATTCAACTTCGAACAACAGAATACGGATCATAATTACGTTATTCCATTCTAGTAATAATTTCTCGCTCGCTATCGCTCGCTCGAGTGTTTCGTTTGGATTTAAATTGGAAAATCTACAAGCTATTCTATAATCTTCGATATTCAATTCAGTTTTAATAAGTTGAACTTTTAATTTATTGTGAATAGATATCACTCGACATCATGATGCATATATATTATACTCCCGCATCTTCTCTTTCGATCCATCACACCACATGTTCTTCAAGTCGTTATTTTCTGAGGTGTTTATCGGATGAAAAATTGGAGAAAAATAGTATTCGGGAACACGGCAAATTTTCTATGACGTATATTACGCGCCCGCGTCTATTTTTTAGATTCTTCACCTCAGAATATGAAAGCGCTCATTTTTCTCAATAAATCTGCAAGATCATATTTTGAACAGACAAACTATTTACATAATTGTTAGAACGTTATCCTAGAATCAAACGTCGAATAATTGATTTTATGGTCAATACGCCCCCGTAGTGTCAATTTTTCCAACACATAAGCAGTTCAAATTGTAGCTCTTGATCTCCTCTTCCGACCCATTATACAGAATATTCTTAAAATCACCATTTCCCAAGTATTTCATTACTTCAAAATCTTTCGTATGATGGAAATTCGACTATGCATAATTTTCTATGACATAGATTACGCCCCCACGTCTATTTTTCTGGATTTTCCACCTCAGATTATGAAAATGCTCATTTCACTGTATGAATCTGCGAGATAAGATTTCGAATAGGTAACCTATTTATATTATTTTTTCAACGTTGTCCTGGAATCGAACGTCGAATAATTGTTTCAATGGTCAATACGCCCCCACAGTACTAATTTTGCCGACACATAGCCAGTTCAAATTGTAGCTCTTGACCTGCCCTTCCGACCCACTATACCGAATATTCTTCAAATCATCATTTCCTAAGTTGTTCATTACTTCAAAAACTTTCTTTTGACGGAAATTCGACTATGCATAATTTTCTATGACATAGATTACGCCCCCGCGTCTATTTTTCTGGATTTTTCACCTCAGATTATGAAAATGCCCATTTCACTCTATAAATCTGCAAGATCAGATTTTGAATAGATAAATCATTGATATTATTCTTTTAACGTTATCCTGGAATCAAACGTCGGAAAATGGTTTTTATGGTCAATACGCCAAAACAGTATTAATTCTTCCAACACCTAGCTAGTTCAAATTGTAGCTTTTGACCTCCTCTTTCAACACATCATACAGAATATTCTTCAAATCATCATTTTCCAAGTATTTTATTACTTCAAAATCTTTCGTATGATGGAAATTCGACTATGCATAATTTTCTATGACATAGATTACGCCCCCTCGTCCATCTTTCTGGATTTTCCACCTATATTATGAAAATGCTCATTTCACTCTATAAATCTGCAAGATCAGATTTTGAATAGATAACCCATTCATATCACTTTTTCAACGTTATCCTGGAATCAAACTTCGAATAATTTTTTTTATGGTCAATACGCCCCCACAGTATCAATTTTTGCAACACATAGCCAGTTGAAATTCTAGCTCTTGACCTCCTTTTCCGATCCATCAAACCAAATATTCTTCAAATCATCATTTCCCGAATTGTTCATTACTTCAAAATCTTTCATATGACGGAAATTCGACTATGCATAATTTTCTATGACATAGATTACGCCCCCACGTCTATTTTTCTGGATTTTCCACCTCAGATTATGAAAATGCTCATCTCACTGTATGAATCTGCGAGATCAGATTTCGAATAGGTAACCTATTTATATTATTTTTTCAACGTTGTCCTGAAATCGAACGTCGAATCATTGTTTCAATGGTCAATACGCTCCCACAGTACTAATTTGGCCGACACACAGCCAGTTCAAATTGTAGCTCTTGACCTGCCCTTCCGACCCACTATACCGAATATTCTTCAAATCATCATTTCCTAAGTTGTTCATTACTTCAAAAACTTTCTTTTGACGGGAATTCGACTATGCATAATTTTCTATGACATAGATTACGCCCCCGCGTCTATTTTTCTTGATTTTTCACCTCAGATTATGAAAATGCTCATCTCACTGTATGAATCTGCGAGATCAGATTTCGAATAGGTAACCTATTTATATTATTTTTTCAACGTTGTCCTGGAATCGAACGTCGAATAATTGTTTCAATGGTCAATACGCCCCCACAGTACTAATTTTGCCGACACATAGCCAGTTCAAATTGTAGCTCTTGACCTGCCCTTCCGACCCACTATACCGAATATTCTTCAAATCATCATTTCCTAAGTTGTTCATTACTTCAAAAACTTTCTTTTGACGGAAATTCGACTATGCATAATTTTCTATGACATAGATTACGCCCCCGCGTCTATTTTTCTGGATTTTTCACCTCAGATTATGAAAATGCCCATTTCACTCTATAAATCTGCAAGATCAGATTTTGAATAGATAAATCATTGATATTATTCTTTTAACGTTATCCTGGAATCAAACGTCGGAAAATGGTTTTTATGGTCAATACGCCAAAACAGTATTAATTCTTCCAACACCTAGCTAGTTCAAATTGTAGCTTTTGACCTCCTCTTTCAACACATCATACAGAATATTCTCCAAATCATCATTTTCCAAGTATTTTATTACTTCAAAATCTTTCGTATGATGGAAATTCGACTATGCTAATTTTCTATGACATAGATTACGCCCCCTCGTCCATCTTTCTGGATTTTCCACCTATATTATGAAAATGCTCATTTCACTCTATAAATCTGCAAGATCAGATTTTGAATAGATAACCCATTCATATCACTTTTTCAACGTTATCCTGGATTCAAACTTCGAATAATTTTTTTTATGGTCAATTCGCCCCCACAGTGTCAATTTTTGCAACACATAGCCAGTTGAAATTCTAGCTCTTGACCTCCTTTTCCGATCCATCATACCAAATATTCTTCAAATCATCATTTCCCGAATTGTTCATTACTTCAAAATCTTTCCTATGACGGAAATTCGACTATGCATAATTTTCTATGACATAGATTACGCCCCCTCGTCCATCTTTCTGGATTTTCCACCTATATTATGAAAATGCTCATTTCACTCTATGAATCTGCAAGATCAGATTTTGAATAGATAACCCATTCATATCACTTTTTCAACGTTATCCTGGAATCAAACGTCGGAAAATGGTTTTTATGGTCAATACGCCAAAACAGTATCAATTCTTCCAACACCTAGCTAGTTCAAATTGTAGCTTTTGACCTCCTCTTTCAACACAGCATACAGAATCTTCTTCAAATCATCATTTTCCAAGTATTTTATTACTTCAAAATCTTTCGTATGATGGAAATTCGACTATGCATAATTTTCTATGACATAGATTACGCCCCCACGTCTATATTTCTGGATTTTCCACCTCAGATTATGAAAATGCTCATCTCACTGTATGAATCTGCGAGATCAGATTTCGAATAGGTAACCTATTTATATTATTTTTTCAACGTTGTCCTGGAATCGAACGTCGAATAATTGTTTCAATGGTCAATACGCCCCACAGTACTAATTTTGCCGACACATAGCCAGTTCAAATTGTAGCTCTTGACCTGCCCTTCCGACCCACTATACCGAATATTCTTCAAATCATCATTTCCTAAGTTGTTCATTACTTCAAAAACTTTCTTTTGACGGAAATTCGACTATGCATAATTTTCTATGACATAGATTACGCCCCCGCGTCTATTTTTCTGGATTTTTCACCTCAGATTATGAAAATGCTCATTTCACTCTATAAATCTGCAAGATCAGATTTTGAATAGATAAATCATTGATATTATTCTTTTAACGTTATCCTGGAATCAAACGTCGGAAAATGGTTTTTATGGTCAATACGCCAAAACAGTATTAATTCTTCCAACACCTAGCTAGTTCAAATTGTAGCTTTTGACCTCCTCTTTCAACACATCATACAGAATATTCTTCAAATCATCATTTTCCAAGTATTTTATTACTTCAAAATCTTTCGTATGATGGAAATTCGACTATGCATAATTTTCTATGACATAGATTACGCCCCCTCGTCCATCTTTCTGGATTTTCCACCTATATTATGAAAATGCTCATTTCACTCTATGAATCTGCAAGATCAGATTTTGAATAGATAACCCATTCATATCACTTTTTCAACGTTATCCTGGAATCAAACGTCGGAAAATGGTTTTTATGGTCAATACGCCAAAACAGTATCAATTCTTCCAACACCTAGCTAGTTCAAATTGTAGCTTTTGACCTCCTCTTTCAACACAGCATACAGAATCTTCTTCAAATCATCATTTTCCAAGTATTTTATTACTTCAAAATCTTTCGTATGATGGAAATTCGACTATGCATAATTTTCTATGACATAGATTACGCCCCCACGTCTATATTTCTGGATTTTCCACCTCAGATTATGAAAATGCTCATCTCACTGTATGAATCTGCGAGATCAGATTTCGAATAGGTAACCTATTTATATTATTTTTTCAACGTTGTCCTGGAATCGAACGTCGAATAATTGTTTCAATGGTCAATACGCTCCCACAGTTCTAATTTTGCCGACACACAGCCTGTTCAAATTGTAGCTCTTGACCTGCCCTTCCGACCCACTATACCGAATATTCTTCAAATCATCATTTCCTAAGTTGTTCATTACTTCAAAAACTTTCTTTTGACGGGAATTCGACTATGCATAATTTTCTATGACATAGATTACGCCCCCGCGTCTATTTTTCTTGATTTTTCACCTCAGATTATGAAAATGCTCATTTCACTCTATAAATCTGCAAGATCAGATTTTGAATAGATAAACCATTGATATTATTCTTTTAACGTTATCCTGGAATCAAACGTCGGAAAATGGTTTTTATGGTCAATACGCCAAAACAGTATTAATTCTTCCAACACCTAGCTAGTTCAAATTGTAGCTTTTGACCTCCTCTTTCAACACATCATACAGAATATTCTCCAAATCATCATTTTCCAAGTATTTTATTACTTCAAAATCTTTCGTATGATGGAAATTCGACTATGCATAATTTTCTATGACATAGATTACGCCCCCACGTCTATATTTCTGGATTTTCCACCTCAGATTATGAAAATGCTCATCTCACTGTATGAATCTGCGAGATCAGATTTCGAATAGGTAACCTATTTATATTATTTTTTCAACGTTGTCCTGGAATCGAACGTCGAATCATTGTTTCAATGGTCAATACGCTCCCACAGTACTAATTTTGCCGACACACAGCCAGTTCAAATTGTAGCTCTTGACCTGCCCTTCCGACCCACTATACCGAATATTCTTCAAATCATCATTTCCTAAGTTGTTCATTACTTCAAAAACTTTCTTTTGACGGGAATTCGACTATGCATAATTTTCTATGACATAGATTACGCCCCCGCGTCTATTTTTCTTGATTTTTCACCTCAGATTATGAAAATGCTCATTTCACTCTATAAATCTGCAAGATCAGATTTTGAATAGATAAACCATTGATATTATTCTTTTAACGTTATCCTGGAATCAAACGTCGGAAAATGGTTTTTATGGTCAATACGCCAAAACAGTATTAATTCTTCCAACACCTAGCTAGTTCAAATTGTAGCTTTTGACCTCCTCTTTCAACACATCATACAGAATATTCTTCAAATCATCATTTTCCAAGTATTTTATTACTTCAAAATCTTTCGTATGATGGAAATTCGACTATGCATAATTTTCTATGACATAGATTACGCCCCCTCGTCCATCTTTCTGGATTTTCCACCTATATTATGAAAATGCTCATTTCACTCTATAAATCTGCAAGATCAGATTTTGAATAGATAACCCATTCATATCACTTTTTCAACGTTATCCTGGAATCAAACTTCGAATAATTTTTTTTCTGGTCAATACGCCCCCACAGTGTCAATTTTTGCAACACATAGCCAGTTGAAATTCTAGCTCTTGACCTCCTTTTCCGATCCATCAAACCAAATATTCTTCAAATCATCATTTCCCGAATTGTTCATTACTTCAAAATCTTTCATATGACGGAAATTCGACTATGCATAATTTTCTATGACATAGATTACGCCCCCACGTCTATTTTTCTGGATTTTCCACCTCAGATTATGAAAATGCTCATCTCACTGTATGAATCTGCGAGATCAGATTTCGAATAGGTAACCTATTTATATTATTTTTTCAACGTTGTCCTGGAATCGAACGTCGAATCATTGTTTCAATGGTCAATACGCTCCCACAGTACTAATTTTGCCGACACACAGCCAGTTCAAATTGTAGCTCTTGACCTGCCCTTCCGACCCACTATACCGAATATTCTTCAAATCATCATTTCCTAAGTTGTTCATTACTTCAAAAACTTTCTTTTGACGGGAATTCGACTATGCATAATTTTCTATGACATAGATTACGCCCCCGCGTCTATTTTTCTTGATTTTTCACCTCAGATTATGAAAATGCTCATTTCACTCTATGAATCTGCAAGATCAGATTTTGAATAGATAACCCATTCATATCACTTTTTCAACGTTATCCTGGAATCAAACGTCGGAAAATGGTTTTTATGGTCAATACGCCAAAACAGTATTAATTCTTCCAACACCTAGCTAGTTCAAATTGTAGCTTTTGACCTCCTCTTTCAACACAGCATACAGAATCTTCTTCAAATCATCATTTTCCAAGTATTTTATTACTTCAAAATCTTTCGTATGATGGAAATTCGACTATGCATAATTTTCTATGACATAGATTACGCCCCCACGTCTATATTTCTGGATTTTCCACCTCAGATTATGAAAATGCTCATCTCACTGTATGAATCTGCGAGATCAGATTTCGAATAGGTAACCTATTTATATTATTTTTTCAACGTTGTCCTGGAATCGAACGTCGAATAATTGTTTCAATGGTCAATACGCTCCCACAGTACTAATTTTGCCGACACACAGCCTGTTCAAATTGTAGCTCTTGACCTGCCCTTCCGACCCACTATACCGAATATTCTTCAAATCATCATTTCCTAAGTTGTTCATTACTTCAAAAACTTTCTTTTGACGGGAATTCGACTATGCATAATTTTCTATGACATAGATTACGCCCCCGCGTCTATTTTTCTTGATTTTTCACCTCAGATTATGAAAATGCTCATTTCACTCTATAAATCTGCAAGATCAGATTTTGAATAGATAAACCATTGATATTATTCTTTTAACGTTATCCTGGAATCAAACGTCGGAAAATGGTTTTTATGGTCAATACGCCAAAACAGTATTAATTCTTCCAACACCTAGCTAGTTCAAATTGTAGCTTTTGACCTCCTCTTTCAACACATCATACAGAATATTCTCCAAATCATCATTTTCCAAGTATTTTATTACTTCAAAATCTTTCGTATGATGGAAATTCGACTATGCTAATTTTCTATGACATAGATTACGCCCCCTCGTCCATCTTTCTGGATTTTCCACCTATATTATGAAAATGCTCATTTCACTCTATAAATCTGCAAGATCAGATTTTGAATAGATAACCCATTCATATCACTTTTTCAACGTTATCCTGGAATCAAACTTCGAATAATTTTTTTTATGGTCAATACGCCCCCACAGTGTCAATTTTTGCAACACATAGCCAGTTGAAATTCTAGCTCTTGACCTCCTTTTCCGATCCATCAAACCAAATATTCTTCAAATCATCATTTCCCGAATTGTTCATTACTTCAAAATCTTTCATATGACGGAAATTCGACTATGCATAATTTTCTATGACATAGATTACGCCCCCACGTCTATTTTTCTGGATTTTCCACCTCAGATTATGAAAATGCTCATCTCACTGTATGAATCTGCGAGATCAGATTTCGAATAGGTAACCTATTTATATTATTTTTTCAACGTTGTCCTGGAATCGAACGTCGAATAATTGTTTCAATGGTCAATACGCTCCTACAGTACTAATTTTGCCGACACACAGCCTGTTCAAATTGTAGCTCTTGACCTGCCCTTCCGACCCACTATACCGAATATTCTTCAAATCATCATTTCCTAAGTTGTTCATTACTTCAAAAACTTTCTTTTGACGGGAATTCGACTATGCATAATTTTCTATGACATAGATTACGCCCCCGCGTCTATTTTTCTTGATTTTTCACCTCAGATTATGAAAATGCTCATTTCACTCTATAAATCTGCAAGATCAGATTTTGAATAGATAAACCATTGATATTATTCTTTTAACGTTATCCTGGAATCAAACGTCGGAAAATGGTTTTTATGGTCAATACGCCAAAACAGTATTAATTCTTCCAACACCTAGCTAGTTCAAATTGTAGCTTTTGACCTCCTTTTTCAACACATCATACAGAATATTCTCCAAATCATCATTTTCCAAGTATTTTATTACTTCAAAATCTTTCGTATGATGGAAATTCGACTATGCTAATTTTCTATGACATAGATTACGCCCCCTCGTCCATCTTTCTGGATTTTCCACCTATATTATGAAAATGCTCATTTCACTCTATGAATCTGCAAGATCAGATTTTGAATAGATAACCTATTTATATTATTTTTTTAACGTTATCCTGGAATCAAACGTCGAATAATTGTTTTCAATGGTCAATACGCCCCACAGTTCTAATTTTGCCACACACAGCCTGTTCAAATTGTAGCTCTTGACCTCCTCTTCCGACCCACTCATACCGAATATTCTTCAAATCATCATTTTCCAAGTATTTTCATTACTTCAAAAACTTTCGTATGATGGAAATTCGACTATGCATAATTTTCTATGACATAGATTACGCCCCCTCGTCTATCTTTTCTGGATTTTCCACCTATATTATGAAAATGCTCATTTCACTCTATAAATCTGCAAGATCAGATTTTGAATAGATAACCCATTCATATCATTTTTCAACGTTATCCTGGAATCAAACGTCGAAAATTTTTTTTATGGTCAATACGCCCCACAGTATCAATTTTTGCAACACATAGCCAGTTCAAATTGTAGCTCTTGACCTCCTTTTCCGATCCATCATACCAAATATTCTTCAAATCATCATTTTCCCGAAGTTGTTCATTACTTCAAAATCTTTCGTATGACGGAAATTCGACTATGCATAATTTTCTATGACATAGATTACGCCCCCTCGTCCATCTTTCTGGATTTTCCACCTATATTATGAAAATGCTCATTTCACTCTATAAATCTGCAAGATCAGATTTTGAATAGATAACCCATTCATATCACTTTTTCAACGTTATCCTGGAATCAAACTTCGAATAATTTTTTTTATGGTCAATACGCCCCCACAGTGTCAATTTTTGCAACACATAGCCAGTTGAAATTCTAGCTCTTGACCTCCTTTTCCGATCCATCAAACCAAATATTCTTCAAATCATCATTTCCCGAATTGTTCATTACTTCAAAATCTTTCATATGACGGAAATTCGACTATGCATAATTTTCTATGACATAGATTACGCCCCCACGTCTATTTTTCTGGATTTTCCACCTCAGATTATGAAAATGCTCGTCTCACTGTATGAATCTGCGAGATCAGATTTCGAATAGGTAACCTATTTATATTATTTTTTCAACGTTGTCCTGGAATCGAACGTCGAATCATTGTTTCAATGGTCAATACGCTCCCACAGTACTAATTTTGCCGACACACAGCCAGTTCAAATTGTAGCTCTTGACCTGCCCTTCCGACCCACTATACCGAATATTCTTCAAATCATCATTTCCTAAGTTGTTCATTACTTCAAAAACTTTCTTTTGACGGGAATTCGACTATGCATAATTTTCTATGACATAGATTACGCCCCCGCGTCTATTTTTCTTGATTTTTCACCTCAGATTATGAAAATGCTCATTTCACTCTATAAATCTGCAAGATCAGATTTTGAATAGATAAACCATTGATATTATTCTTTTAACGTTATCCTGGAATCAAACGTCGGAAAATGGTTTTTATGGTCAATACGCCAAAACAGTATTAATTCTTCCAACACCTAGCTAGTTCAAATTGTAGCTTTTGACCTCCTCTTTCAACACATCATACAGAATATTCTCCAAATCATCATTTTCCAAGTATTTTATTACTTCAAAATCTTTCGTATGATGGAAATTCGACTATGCTAATTTTCTATGACATAGATTACGCCCCCTCGTCCATCTTTCTGGATTTTCCACCTATATTATGAAAATGCTCATTTCACTCTATAAATCTGCAAGATCAGATTTTGAATAGATAAACCATTGATATTATTCTTTTAACGTTATCCTGGAATCAAACGTCGGAAAATGGTTTTTATGGTCAATACGCCAAAACAGTATTAATTCTTCCAACACCTAGCTAGTTCAAATTGTAGCTTTTGACCTCCTTTTCCGATCCATCATACCAATAATTTTCTAAGAAAAAGTAAGTTTCGTTTCCAGTATTTTCAACTGCACAGGATACAAAATCTCCGTTTTACCCATTGCAACCATTGTTTACGTGTCTAGAAACCGTTGCTGCAGTAGAAGGAAAGGACTAAATATTATTTTGGCGATTTTTTTTCAATATAAATCCACTTATTCGTCGAAACTACCGTTTATTTACATCCCTAGCAACCGTTGTTTTGGAAGCTGGAAAAACAGTTTTAAGTCACACTCGATGGCCAGAGGCACTGAATCTGAATTGTTATATTTGTTCCATAGCAACCATTGTTCACGTGTCTAGCAACCGTTGCTGCAGTAGAAGGAAAGGACTAAATATTATTTTGGACAATTTTTTTTCAATATAAATCCACTTATTCGTCGAAACTACCGTTTATTTACATCCCTAGCAACCGTTGCTTTGGAAGCTGGAAAAACAGTTTTAAGTCACACTCGATGGCCAGAGGCACTGAATTGTTATATTTGTTATATCTATCAAATACTCGATAATCGAAATTATCTTTCTCATAGTACAACTGACGTTATTCTACTAGAATCTCAAATCTCAATGATAACTACATGAATGGAATTTTTACATTACAATTCTTAATGTTTGAATGTTACAATTGTACATCATGATATTATTTTCATTCTTCAATTGAAATGTATTTATTTTGTTTCACTTCTTTTTTTCATTTTTTTCAGTCAATGGAATTAACAGATACATACTTGCCACGGGCCCGTTTTTCACAGATTCCGATGAAATTCACCTACGATACGATTCTCAGATACATCATTTCATGCAGAAAAACTAGCCACTGCTTGTAATATACAAAATGCTGATCAAACACAGGAAGTAAAGCATGAAAATTTTGGATAACGTGCGATGCTCAATGCTTCTTGAATCTACCTTTCCGCAAGTAACAAAAGGAATAAAGAATTTCCATCCTTCAAACATGTCTTAAACGTCCCTTGGTGAATTCTTTAGTTCTATGTTCATCGTTTACTTTGGGTAATCTCACTTCTATGGAAGAACATCTAACACATCATTAGAGTAACAAAATTTTATTTTTTTCAAAAATTTGCAAAACAGTATATTCTAGCTATGAACTTCTTTATTTCTGATTTGCAAGAACATTCATTGAGAGATCGATATTTCTTAGATATTATTTTGATGTAGTCTCATGAAAAAACAATGAGATCTATCGAAACTTGGGCAGATAGTAATAATTTGAGCGAGAAAACGTATACAGACTTTTTATACATTTTGTAAGTTTACATATACAAAATAGCATCTTCAGGATAGAGTGTTAACTTTTGTTTGTATGTAAAGTGAAAATAAAAAACAAATACACTGCCCATCGAGAATCTGTGAAAAACGGGCCCGTGGCAAGTATGTATTTGTTATTTCCATTGACTGAAAAAAACGAAAAAAAGAAGTGAAACAAAATAAATACATTTCAATTGAAGAATGAAAATAATATCATGATGTACAATTGTAACATTCAAACATTAAGAATTGTAATGTGAAAATTCCATTCATGTAGTTATCATTGAGATTTGAGATTCTAGTAGAATAACGTCAGTTGTACTATGAGAAAGATAATTTCGATTATCGAGTATTTTATTTGATTTCAAATTATTATGAATTTAATACTGAAACCTTACAAAGTGGTACTACTTGACATAGAATTGTGATTTTAGTACTTTCTATTTCAACATTGGAAGATGTATTTAAAATGTATGTAACTACTTGACATAGATTTTTGATTTCAGTATATACTATCGGAACATGGATGAATTAATCTGGAGTGCATTGATATTTGATAACAGGTCGTGCAACAATTGCTTTAAGGTATACTTTGAAAAAATATTAGTTCTGTATAAGGCTAATCACATTAGTTGGATACTTGTCAGTTGATAATAGATTTCGCTACTTTCTCATGTTATCATTGAAAAAATGAACTGGAATATATAACGATAACGTTTTGGTAAATATGTTTATTGAAGCGATGGATCTGTATTTCCAAAAAATATATTAGATTTGAATCATATTAATTAAGAGAGTGTCTAGGGGGACGCAATTGCGTACGCTAAAAATATCGTACGCTATTTATTGCGTACGCAACTTTTTGCGTACGCTGAAAGTCGTACAACGTACAAATAGCTTACGCTAAATATGAATCTGGGGGGAAATTTAAGTCAACCAAGCGTACGCAAAGTGAATCTAGGGAATAATTTGGATCAACTTTAGCGTACGCTGCCATTGCGTACGCTATCTGAATCTACATGGAATATTTTCAAAAGTCAACAAAAGCGTACGCTATTTTTGCGTACGCTACTATTGCGTACGCTACCACCATCCATAAAACGTGACTCAGCAGGGCAAGCGTCGCATGTACAATCGATCCGACACTGTGTGGAAGAAGTTGTAGCGTACGCAACTCTTGCGTACGCTACCACCATCTATACAACGAGACTCAGCAGAGTAGGTCTCCCAGGTACATGGGATCTGACACTGTGGAAAAATAAGTTATAGCGTACGCTACTCTTGCGTACGCTACCACCATCTATACAACGAGACTCAGCAGAGCAGGTCTCCCAGGTACATGGGTTATTTGGGTTATTTGGGGTTATTTGGGTTATTTCAAATAACCCAAATAACCAAATAAACCAAATAACCCAAATAAGGAATTTCTTGCGTACGCTACAACTCCTTTTACACAATGTCCAAGAGTAGCGTACGCAATAGTAGCGTACGCAATAGAAGCCTACGCAATAGTAGCGTACGCAATAGTAGCGTACGCAAAAATAGCGTCCGCTTTTGTTGACTTTTGAAAATATTCCATGTAGATACAGATAGCGTACGCAACGGTAGCGTACGCTAAAGTTGATCCAAATTATTCCCTAGATTCACTTTGCGTACGCTTGGTTGACTTAAATTTCCCCCCAGATTCATATTTAGCGTACGCTATTTGTCCGTTGTACGACTTTTAGCGTACGCAATTGCGTCCCCCTAGACACTCTCATTAATTAATCTTACATGCATTTGGATGGACTGAGATTAAACAGGCATTTCCGAATTTCTATTTACGTAACAAAATTTAGTCGCATAAGAATTTATTCAACAACGAACTATAGGGATACGGACCATACTTGTCGTCCACGTATATCTTTTTCAAAGGTTCATTTTCAACTATGACGAAGAAAAATTGCTCGAGGTGTATTATATTTGATTTCAACCATTATTAATTTTTCTACTAAACTTCTACAAAATTATATGAGTTAAGTATTTGACATGGATTTGTGATTTTAGTACTTTCTTATCTTAACATTAGCAAATTGATATTCAGGTTATTAGTTCGAAATCCGTAACAGAGAAACATGAGGTAGATATATTTCACTATTTTTTCTCTTCTGAAAGCAATCCCTACTGGGATATAATTTTTTCTTTTTACATAAAAAAGTTTAGTCGTATAAGAATTTATCCAAGAACGAACTATGGGATACGGAACATACTTGTCGTCAATGTATACCTTTTTCAAAGGTAAATGTTTTTAGGGCTATCACACTAGTTGATTACTTGTCAGTCGATGCTAGATTTTGCTACTTTCTCGTGTCATCGTTTACGAAATGAACTGGAATATATGAAAAAAGCCATGAAAGTGATACATCTATATATTTAAAAAAAATAGCATACTAGTTCGAAATCCGTAACAGAGAAACATGAACCAAAGAAAAAGAGTTATATCATCACTTTCTCACGTACATTTGATAGATTTTAATTGACATATAATTGATTGTGAGTGTAATGTGCAAAAATATTTGTTTGGTGGTAGGATGATCACACCAGTTGAATACTTGGCATCAGATTCTAGATTTCATTACTTTCTTGGGTCATGATTGACAAAATAAACTGGAATGTATAACTACAGTGTATTGGTAAAAATGTCTATTGAAGTGATATTTTCAAATGATATATTCGATTTGAATCATATTATTCTCTTACATACACTTGAATAGACTAAGATCAAACGGACATTTACAAATTTCTTTATTTATAAAAAAATTTAGTTGCATGAGAATTTATTCAACAACGAACTATGGGACACGGAACCTACTTGCCGTGAATGTATACCTTTTTCAACGGTAAATATTTTTCTATGAGAAATAAAAATGCAAATGCTGTATTTTATTTTATTTCCACCATTTATATTATTTTTGAGCTCAACCTCTTCAAAATTATTTTAGTACTTGACATAAATTTGTGATTCGAGTTATTTTCCATCTTAACATTAGTAACTACAAGAATTAAGTGTAATTTGAAAAATATTCATTCTATTGTTGGATAACCATACTAGTTGGATAATGCTTGATATTACTGTATATTAAATGAATCAGTTTGAAATCCGTAGCAAAGAAACATCAAGCAGAAAGAAGGCTTCATATTCTGTAATTATTATTTTAAATGTATTTAAATAGAGAAAGAACTAAAAGACATCTTGCAATTTTTACCCACTCAAAAAATTCAGTCGCTTAAGCATTTATATATTCACAAAAAAATATAATTAATTCTACCTAAAAACATTTAGTCGACTGAAAATTTGTTCAACAACAAACCACAGGATAAGGAATATACTTGTTGATAAGTATATCTTTTTCAAAATCAAATAAAAAAAAGTATATCTTTTTTAAAGGTGAATTTTTACTATGAAAAATAAAATTGCTTATGCTATCTGATGTACTGGCATAATTTTCTGACCATATTAACCCGTTAAGGCCCATGGCCAGACCAGCGGAGATATCATAAAACTAATTATTGGATCACGTGCTTTTTTGAAAAAAAATACCCGTGTTTTTTCTTTTTCCATTTCCATTGTTTAAACAAAAATTATTCAAACAAATTGCACTCAAAGTCGTAAAAGTAATGGTGTCAATCGATTCTACATAAAAAGCCAAGAAAAAAACGTGAAATACATTTTTTTGATTTGAGGCTTATTTTTCTGGCAATCGCGTTATAAACAATTGGAATTCAGTAAAACCGAGAAAAAGTGGCTTTGGCCTATGCCTACGCTATCACCATGGGATGAAAACTGATTGCGGGATCGCCTGCTTTTTTGAAAAATATTACTATACTTGATATGTGTTGGATATATTTATGTATCATTCGGCCCTCATCGATCGTCACTAGTCTCGCGACTGCCGTGAAGCACGGACGCTCTCACACGGTTGTTTGTAAAGCAAGGCGCGTATATATAATAATCTATTGAAAACTACTCGGAACGGACTTTTTATTTACCTGCCCCACGCAATAACCATCAGGTTATGGGAAAGGCCCGCGTCCACTGCGCGTAAAAGTAATTCCGAGTGGTAAGTGAAACTGTGAGGTGCGAAAGGCGAGACGAGGAGAGACACGAGTTTCCAGACAGCCCCCTCCCTTTACCGAGCAACCAGGTCGAGAGGATGTCGGACGGCGGAGACGCTGGAGTATCGAGCATGCCGACCCCGGAAAGCTCAAGTAAGTGGTAGGCACGTGCTCGAGGACGTTGGCGAAAGCGAGATCCTCGGTGCGGTGAGGCGAGCGGCGCGCGCGGGAGCACGCGATCGGTCGTTGTTCGACAGTTGAACCGCGAGTGCTCGGAAGCGCGCGACGATAGTGTTTTGCCGCGGCGCGAGTGCTCGGAAGCGTGCGACGATTGTTTTGCCGCGGCGCGAGAGCAAGGAGGCGCGCGAGGCTTTCCGCCGCGCGACGTTTTCAATCGTCGCGGGGCGAAAGACGAGATAGCTCAAGGCGTGATTGCCGAGAGCGCAAGGAAGGCGAGGTCCTCGGTGCGACGAGGTGAGCGGCGTGCAGGGACAGTCCATCACTGTTGATCGACCGTTAAGTTTCCGAGAATTCGGAAGCGCGCGACAACGTGTAACCGGCCGGCACTCTTGCACGCGCGTGGAGGGGAAGGGGGCGCGCTCGACTCTTGCTCGCGCTACTGGCCAGGGCGCAGGAGCGAACGTAAACAAACGGTTTACGATGTCGGCGCGCCTGACTCTCCGCGCATAACCAAGCTTCGTTGTCGCCGCTCGATCTCGAAAACAAATAGAGGCGCGTTACGAGTGTTGACCGATTCACACTATACATATGCGCGTGCGTATATATATATACACGAATATATATACATATGTATACGTGTAATTAATTAAGCGATTGCATGTGATGAGAAGTTGTGTATAATACAATTGATTTTGAATTAACTTGATTTTCCATCCACAGCTACCTTGAAAGAAATGTCGGCGTGGGAGGTGCTGACGAGCTTCTTCCACCTTGACATAAATCACAAAGGGGAAGATATTTTAATTGAAATTGATGGGGAAGATCTCACTTTAATACCTGAAAAGGGTGAACCCTATACTTCAGGTAAATAATGTTAAACATTTAAGATGAGATGAGACAGTTTTATAAATAAAAGTGCATATGTGTGTATATAGGCTAGCATATATACACATATATATATATATATATACGAGGGGTTACGCACTAGGAAATCTTTCGCGATTTCTCCGATTTCCCGAGATTTCTTGGGATTTCTTGAGATTTCCCGGGATTTCCAGGGATTTCCAGGGATTTCTTGGGATTTCCTGGGATTTCCTGGGATTTCTCGGATTTCCTATGATTTTAAAATCATAGCTGTAATCAATATTTTTATATTTTTTCGGAGATTCTTCTAAAATTTCTGGTTATATAAGTATTCGTTTTTCAAATTATATAATTTCTGAACATACGAATTCTCGTAAAATCAGATAATATTTGGATGTAATCGTTCCATTGTTATGAAGTACATTTATCCATTCCATTATTATAAATATTAAGGTAACTGCAGGCGATTCGGCACGTTTGTCAGATTTCGTATTTCCTGTTCTCTCTGAGTCATGTTGGGGGTATTTGATGATAAATTTCGGTACCTTCCCCGCCTATTTAGCTGTTAAAACAACTCTCCTACGACACTTCGAATTTTTACTTACTCATTTTTTCACCCTCTTCTTATTTCACTATTCTCACTCAACCTAAAAAATCAGGTGTAAATAATTTTTATCTCTCAAAGTGTCACTACTCTTTTTTATGTAAAAAAATCTCATCTTTCGATTGGTCACATCAGTTTTGCCAAAACTATTTTCTATCCTACTCAAAATGATCCTTTTCACATAAAAAAAATGTGAAGCCAATTTAGGACGATTTATGATATTTTCTATTTTGAGCGTTTTAATCGTTCTAGCGGCGCATAAAGGCGCTCGGATCACGTTTTAGTATTGAAACAAGCTGACTGGTCCCATGCGTTGGGGTACCAGTAATTTTTACTCCAACCAGCCGTTTTTAGAACACTTAAAAGTTGAACACCGTTAAATTATCTATTTTATTTTACCATTTTTTTTACCGCAATGTAAGTTTCCTCTACCGAATTAGTATATCAATTTCTTTTTCAAATGTAGCTACTCAATTTCATGCAAAAAAGCTCATCTTTCGATTGGTCACATTAGTTTTCCTTCAAATATTTTTCCACGCTGTCAATATATTGAAACTCAAGTGAGCTCAAGGCGCTTTCTCTGAGCAGAAATTCAAAATTATCATTTATCGTTCCTATTTTGAATTAAAATTCTTCTAGTAGTTGGAACTGGCCTTTTTCTATATAGTTTTCTCTTATAATACGAGGATTACCGTCTATGTCAAGTGATTTAATCGATCTGAATATGTGATTATGAACTAAAAGACTGAATAAAATGGTTGAACATTTAAGAAATAAATATCAAGTTTTTATAGATATGTTACGATGATTTTTGGATATATATTTTTGAGTTGAACGTCAAAAGTTCTAGATAAATATCAATGGAAACATGATTGAGAGTTATTTGGGTGCCAAATTGACTGCACGTGTAGCCAACTTGGCCCTTTTGCATTTTTTTTTCAAATTAAGTTGAGCTAGCCTTTAAGGTACCGTTCTCAGAATTTGAAAATTCTAAGTCTATCTTAGTCAAATTCGCGAAAAACCCTTAAGGGGTGGCGCATAGGCTGCAGTTAACTTATAATGATAATAAAAGTGGAAACAATATACATATATGAGCTCACAGGAATGAGAATACCGGAATTTCCTATGATTTCTGTATTTAGCTATTACATGATCTATTATACATTTATTCAGCATTTCAACTTATGATTATTGTACAAGATGTACAGGATTATTTTCTAAATCATAGAATTTCCACTTGAATACATTTCATTGTTCAAATAAATCCTTCATTACTTACAACAGGAGGAATGATGGTTAAAGTATAATTCTCAAGCTGAATATATCTATGAGCGTACGAGTTGACCAATTTTAAAATTTTATCTCTTTCAACTGAGAACCAATTACACATCACTCCTATTCTTTTTTTTTCCTTGTACATTAGCATAGTTGCTCGTATATACTATATTCTTCTATGTTGAACCATCTAACAAGAAAAGGACGTTACCTCGGGGTGTCTGTTCGGGTTGAGGAGAGATTAAAAAGGAATTCAAACACACTTGATTTAAAATCAGAAGCTCTTTATTGAAACTGGGGCTAACTCAAAGAAATGTAGACCAGCATTCGCTGTTCGAGGACTAGGGAACCCAGTGAAACCTAGTCCATCTACATTCACAAAAAATCTACTTAGACGTAACACATCAATTTATTGTTAGAGAAATTTAAAATTAAATTCTACTAAAGTTAACTCTTATTGAAATACGAAGTATAAAATACAATGAAAAAATACTATTAACATCAACAATACTTTACTTAAATTAAATAAATCTTTGAAAGAAAAATTGCAAAATAAGCTTGAAATATTAAGTGAAAATTATACTATTTTATTTTTACTACCGACATAAATTATAATAGTAACTTAAATTCAGAACTCTCTAAAACGACTTACACGAATAACAATTAGCTATAATTATTCTCAACCACACATACATAGATCACACTTTAATCAAAAACCAGACAAGCACCAAAACCCATACACAAAATTCACTCGAACTTATGAAAAGACAAAGAAAGCACGATAGCCAAACAGAAATTTCGAGATGCACTCAACTTTTCTGTCAGGATGCTCGTGCAACAGTGCCCAAAAATCCGGACTCTTCCGTCCTCCAAGTCAGACGGGCTCCCCGGTCCCGCCCCCAACCGCCCCCACGCTTTTCAACGGGGCGAGGGAAGGGCCGCTTTTCCGAGCGCACCACTCATGCGCACGCGACTCGTCGCCGCGCCCTCCCTCTACGTCCCTAGTCAACGCGAGTGGGGATCTGCATGGGCCCTACTGCAGCCCACTCCCCCCGTTGCCGACCCCGCTCCGGCTGCCTCTCGCACAAGGGTCCTGCCCTCCGCGAACCGTGTCCCACATTTACGCACCCTCATTGGTGCACGCGTTCTATTTGGGGATTCAAGCTCTCCACTGAGCATCGGCGCGGCTAGACATCTCATGCGATATCTACCAAAGCGAGATCCGACAAGGCATTTTCAATGGGGTTTGATCATGAACTGATATTTTGATTATCTGCCGCTACATCATTATATACGCGCGTGCGAACATCATCGATTTCTGTTTGCTTACTTGCTACATACAAACTATTTTCGAATACCTATATGTACATATACATTTATACATACACACACATACATACACATACATACATATACAGATACATATCGTTATCGCAGTACAAACAATTTCTTAACGTAATCACAATCTTTTTACTTGAATTTACACAGAGCGAGCACATAGTCCTAAGCGTGTCCTTTTTCATACTCTCTCTCACGACTGAGTTGCTCGCGACCGTTATTTAGCCACCCGAAACTTCCGGAGATAACGCATGCTGTACGCTTTGGGACTTTCCCACAGAAAAAATTAATGTGCTTTCCAAATTTATAGCCACGCCTTTAAAATATTGCCTGTCAATCGCTAGGTTCGGTCCAAACAAAGATGTTGAGCCATTCCAGACATGCGCAAGCCGTTGCTGGCGGACTCCGGCTCACCACTCATCTTTCGCTCGCGCCTCACGCTGCGCGCCACATGTTCCCAGACCGGACCCGAGCGCTCGACCGCTCTCCCGGATTAGTGCTGCCCGCGACCCTTTTTTTTGTGCGTCCGCAATATCCACATCGTATCCTCACCCTCGCGCATTTCATCGTATTTTGCCGTTAACTGTTCTCTCGCGAGCTAATCTTGAATCCGTGAAGATATCCGGAACAGTGTCTAATCCCGATGAAACTTTGTGAGATGGTCCATGAGTGATCTAGTAGCTGATATATACAACCGCGCAGTCCAACGTTCCGCTTTTCTGAAGATACTCACAATTATTACTGGTTTCAGGCAAGTACAGTCCATCTATAGCTATGAGTTTCGGAATATATAGATATAATGTACATGCATAAAATCGAAAATAATTCATTGAATATTTTCAGGAAAACGAAACGTTGGACTGCGTGGCTGTAGATGTAAGCTATCAGGCTACCCATGAACTATCTCACAAAGTTTCGTCGGGATTGGACACCTGGAGGTAGTGTCCTCTCCTTGTAAGTAGCAGAAACCTAAGATTAAACCAATTAAACAACTACTACTATTATCTATCTTTTTAAATAAACACCAATCACAAACGAATATCTGTTCACACTTTTTATTCAAGTTAGTTGGATCTGTAATACGATTCATTAATTCTAATTCCCCGACTATTACTAAACGATCGCTAATTAATCGTTGTGAATTTTTATTTAAAACCCAACAAAGCGAAGATTTCCTAATGACTTTGTTTTACCCATTCACATCTTTCACTATCGTGAGTGGAGAATCATCGCTCTCGACGACGTGATTTTTTGATAAATCTTGTAGATCTAGCGAATTTGGTAAATATTTATCATTTTCTACTTGATTTTGATCTAATTCTGAGGAAAAATCAAGCATTCGATCATTTTCATGATCTACACTCAAAGAGTCAACAATTTCTCAACTACCTGTCTTTGTTTCTGAAACTTCTTCAGCTAGTTCATCAGCTCTTCCATTTATTTGAGGTACATATAGATCGCCTGCTATTGGTGAGTCAGAGTATTGCTGTCTTGTAACAGAATCTGGATTACGTTCATGCATTCCAATCCACATAAAATAATATATTATGCAACTAGTGCGTGAAATGCGATTTCACACACCAGTGTGACAAGTCTGCACGAGTCGCCGGCGAAGCTGGCGAACGAGTGCTAGGTGGTCACACGAGTGCGTGGAATCGTATTTCACGAGTTGCATACGTTATTTTATATTATGAGTGATCAAACGCGATTTTCACGCATCGAGATTTGAGTGCGTGAAATATTTCACGCATCGGTTTCCGTGCGTGAAATGAGCGTGAAATGAGCGTAACATAAAATATAATAAATTATGCAGGATACGCTAACTCTGCGTCCATCAGTAACTTTCAGTAACTTTTTTCTAATACATACTTCTGTAAGTAATGAAGAAGAGCCCGCTCGTAGATTACGATCACGAATCGAAGATACCAATATTGCATAAAAATACCCTCTAAATGTTACATTTATTTTGAAATAAAAGAAGTTGGTATTGATTTAAATAACTCAAAATTGATATAAGGTAACTGCATCCAATGCGCCACCCTCTATTAAGGGTTTTTTGCGAATTTGACTATGATAGGTTTGGAATTTTGTGACTCTGCGAACAGTATCTTGAAGATTGGCTCAATACCTATCAGAAGCTATCTGTATAGTTATTATCAAACTGCGTTAACCTATTAAACGCAATTTAAAAAAAAGCAAAAAGCCCAAATGCACTACATGTGCAGTCAATTTGGTACGGTTTCTTAATCACTTGTTACAGCTTATATAAGCCTACATTCCCAGTGATATTCATACAAAACTTTTGGCATTCAATTCAAAAATACATATCTAAATCATCCTAGTATGTCTATAGAAATATTCACCGATTTTACTCAGTCTTTTCATCTATAACCACATAATGAGCCACATTGACTTCACTCATTTTTTTTATAGGAAAAAGAGCAATTTGAGTAGGATAAAAAATAGTTTCAGGAAAACTGATGTGACCAATCGAAAGATGAAATGTTTTTACATAGAAAAGGGTATTGACACTTTGAGACATAAAAATTATTTACACCTGATTTTTTATGTTGAGTGTGAGTAGTGATATAAGAAAAGGGAGAAAAAATCAGTAAGTGAAACTCCAAAGTGTTGTAGGTGAGTGGTTTCAAAGGCTAAATGGGCAGGAAAGGTACTAAACATTTTCTTTCACTATTCCCAACATGACCCGAGGGTCACTGATGCTCAGAGAGCACCTGAAATATGAAATCTGACAAACGTGCCAAATTACCTGCAATGCCAAATTGACTGCAGTTACCTTAAAATAAATTTGACGATTCTCTATGACTTCTTAAGATTTCCTGGGATTTCCTGGGATTTCTTGGGATTTCCTCAGATTTCCTGAGATTTCCTCAGATTTCTTGAGATTTCCTAAGATTTCCAAGATTTCCTGAGATTTCCTAAGATTTCCATAGGATTTCCTCGTGATTTTCGGAGTGCGTAACCCCTCGTATATATATATATATATATATATATATATATATATATATATATATATATATATATATATATATATATATATATATATATATATATATATATATCCTCAAAAAACCCTTTTTTAGAAAAAGTAAAAATGTTGCGTCAAGCATGTGGCAGAACTAGTTTATCTCTTATATTGCTCAAAAAAAAATGAAATCCATAATAGACACATGAGTCAATTTATTATTTCATCAGTATTCATTCAGATTAATTCTCATATAGTTGGAGTATTACGTATTCTTATTACAGTTTACATACTATAGAAGACGTTGTCAACTTTAACTAACCAATTACGAAAAAACTTACCAGAATGCTCTTAGGTACATACCTCATCAATTATTTGAAGAACTAATGACGAACCAAATTGACGCCACTTGGTAGGCATTTTTAACGTCTTAAGAATAATAATATTTCACTAAATGACTGGATGTAAAAATTATCATAGAAATATTATAGAAATATTTATAATTTACTGAGACATATGATCAATAGTTTGAATTATTAATATTTGTCTCTTTGAAAGACAATGAAAGTATTGATAATAGGAGAAATATATAAAGTCTATCTGAATTATAGGATTAACTGCATTGCAATTACGATACAAAAATATATTTGAAAGGAATCATACGATTGAGGAGAGGTTGTGAAACCGTTTAACTAGAAATAAATAGGTAATGAAATAAATAGGTAATGAAGAATATTATATGTCAGTTTAATAAGGCATTCAAAGATATTCGATCCTACCAAGTGGCGTCAATTTGGTTCGTCATTAGTTCTTCAAATAATTGATGAGGTATGTACCTAAGAGCATTCTGGTAAGTTTTTTCGTAATTGGTTAGTTAAAGTTGACAACGTCTTCTATAGTATGTAAACTGTAATAAGAATACGTAATACTCCAACTATATGAGAATTAATCTGAATGAATACTGATGAAATAATAAATTGACTCATGTGTCTATTATGGATTTCATTTTTTTTTAAGCAATATAAGAGATAAACTAGTTCTGCCACATGCTTGACGCAACATTTTTACTTTTTCTAAAAAAGGGTTTTTTGAGGATTTCAATTCTTTTTGCGGAGTGTAATATATTATAAAAATCAATAAAATGTATATGCATTAGCGTCAGTAATAAAATTAAATAGATATTTTTCCAAAATGCAAATATTTATATGGATGAGCGATACACAAAAAAAAATATATGTAATCAGTAGAAAATAATTAATCTATTATCTGAATTTAAGACAAGACATAAAAATTTATCACATGTTTTTTTATAACTATTTTTACATAGGCAAATGGTGGTTTAGGATGACGATGTCGGCGTGTCGACTGAATATTTGAATAAGGATATAACCTGATACCCGATAATGTCCAGGTGGCTAGGGTCGCTGATGACAGTGTCCTGAGGATGCGCTTCTGGTACTTTTGTTTGAAGAAGCTGACTACTTTGACTACCTGGACATCATTAAGGTCCAGAGTCAGCTACTTGGAACACCGTCATCGGGTACCCTGACTACCTGGAAGTCGTTCGGGTCCAGGGTCAGCTGCTTCAAGCGAAAATTGCAGGAGCGCACCCTTGGAACACCGTCATCGGGAACCCTGACTATCTGGACTTCGTTCGGGTCCAGGGTCAGGCACTCCAATCAAAAATACCAGGAGCGCACCCTTGGAACACCGTCATCGGGTACCCTGGCTACCTGGACATCGTTCGGGTCCAGGGTCAGGCACTCCAACCAAAAATACCAGGAGCGCACCCTTGGAACACCGTCATCGGGTACCCTGACTACCTGGACCTCGTTTGAGCCCAGGGTAAGCTACTTCAACCAAAAATACCAGGAGCGCACCCTTGGAACACCGTCAACGGGTACCCTGACTACCTGGACATCGTTCGGGTCCAGGGTCAGCTGCTCTAAGCGAAAATTCCAGGAGCGCACCCTTGGAACATCGTCATCGGGTACCCTGACTACCTGGAAGTCGTTCGGGTCCAGGGTCAGCTGCTTCAAGCGAAAATTGCAGGAGCGCACCCTTGGAACACCGTCATCGGGAACCCTGACTATCTGGACTTCGTTCGGGTCCAGGGTCAGGCACTCCAATCAAAAATACCAGGAGCGCACCCTTGGAACACCGTCATCGGGTACCCTGACTACCTGGACCTCGTTTGAGCCCAGGGTAAGCTACTTCAACCAAAAATACCAGGAGCGCACCCTTGGAACACCGTCAACGGGTACCCTGACTACCTGGACATCGTTCGGGTCCAGGGTCAGCTGCTCTAAGCGAAAATTCCAGGAGCGCACCCTTGGAACACCGTCATCGGGTACCCTGACTATCTGGACTTCGTTCGGGTCCAGGGTCAGCTGCTCTAAGCGAAAATTCCAGGAGCGCACCCTTGGAACACCGTCATCGGGTACCCTGACTATCTGGACTTCGTTCGGGTCCAGGGTCAGCTACTTCAACCAAAAATACCAGGAGCGCACCCTTGGAACATCGTCATCGGGTACCCTGACTACCTGGACCTCGTTTGAGCCCAGGGTCAGCTGCTCTAAGCGAAAATTCCAGGAGCGCACCCTTGGAACACCGTCAACGGGTACCCTGACTACCTGGACATCGTTCGGGTCCAGGGTCAGCTGCTCTAAGCGAAAATTCCAGGAGCGCACCCTTGGAACACCGTCATCGGGTACCCTGACTATCTGGACTTCGTTCGGGTCCAGGGTCAGCTGCTCTAATCGAAAATTCCAGGAGCGCACCCTTGGAACACCGTCATCGGGTACCCTGACTATCTGGACTTCGTTCGGGTCCAGGGTCAGCTACTTCAACCAAAAATACCAGGAGCGCACCCTTGGAACACCGTCAACGGGTACCCTGACTACCTGGACATCGTTCGGGTCCAGGGTCAGCTGCTTCAAGCGAAAATTCCAGGAGCGCACCCTCGGAACACCGTCATCGGGTACCCTGACTACCTGGACATCGTTCGGGTCCAGGGTCAGCTTTTCCAAGTCAGAATACGAGGAGCGCACCCTCGGGATGCTGCCATCGGCGACACTAGCTACCTGGACATTATCGGGTATTAGGGTATATGCTTATTCAAATAAAACTTAAGCCCGTGTAAAATCAATTATAAAAAAAAACATGGAATGAATTTTGATATGTCTTGTCTTATCTTCTGTAAGTTTGAAAAAATCTGCAGTACTTTTCGTTGAATCTATGGGACACGGCCAATAGTTTTGCAATATTCTTTCTAACTATAATACATTAACAATTTACTTTCAATCCCATGGTTTCAAATCTACGCGGGAAGCAAGAGCATGTAAATGTGTTATGTACTATGCGTGAACATAGCTGCTTTATCAGGCTATCGCGGCTAACTTCAGGGTCGGAATACTGAAGAAAAATTTCTGGTCGAAAAAAAAGTAGTAGATCGCTTGACACGGTACTCCAAACTCATTATTGCGAACGAGTTTTCGAGTATTTCTTTTTGTCGATCGCTCAATTGGGATGGTAGATGAGCATTAAATCCTGTTTCGCACCCAAAAATAGTTGTTTTGACAAAATTAATGCCAATGTAAAAATCGAGCGTGCGATCTCAAACATTATATAGTTGCGGTGTCTTCTGCTTGACGCATGGAACACTACCGCGTTCCGTGATATATATATGTGTGTGTGTGTGTGTATGTACATATATATAGTGCTACCAATTATATATATATATATATATATATATATATATATATATATATATATATATATATATATATATATATATATAATTGTAGCACTTTTGAAAAATAAACACCTGATCAGTGTAAACAAATATATCCCTTACTGGAAAAATCCAATTAATGTAAATTTACAATATTATATAAATATATCTCTGACCGGTTGGATGGCAGATGTGTGCTTGTGTTCGGTACGCATAAACCGTTTAACTGGAATGAACATTCGGAATGTCTTGTGTTCAGCCACTCTTGTTTGTTCATTCAATCTTTGAATTAAGTTATGCTTGTTGTTCGGTAAACTTATTTGAAGACGACCTATGGCAAACATGATCATGTAACAAAATCTCGAGTACAAAAATTCTAAAATTACTGGCTAAGTGTATCATTAATCTGCAGGAAAAAGGATGTTGAGCAAGGACCAATGGAATGACATAACCAAGTGGTATGATGAATTCGTCCTAGCAGAGTTACCGGCCTTAATGCCAAGGCCGGAGTCAGAGGACGACTCGACTCGTGGACAAGGTACCTCCAAAGATGAGAATAAAGATGAGAGTAGCGAAGAAGAGAAAGATGAGAAGGAAGGGGAGAGTGAAGAGGAGAAAGATGAAAAGAAAGATGAGAGAGAAGAGGAGAAAGATGAGTCGGAGGATACCATCTTGGCAAAGCTCAATAAAATTGAGTCCATGGTCGAGAGCGTCAAGCGAACAGGTAAAAATGAATTGAGAATAGTGAGCAACCAAAAGGTTGTACATAACCTCAAATTTTTGAAATCTAACAAATTTCAAGCACACCAATCATTCGAGCATAATGATAATAAGTCCCTTGAATCCCAAATAGTGGATGATACGGCAAAGAGGATTGCCATACTCGAGACCAAACTCTCGGGCACATCAAACTTTGTTGAGGGTCTTTCTGACAATACCTCAAGGCTGATGGATATAATGGAAAAGAAAGAAGCCATTAACGATCAAAGATTAGCGAAACTTGAAGGGGAGTTAAAGATCAGCCAAAAGGAGAGAACGACTCAAAGCATCAAGTTCAGAGACCTGATGACTACTATCAGAGAGGACTATGCAAAACAACTTGACAAGATCAATGAAATTGTCAAGGGTTTGACAAGCCTGAACAACAGAGAGGAGAGTGAAGATGAGAGCCTAAGTATTTCTGAAGATGATGAACAGGTGAGAAATAATAACAAAAATTCCAATTCAGTAAAGATGAGTGAACAAAGTAAAAATTCAGATGCGAGAAATTTAGATAAGGAAACTCCGTCTCAGACACAAAATAAAGATAACTTCCAAAGTAGAGACAATCATGATACTTTGAAACTAGAATTTATTAAAAGTGCTAATATGAAAAGAGATTATAAACTAACAAATGAGATGAAATTTGAACATTTCTTGGATTTTGTGTCAGAACTGAGAGCTTGTAGCCTCTCACATACTATAGAACAGCACTTTGCGTATGGATGAGACAGTTTTTGAGGATCACAAGTTCAGAACTCGTGACATCCTAATAAATCACTTGAAGCAATCTTACTATTCTAAGATAATGCATTTAAAGGATCCTAAGATGATTATTGCAAAACTGAAGCAGATCAAAGCAGGCGAGGTAAATTTAGCATCTCACACCATACGCAAGGCGCTGTATAACATGGAATATATAATTGGAAAGGAAACGGCTGTCGAATTTTGTGAGAGATTTGAAAATGTGGTGAGAAATTATGAAAACTCTCCCGGCGCCAAGCCATGATCGGAAGACGAGAAAAGAGATGCGTTTTATAATGCTGTTATGGTATCAGTGCCTACAGCTTAAACTATTGAGTTTGTTTCAAAAAGACATAATGGCGAAAGTACTTCATATGATGAACTAAAGGCAATTGTTGTACAGGAAGAGTAGGTGAGAAGAGCAAATGTTAACACCATCCCAAGGAGCGTAAATCAGGCCGACGTATCATCAATCCGATGCTATGAATGCCAGAGTTTGGGGCACATTGCATCTGACTGCCCCAACAAAGGGAAAGATGTCCGGTGTTACAACTGCAACGGATTCGGGCACAAGGCATTTAATTGTCCAAATTACACCGGAAAAAGAGGAAGGTATGTCAATAAGACTAGTAGATCTCATAACTCGAATGGTGGTGGTGGGCCGGTGAGTGGTGCGGAAAGAAAGAGTAAGAGCGATGCGAATGCGAGGGGTGCGAAACGTGGGCGAGTATCGAAGGGACGTGGAAGATCCAACTACCAAAACATCGGAAATAGAAGCAACAACGGAGGCACCAAAAAGGATCAAAATGAGCAACAAAACAAGGAGAAAGGTGAGAACCAAGTAGCGAGCGTTTATAACATAAGTTGCGAACAAGATCAAATTTTCTCCAAGTTTCTAGCGGATTCCGGTGCTACGGAGCATATAACTAATTCCAAAATGATCTTCACGCCTCTTGACGAAAGCGATTGTGGCGAGATAAAATGCGCTAACAAAAACAGTTCAGCTGACATAAACACAGAAGGCGCGGGTACAATATTCGTGAGAATGAATAACGGAGAAATTCTAGAATTCGATAAAGTCATTTTCGCCAACGCGTTAAAAGATAATCTCTTGTCGTTACGAAAATTCGCTGATATGGGACTAGCTATATATTTAGACAGCACCAAAATAAATATCTTTGATCCCTGCTAAAACGAAACACTCCTATCAGGCATATACAGACGACCTTATTGGCTAATAGAACTAGAAATTAGTAAAGATTTGCCCAATGGCGAGACTGTCACACAGAAAATAAACAGGCAAATATTTGCCAATACAGTAGATGCGAATCCAGATGCGAAAAGATATAATACACGAAGTGTGACAACTCAGCTTCAGTCTTTACCAGGATCTGTTCAGGTGCCTGGTAGCAGTGGAGAGTTTGAAATCCCAATAGATGAGAGTGATAGGGCAAAGGTAAAAGAACTAACAGAAGATGAGTATAAACGTGAAGATGTGAGAATGGAAGATGTGAATGATCTTGAAAATAGAATAATTGAGAAAAATATAAAATTACTTGACTTATCGAACTTTGATATATCTATCACAGATAGAAAATTTTATAATATAGATGAGGCTCCCATAACAGAAGTTAATCCTGACGAATTCCCTTTTTCATTGGATACAAAAAGGTTTCTCGAAAAGAACAAAGCCATGCTGTGGCACGTAAGATTTGGTCATGCTTCAATTGCCTATCTCAAGGCATTGCAAGCTAAATTCCCCAAAAATAAAGAACTGCAAGATGCGATTTTCGATGAGGCGTTAAAAGACTGCGAAATCTGTCTAATAGCCAAATCAAACAAACTGCCTTTTCCATCAGTACGTACTCGGGCTACTGCTCCCCTACAAATTATTCATTCTGATACCATGGGTCCTATCTCACCGCCTTCTCATCCCAAGAGATACAGATTTATATCTGTGTTCATAGATGATTTCTCAAGACTAGCAATAGCTTATCCTATGACCCATAAGAATGAAACTGGGTATTGTCTTGAAAGATATGTAAGGAGCGCAAGAAATCTTCTAGGGTACGACGCAAAGGTGTGTTATTTGCGCTCGGACAAAGGGACTGAGTATACAGGTGGATACACGGTAGAAGTATTGAGTAATTTGGGCGCAGAATTACAACTAGCAGCCCCAGACAAGCCTGAACACAATGGTGTGGCAGAGCGATTTAACCAGACAATTCAGAAGAAGGTGAGAACATATATTTACGATGCGAAGTTACCCGAAAATCTGTGGGATATAGCATTGACAGCTGCTGTATACGCATATAATCGGACTCCGCACAAATCGAACCAAATGGTGGCACCTCTGGAAAAGTTTGCTCCCCAACATAATTTCAGTATTGATCAGATCAAAAGATTTGGATGCTTGGCTTATGAAAAGTTCAGAGAAAAACAGGCCCAAAATTCAGATATGAAGGAAGGCGAGTTATCCTGGTGGGCTACACACCAACAGGTTATATTTTGTTGAAACCAGAAGAAGGAAAATTTTATGACAGCCGAGATGTGAGGTTTAATGAAAAACTGGTTTACGGAGACAAATATAACAAAAATGGAATAAAAGATTTTCCTGTTGTAAGCAATGATCTGAATGAAGATGAGTGGTTTATCAAATCTTAAATGAATGAGAGATGCGAAGAATTTTCAAAACAGGAGGGAGAATCCATACAAACTTTAAAACCGGAGGGAGAGATCAAGAGAAAAAGAGGTAGACCCCGTAAAACTGTAACTGTTGTTACTAAAAAAGCAGATGAGAAAGGTGAGCTTATTAACGATGTCAGTTTCTCGAATCTACCCCTTGACGAGAATATCAAAGCAAATGTTATGCTGTCCTATAACATATCAGATGAGATAGATGAGAGTAAAATCAATTCTAATGATGAGATTTTTCATGCCTTGCTTGCTGATATCAACTCTGATCCCTCTAATTATAAAGATGCGATGAATTCAGATGAGAAAAATTGTTGGAAGTCAGCAATTAAAGATGAGTTAAATTCCATGAAGAAAAATAATGTCTGGGAAATAGTTAAAAGACCTACAAAGATGCGTGATGGAAGAAAGGCAACAATAATTGACTCAAGATGGGTATTTAAACGAAAACTGGATCCAGAAGGTAATACCAAATACAAGGCGAGATTGGTTATCCGTGGGTTTAAGGATAAAAACTTCTATGAATTAAGCGAGACGTACGCACCTGTGTCAAGGTTGACACTTGTGCGAGCTGTGATAGGTATTATCAATGAGTTCAAATTACTTGTATGTCAAGCTGATGTTAAAACAGCTTTCCTGAACGGCGTCCTCGATGAGGAAATATATATGGAAATACCTGAAGGAGCGGAATTCACAGAGGAGCAAAAACGAGACCAAGTGTGTCGAGTGACGCGTGCCCTATACGGATTACGCATCAGCCCGAAGAAATGGAACAACAGATTCACTGAAGCAGCCAAAGATCTAGGCTTGCAAAATTCAGATCTAGAACCATGTTTGTTCACTTGGCGAGAAGGTACAAAATTTCTGATTGTACTTCTCTATGTCGACGACCTACCTATGGCAAGTAACGATGAGAAAAAATTGAAAGAGGTCACAAAAAAGCTCAGTAAAGAGTTTGAAATGAACATTCTAGGTGAGCCCAAGGAATTTCTCGGCATCAGCATAAGGCGAGATATTGAAAACAAAATTATCGAGCTGAGCCAAACGAAATACATAGAAAATATCCTTACTAGGTTTGGATTCAGTGAATCACATCTGCAAAGAACACCTATGATCACTTCTCAAGTGAATAATAGGAGCAGAAAGATGAGAGAAACGGATGCTTATGATGAGTTACTTACAAAAACTAAAACCAAGGAAAATGTTCCTTACAGAGAAGCCGTGGGAAGTCTGTTATATCTGGCAGGCGCGACAAGACCAGATATTTCATATGCAGTGAACATTCTGAGCAGACATCAAGTAAGTCCAACCGAGGATGATTGGAAAATGGTTAAGAGAGTGTTCCGTTATTTGAAGGGAACTAAAAATTTGAGCTTGAGATACAAAGGTGAGACAGAAGATATCCAAGCCTTCTCAGATGCAAGCTTCGCTGATTGCAAAAACTCACTCACTACGTGTGGTTTTGTTATAAAACTGTTCGGAGATGCGATAGTGTGGCGAACCCACAAACAGTCATACGTGGCACTGTCGACTTGTCAGGCAGAATACGTAGCGATGAGTGAGGCGAGTCAAGAAATGCTTTCTGTATACAACTCTCTTAGATTGATTTTAATCGAACCTCCATCACCAATGATCCTGTGGTGCGACAATAAAGCTGCGAAAACAAATACTGAGACGAGTCGAGGGAATAAACTGCGACATTTGATAGATGCGAAAGAAAACCATGTAAAAGAGTGTGTTCAAAGGAAACTGGTTGTTGTAAATTGGGTAGAGTCTAAGAACCAAATCGCAGACATATTTACTAAATCTCTTCCTTTTGAGTCTCACAAATATTTAGTGACTAAGTTGATGAATTATGATATTAATTATTAATCGTTATGTAACAGAAAATAAGAAAGGTGTGAAAGATGAAAGACGGTGAGAAACCGGAGGATCTCATGGGAAGGAGTGTTATATATATATATATATATATGTATCATTCGGCCCTCCTCCCCTCTCCGCCGGACACGGCGAGCGCTGGCGCTGTCGCGCCGATCGTCACTTATAGTCTCGCGACTGCCGTGAAGCACGGACGCTCTCACACGGTTGTTTGTAAAGCAAGGCGCGTATATATAATAAACTATTGAAAACTACTCGGAACGGACTTTTTATTTACCTGCCCCACGCAATAACCATCAATATGACTTTATATGAAATTAATCAGTTTGAAATCCGTAACAGAGAAACATGAAGCAGAAAGAAGGCTTCATATTCTGTAATCATTATCTTAGATGCATTGAAATAGAAAAAGATTGAAAAGACATCTTGCCATTTTTACCCACTCAAACAAATTTAGTCGCTTAAGCATTTATTCAACAACGAACCACAGAATACGGAAAATACCAGTCTTCAACGTGGGCCTTTTTCAAAATACTTGTCATTTATGCTTTCTCGTATCACCATTGACAAAATCCATCTCGAATGTATAACTAGATTTGATATAGCTTTATATGCAATATATTATACTAAATGCAACTAAAACGAAACGATATTGCTCTGATAAAATATTACAGATGGAAGAGTAGCGAACCTTCCTAAAGAAAGGTACAACTAGTTTACGAGTAGAGAATGGTTTTATGGGAGGTATATTTTGGACTGAATTACAATTGTAAAATTTAGCGATATTTTGAAATTGGCTCACTTGACAAATAGATTGTGCGAAAACTATCAGAGATATCGTGATGAAATTTTGTTGTATTTTCATTACTGTAAAAGTACTCTGAATTACAATCTCATTTCGTAGGTATCATTTGGAAACTTGAAAAAAAATCTCAAAAAATGGCTTGCTTTTTGGTGTCATTTTTCCCTTTCCACCTATTTTGCAACAACAATATTCGAGATTAATGTTTCGAAATACTTAATCCTCATGCAAAATTTCATAACGAAACTTGTTTTCTCAATCATTTTCCGGAGACAATCTAAATGGTGAAAAGTCCGAGATAGCAAGTTTCTGAAGTAGATGAGTCTTGGACTAACATGTTTCAAATACTCAAACCCAACGTCAATTTCTGCCCATGTTATGTTCTTTGGCAGACTGAGTTTGATATACGACTTGAGACCATGTCTTGTACTTTTGTTTGCCGGCCGACATTACTTTTGGATCACGGCATATAAAGTTCAAGAAAATGTGCTCCAGTATGGAAGGACCACATAGGAGACTGAGATGAACCACGAGTGGCCTAATTGCATATTGTCAAGCTCCCTCATATATAGACGGTAGAGCGCCAACTCTCTTGCGAGAGAGCGCCGCACTATATCTTATACGCGTGCGACTCAGCGCCTCGCCATCTACAGGCGCGCCATCGTACTTGGTCGGTTACTCGAAAATGAGCTTATACTCGTCAATTGTATAAAGCTCATTGAAAATTCAATCAAATCCTACTGTATTTGCATTTAAAAAACCCCAGAATGTTATTATAATCACTCATATATTCATATATCGTCGCTTGGGAGGAAGAACGTTCCATTTCAGAAACTTGCTATAAAAAGTTCCATTTCAGAAACTTTCTATAAACAGTGCCGTTTCAGATTGACAGGTATAGAAAGTGCCATTTCAGAAAAAATCTATAAAAAGTGCCATTTCGGAAAATTTCTATAAAAAGTGCCGTTTCAGGAGAAATTTTTTCCCTCGGAGTTTTTCTGACTTCGGGGATGATGTCGTATGCATGTCTCTGTATGTACATGTGTGTATGTGTGTGTACACGTCTGAGAATGACAACTTGATCCCACGTCGAGACGTGATACTCTGAAAGTAAACTATTTCCATTACATATTCTCTTCATCGATGGATTTGGATGAAATTTGGTATCTATACGTTTTTGAGGTCGCTGATTACGAATCCGACCTCAGATTTGAAAAATTCGAATTAGAGCCTCTAAGATCACCTAAAAAAATTTGAAAAGGTACTGGATTTTGATGAAAAATAATATGCATGAGTTTTTTGAGCTTGCTGATCACGAATCTGGCCTCAGATTTTAAGAATCAAAATTAGAGCCTCTAAGATCACCTGACAAAAATTTGAAAAGATACTGGATTTTGATGAAATTAGTATACGTGGGTTTTTGAGGTCACTGATTATGAATCCGGCCTTAGATTTTAAAAATTCGAATTTAGCCTCTAAGACCACCTGACAAAAATTTGAAAAGATACTGGATTTTGATGAAAATTAGTATACGTGGGTTTTTGAGGTCACTGATTATGAATCCGGCATCAAATTTTAAAAATTAAAATAAGAGCCTCTAAGATCACCTGACAAAAATTTGAAAAGATACTGGATTTTGAAGAAAATTAGTATACGTGGGTTTTTGAGGTCACTGATTACGAGTCCGACCTCAGATTTTGAAAATTCAAATTAGATCGAGCCTCTGAGATCACCTAACAAAGATTTTAAAAGACGCTGTATTTTGATGAAATTTTATATGCATGGTGTTTCGAGGTCGCTGATTACGAATCTGGCATCGAATTTTAAAAATTGAAATAAGAGCCTCTAAGATCACCTGACAAAAGTTTGAAAAGATATTGGATTATTAATAAAAATTAGTATCCATGGGTTTTTGAGGTCGCTGATTACGAATCAGGCCTCATATTTAAAAAATTCGAATTTCGCCTCTAAGATTGCCTACCGAAAATTTGAAAAGATACTGGATTCTAATAAAAATCGGTAACCATGGATTTTTTTTGAGGTCACTGATTACGAATCCGGCCTCAGATTTTAAACATTCGTATTGTCATATGGTGTTCAGAAGCTGATTCGCATGATCTACATAATAATAAGATGGATCCGTACATTTTTCTAGTCCACCTTTCTTGTTCTCGGAAACAATGATATGACAATTTATAGGTAGATTTAGTATGACGGATCGAAAGGTTGGGTCGAGGACTACATTTTCTGAGAAAAAAAATTTGAAAATTCGATTTGTGGTGGGCGTATAGAAAATTTAAAAAAAGTTTTAACCGATGTTCCCGTACTAACCCCTTTAAAAACGTACAAGGGGTTGATTTTCGAAATTTTGTTCAAACCGATCGTTAGATGAGCTTGAGCGCTTTCATAATTCATGTTGCAAAATTTGAAAGCATTGATGCGTGGGCGTAATCTCTGTTAACGAAAATGGTGTGGTGACAATCGAAGATATTTTACCGATGTTCCTGTATTATCCTCTTTAAAAATGTACAGAGGGTTAATTCTTCGAAATTTTTTTCGAGCAGATCGTTAGAGGAGCTTGAACGCTTTCATAGTTAATGTTGGAAAATTTGGAAACATCAATGCGTGGGCGTATTCTTTGTGGAAGAAAATGGTGTGGTAACAATTAATTATTTTCGTCAATTTTCTTATTCATGCTAAACCAAAATTACACAGTTTCGAGGTATCTTTGGTACTGCAGATCGAAAGGTAGGATCGAGGACTACATTTCCATAAGAAAAAAATTTTGAAAAATTCAAGTTATGGTAGGCGTATGGAGAATTTAAAAAATTGTTATCGATGTCCGGATGGGACCCCTTTTAAAACATACGAAGGGTTGATTTTTTGAAAATATGTTCGAGCAGATCGATAGAGAAGCCGGGGCGCATCCTACATTCGAATCGACAAATTTGATAATATTCATGCGTGGGCGTATTCTCTGTGAAAGAAAATAGTGGGGAGATAGAAAATTTTGGTTTTTATTTAAATTATTTACCGATGATACAATTAAAAATTTCAATGTTTTCAATGGAAAGACACGAGCGAGCGATAGTGAGTGAGTGATTTTGACTAGTGAGCAATAATTTTCACAACGTTTTACTACTTCAAGTTTAACAACCACCTGTTGCAGTTTGAAATGACGAGAATTTATTATAAATCTTCAAAAATTGGATAATATCGTTTCCGTAAGATGCGAATCAGCATCTGAACACCATATGACAAAGCCAGAAAAACATACGAATTCTACTGTATTATACTGTTAACCATTGATTGACTCCCCAAAATTCCTCATATAATAATATTCATCAAGACCCAGTGTATTTTCTCGAATGGTCTATATTGGGTCTTGGAAATCTGAGGCAGGATTCGTAATCAGCGATCTCAAAAACCCATGGATTCCATTTTTTATTAAAATCCAGTATCTTTCCAAATTTTCGGTAGGCAATATTAGAGGCTAAATTCGAATTTTTAGAATCTGAGGCCGGATTCGTAATCAGCGGCCACGAAATCCCATATATACTAATTTTCAACAAAGTTCCATTTTGCTTTCTCAAAGAGAAAGCTTTGTAACGGGGTAAAAATCGACCCACCGAATCGGACTTCGGGACCTCGATTTTCGTAATCTACGGGTCGAAAAACATGGAAATCCAAAAATGTCTGTATGTATGTACGTACGTGCACTTTTTTGTCGTACGATAACTCTCGGAGGAATTGTCCGATCGTCCTGAAATTTTGCACACAGGTTAGTCGCCGCAAAATCTCGGTCGAGTTCAATTATCAGCCAATTCCGTTGTTTATTTCTCTAGCAACCGTTGCTAACGTGTTTTTGATAAAAGCTCCGAAAATCATCATCAATGCACGATGGGTCTCCAATTCTTTCGACGATCGATGAGAATCGATAAGAGTAGTATAGCTATGGGGCTGTCACCCCATAGCTTTTTGAAGTTGTACTACTTGTTGTATTTCTACCCCAAGTGGAGTGAGAGCCCAAGTGGAGTGAGAGCCCAAGTGGAGTGAGAGCCCAAGTGGAGTAGAAACCCGCACGCAATAGTCCGTGCAGTATTTCTGCGCCATGGCGCGCACGTGAATCCTCCGCCGCCGCGGAGAGTGAGTAGCTCGAGTGTGAGGGTGTACTACTCATGAGCAATCCATGGGTTCGGAATATGTGTGTTTTGAAGTTGCGATGATAAAGTTCTTGAAAAGTCTGACATTGTGAAGAGCACAACTGGCTTTGTATGCTCCGTTGTGATGAGGACAAACCGTTGCAAGTTTGATCCTGTTCAGTGGTGGATAACCCATTTCTGCCAGATCGTGAACATTGAATCTGAAGCGCTCCAACCATTTCTTCTGAATTGAGCCTGCCACATATATTTTCTTGGCATCACACAAGTTTTCTCTGAGGATGGGTCCAATAGCGGTGTAAGGGCGATCTCCTGCACTCCAGGGTATTCCGTGGTGATGTTGTTCAAGCCAAGTATTCATTTTCTTGTACTTATCGGTGAGTCGGTTCCAAGGAAATGGATTCTCAAATAAGAATACAAAAGGCTCGGCATTTTCGCTGAGCGGAAGGATGGCTAGCTCCTTGAGAACGTAATCGTTGCCTGGCTGTTTGAAGCCCTGCATGTCAACAACGTACTCCATCTCGAGAGCGAATGAGCTCTAGGATTGATGCAGGTGTACTTTTATAATCCTAAACGACTTTTCTGACATCCCCACTCATTGGATTATACTCAACGATTCTGTCGTGTATGATCAAGCAATAAGCGGAGGTGTTTTCAGGGAAATTATCTTTAGCTTCGAATTCCAAACGAACATCCACTGGAGCGTTCTTGAGAGATTCGTTTTGCTTCGAACAATCTAGCACAATCAATGGTATTTTCTTGATGAATTGTTCTCTACTCAAGATTGGTTCTGAATCTTTGCTATAATATGAATTCTGGAAATTTGTGTACATATCGTAGAGGATGGCATATTGATTACGATCAATGTCTAAATTGAGATTACCATACGGATAATACTGAGAATTCAGAAACAGCTTCACATTTCTAATTTGACAATGATCGAAATGGCTAGCATTGACATTCCTGAGGTTTTTTCGTTTGGTTTGAAAACCAAGAATGATGAAGCGTGGTTTTTCCAACTGATTCGAAGTTTTCACTGTCCAAACATGATTCCTGGCAGCAGGAAGAGCTGGGTACTCGTGAAGCTCCCACGATCGGAAACTCATAGCAATAGGCTTACCTCTTTGCAACTGTCCCAACAAGCGAATTTTATACTCGTTGGAAAGTAGCACATATGGCATGAGCCATTCAATTTTTATTAACGCAATTTTTCCATCTTCCCATCTATCCACGTCACCATCTCTGTAAGAGGATTGTATGATTGCGTTGTTATCAGCGTTCGATCTTCGAAGCACCAACTCATGTTTGGTGTTGACTACAATCTTGCGATAATCTTCAGCAAATCCAAGTATCATGCTGAGTGGGATGTATAGATCAAAGTAGCCTTCATCATTGACGATACTCTTATTTTCCTCAACGTCTAGCCAACCCGCGTTCTCTGTACTCTGTCTAGGATTGAAAGAAATCCATCCTTTCATGAGACTGGTTAGACCGACATTTTTGCAACGATCAATCTCTATAGCGTTCATTTCATATCGAATTTCTTCGAATAAAATACAGATGCCGTTGTTGACTATCTTCGTATGTGCTAAAGCCGTATTGTCGGGCTTGCTTATTCGACCACAAATATGTAGTGAGCTCCTCGATGGTAGGAGACACAAATCCTGATGTTGTATTGATATACGTATCTCATCGTTGTTGTTGAAGTTGGATCCAGTATATGGCTGATGAGCGTGCACCTCATAGTGTGAGATACTCTCATCAAATGCGATTGGAGCTTGAATGTTTAGAATGTCTTCCATCTTTCTTGAAACAACAAAAGAATATGCAAGTTATTTTCCACCAGGGCTGATTTTGAAGCCGAGACTTTTTAGGAACTGAATGTTTTGACGTGTTAACGCTTCGAGAGCTCGTTGACGACTGATGCTCGGAAGTTATTTTCCACCAGGGCTGATTTTGAAGCCGAGACTTTTTAGGAACTGAATGTTTTGACGTGTTAACGCTTCGAGAGCTCGTTGACGACTGATGCTCGGCAGACATGATGCGCTGCTTTTATACCCTCGTCCGTGGTAGATGATCCCCATTATCCAACAGATTTTATATGCAATCTGACTGTTATAATTTCTCCACGAAAATTGACAAGACGTCCGTCCTGGTCGACTATTCGCACTTGAATGTGGTCTATGTAGTTGATGTTGATTGGTAAGTATATGACCGGTGACGGAATTTCAATAATTTTGTATCCCGGTTCTACAGCAGGGAAGAACTCGTGAATAGTGTGAGCTCGCTGTCCGTTTATATATGCACCAGCAGTGATGTTACATTCGATTCTCAATGAATTAATGTGGAGAATTTTTACGGGCAAGTCTGAACGATGAGTTTTATCAGCCTCTAACATGCGTTGAGTGAATCCTAGCAAGCGTCCAATTGAATCTTCTTGTCTGAAATCGATCTGTTCACTACACTTGATCTCACTACGAAGTGTATTGTTGTTAGCTTTCAAGCTCAACGATATATCACTTCCAGACAGTTTCTCTCGAATATGTTTCTCGATATCTTCAATCTCGTAACTTCCTGTCGGTAAACTAATTTTTCTCTTACCAACGTGAAATTTATTATTTCCTTCGTCAACGTTTGGAATCGAATTGAAGGTCAAAAACTCTATCAAACCGAGAGCGTAATTTTTATTTGATGAGAGTTCGATTGGTGGAAAGAACTGAGCTTCAATAATGGACGAATCACCAGATAAAGTCAGAACTGTTGTATCCATGATGGTTCAAAATACAATGAATTAATGATGTGTCGACTGCTCCTTATATACTTTTCCCAACTTTCCAGCCAAAAACTGTAAGCATAAGTGACCGCAGTTATACGTACCAAAGTCTTGATATCTTTGTGGATTATACTTCACTCGATCAACACCTAAATACAGCATTAAATCAAGGGGAGGTTGTAGATCCCCAAAACTATCAAAATAAACAACATCATTTCCTCGTTTTCGGTATGCTACCCAATGAGTCCCCGGTCCACTCGCATCGTCCAGATTTACTACTGCTGATTCACGATATCGTGGACCGCTAGATGGTAGAGCATTTCTCATAAATACACCTCGGAAATTTGGTATTTTCAGCTTTTGAGCGTACTCTAGTATATCAAAGTTAGATAATGCTCGTTTAGGCAGACTCACGTCGAGCTTTTTTTTTTTTCTAATCCACTACCTTTGTATGGTCTCAAGTAGAGACCGTAACCCTTTTTATATGGTTTCAAGTAGAGACCTTTACCTAGAGCAATAGCTTCCAAACTTCTATTATGTCTCTGACTCTCTTCTAGCTGCTGTTTAGCAGCTTTAGCTTCGTTAATTGCTTTTATAATTCCTGCAGCTCCACTCGCTAATGCACCAGTGGCACTCAAACCTGCAAATATTGGAATGAGTGGTAAAATTCCACCGATCTTTGAAGAAACAGATAAAATACGTGGAACTGTTATGCTACTTTTACCTCCAGCTTCCTTCATAGCTGCTCGAGCACCTTTGAGAGCTGAGTTTATAACTGTTTTAGCACATCTACCAGGAACTACTGATTTGGAAGCAGCCCTGATTATAGTGCTCAACGAAGTTTTTTTCTTCTTGATGACATTTTCCTTAGACGATATCTTTCTTTTCAGCCCCATTCCAAATTTACTTTTCAATTTCATCGCATTAGTAACAGCCCAAGCTGCGGTCTTTTCACGAAAACCCGCGTCTCTCGATTGAAATCTATCCCAAGCTTTATTAGCGAGAACTCTGTCTGCCAGATTCCTAGCTTTGATATTTTCTCGATTCTGTGAATAAGCAATATCGTGCTCTTTGCAGGCTGCATCAAGAGGATTAATTCCAGGATCTCCACGAGCTAAACGTTTAGCTAGTTTAGTCCCGGGTCCACAATACTGATATCCAGGTAGATGAAGCTCAAACGGAAGTTTATTTATTGCCTTGTTTAGCAGACCACAACCTTGCTTCTTTCTGTAGACGATCATCACTCTTCGAGGAACAATACATAACTGAGCTCGAAAGTATAAAAGCGCTCTATTTATACCCGCAGCCTCAGTTTCGATTGAGATCTCAACCAGTAAGGATGGATTTCACACAACACACGTCTGAACTTCCTGTAGCTAATTTTGATCCTATAGTAGAAAAGGAAAAGAAGACAAGAAGACATTGTGGTGTATGCATGTGACTGACGAGTCAGCACTTTTCGGGCGTTGAGCCTCGGCGCGCCCGCACGAGCGGCAGTTGCATTCCAGCTGCGCTTTGAGCATGTATAGCATGATGTGATTCTAATAAATATATATATCCTATCATATTCAGATAGACCATTGATTAACCTTACCCACGATCAAGACATTACAATGGCGACGAGGATGTTCGGAAAAATAGTGAAAAAGTGACTTAATAGAGCTGCAGGAAGGTGCAGACGTGTCAAGTTATCGTGTACAGCTGCAGAAAAGTGTAGCTGATGTGTAAGGTGCGCAACTCAAAATTGATGAACTGATTAAAGTGCATAGGTAGTTGCAGAAAGGTGCAGGCTACATATATTACTTATGGGTGATGAAAAAGAGGTATTTGAAGGTAAAAATGCTACGTGGGTACACTTAGTATCCAAAAGAGAATTAATTGAGTTCATAGATAATTTTACACTTGAGAGCATACTAAACTTACTGCCCGTAGACGAATTAAGAACCATATGCACCAAAGGGAATATCTCAACTGAAGTTAGAAAATTACCAAAAGATAGATTGATTGAACAATTGATTAATTACGAACAAGAGGGTATATTAGAACTCTTGACAATAGATGTTTTGAGAAAAATTGCTAAGAAACTTATAGAAGATTATCAAGAAAAATTAAAAGTGGCAAGTAAAGACGCGTCAACTGTTGAACAAAATTCCAGCAAAAGAGTTGGCGAAGAGAAAAACGTATTCGGAAGAGCGAAGAATTTAGTTGACGTCAACAGTGAAGAAATTGACGAAGACGGTGAAATGGGATCGCGTATCGAATTTTCGCTGCATAAGGATGATTGGGACACATTCATCGAACAAATGGAAATGTTTTTTGAGGCAAAGGACATCAAAGAGGAAAAGAAGAAAGCTCATTTGCTGATGCAAGTAGACACAGAAGCTTTTAAATTAGCAAAGCAACTTGTATCGCCAGGAAAAATTAGTGAAAAGACGTACAAGGATATTGTGAAAATTATGAGTGAACATCTAAGCCCAAAACCATCAGTAGTGATGGAGAGATGCAATTTCAATATGACTAGACAAGAAGCGTCTGAGTCAGTGGCTGATTTTTCAGCCAGATTAAAAAAATTAGCACTAAGCTGCGATTTTGAAGGAAATTCAAATACAGCTTTGCGAGATCAATTTGTTTGTGGTATAAGGAGCCATGACACTAGGGTGGCATTATTCAAAAAAGAGAATTTGACTTTCGAAGATGCTTACAAGGAAGCAGTGTCTCAAGAAAATGCAGAAAGAAATGCATCAGGTACGCAAAATATACTACAGGGTAAAGACTCAAAAAGAGAAGTGTTTGCACTAAAAAATACACATCAGCGTACAGATTGGAAGAAGAGAAGCACAGTGAAACCGGAGCGGCAGCCAGAGCAAGGCGCAAGGCGTCCGGGACCTGCTGACTATAGTAGAACAAATTCCCAAAACAAGAATCAAAAAGGAATTGTTTGTTACTGTTGCGGAAAGCCAAATCACAAAAAGCATCGAGTGCAGATTCAAAGAATATATTTGCAATGGGTGTGGCAGGAAGGGACACTTGAAGCAAGTTTGCAAAAGCCAAGGAAATCGAGAGCAGCAACGAGTACAGCTGATGCAGCACGATGAAGAGACAGCGGGCAACAGTGGACGAACTGATGACGACGAGAAGGTGACGAATGAAATTGCACAGTGGTCAAAAGGCAAGAATGAATTTTTGTACATAGAAGGGTAATGACAAAAAGGAATTTGTTGGTAAGCAGGTAATGAATAATAAAGATATGGAAGGTAATCCAATATTTGTAAATGTATGTATAAATGGCGTTATTGTGAAAATGGAAATTGATACAGGCACTTATGCTACGGTTATTTCGGAAAAATGTTATAATGAGAATTTGAGGAAATTTAAAATTATAAAAACCGAAAGAAAATTGAAAACGTACGATAACAGTATATTGCAACCGCTAGGTAAATTGAATAATTTAACGGTACAATTTCGGAATAGAAAAAGTGAATTGGAGTGTTTTGTGCTACCAGGTACTGGACCATCGTTGATGGGAAGGCAATGGTTAGCAGCGTTTAATTTATGGCCGTTAAGTTTTGGTGAAAATTGCGAAAACAACGTTAATATGTTAAATATTGAAAATGTAGCGAAGAGTGTGAAAGAAAAATATAAAGAGTTGTTTGATGACTCACCAGGAGTATATAATAAAAGTCAAACAAAAATCTATTTAAAAGAAAATGCAAGACCAAGTGCGCTGAAATGTAGAAATGTAGCGCATGCCTTAAGACCATTGGTAGAAAAAGAGATCGATAGATTAGTAAACTTAGGACATTTGAAGCCAGTGGACGTGAGCGAATGGGCCACGCCGATTGTTCCAGTATTTAAAGATAACGGAAAAATACGCATTTGTGGCGATTTTAAGATGACGGTAAATCCATATGTAATAATTGATAAATATCCTCTGCATACAATAGACGATATTTTTGCAAAGCTGCAAGGCGGTAAATTTTTTTCTGAATTGGACTTAAGACATGCATACATGCAATTTCCTGTAGATGAAGAATCTTCAAAATTGTTGACGATTGTAACTCACAAGGGGTTATTTAGGTACACAAAGGTACCTGAAGGGGTATCACCTGCACCTGCGGATGTGCAGAAAAAAAATGGATGAATATTTGAGAGGAATTGATGGTACTATAGCGTATATTGATAATATTTATGTAACCGGTAAAACAGAAAAGGATCATTTAGAAAACCTGCATAAGGTGTGTAATAGATTACAAGAATGTGGATTGAAGCTGAACGTAGAAAAATGTAAGTTCATGCAAGAGAAACTAGAGGTTTTAGGATTCGTGATAAATTCAGAGGGTTTACATAAAGCAAAATCAAAAATACAGGCGATGGTTAAAGCGCCTCAACCAACAAATAATAAAGAGTTAGCATCTTTTCTAGGGCTAATAAATTTTTATGCTCGATTTTTAGAGAAAAGGTCGGAAAAATTGAAGCCATTATACGATTTATTGAATAAAGAAAAATTTGAGTGGAATGAAAGGTGTTCGACAGCGTTTGAATGGGTTAAAAATGAATTAATTTCACCAAAAGTTTTAGTGAATTTACGACCCGAAAGAAAAAGTAGTTCTAGCATGTGATGCTTCGGATTACGGGTTGTCAGCGATTATATCGCATCAGTATAAAGATGGCACCGAAAAACCAATCGCGTATGCGTCGCGAAAAATAGCAAAGAATGAACTGAACAGAAAAATACTTGACAAAGAAGCCATGGCTATAGTTTTTGGAGTTAAAAGGTTTTATCAGTTTCTTTTTGGTAAAGAATTCATTTTGCGAACAGATAATAAGGCATTAGAATGTATACTGGGTCCGAGAAAGGGGATTCCATTGACAGCCGATAATCGTTTTCAAAGATGGGCTTATTATTTATCGGGATTCAGATACAAAATAGAACATGTGAAATCAGAAGCAAATGGGAACTGCGACGCTCTGTCTCGATTGCCCATTAATGATGATACGGAAATGATAGACGTTGATTTCTCACATGTAAATTTTTTCAATGAAGGCGTAACTGCATTTGATTATAAAATGTTAGCGGAAATGAATAAAAAAGATGCATTAATTTCTACAACAATTAGAACAGTTTTAGGTTGTTGGCCGAATAATACAAAGGAAATGACGAGCGATGAGAAAAGTTTATATAGTAGAAGGTTAGAATTAACAGTTGAAAAAGGTTGCTTATTTTGGGGACTAAGAGCGGTAATCCCAGAGAGTATGAGAAAAATAATTTTACGCGAATTACATGCTACACATTTAGGCATTGTAAAAATCAAAATGTGTGCACGCTCGTATGTTTGGTGGCCTAACGTTGATCGAGACATTGAGAATCTAGTTAATGATTGCAAAGTTTGTATGATTGAGCGGAAGAAACCACCTAAAACGCCGTTGACTACATGGCCTTGGCCGGACAAATCTTGGAGCCGTATTCATTGTGATTTTGCAGGACCATTTTACGGAAAAATGTGGTTAATAATTATAGATGCACACTCAAAGTGGCCAGAAATAATTGATTTTAAGACAAACACAAAAGCGTATAGGTTGATAGCGGAATTTAAAAAATTATTCGCTAGATACGGTCTACCGCTACATTGCGTAACGGACGGGGGACCGCAGTTTAGAAGTAATGAATTTCATGATTTCTTAACTAGAAATGGTGTTTTACACACGATATCTCCAGCCTATCATCCAGCTACAAATGGAGCAGCTGAAAATTTTGTTCAAATTTTTAAAGATAAGGTTACTAAAATTGTCAAGGGGGGAGAGTCGCTGGATGATGCAATTAATATGTTCTTATATGATTATAGAAGTATTGAACATTGTACAACGCGTAGAAGCCCTGCGTATTTGATGTCAAAACGGGAACTAAGAACGAGATTTGATTTGCTTCGACCGAATGTTATAGAAACTGTAGCGAAAAAGCAACGTGAGCAAATTGTAGCTCGAGCAGGGAAGCGCAAGATTGAATTGTCAACAGGCGATAGTGTTATGATAGATGAACATGGTGTGAGATCAGGTAAAAGGTCATGCGGTACTATTATTAAACAAGTTTCACCATCCACGTACATTGTATCGAACGATAAAGGTGTGACTGTTAAACGACACATAGATCAAATAATTAAGAGCAATAATACGAATGTAAAATTGAGACGCTCTCCGCGTTTTCAGGGAAACTCAGATATAAAAGAGGCGGAGAGTTGTGGTGTATGCATGTGACTGACGAGTCAGCACTTTTCGGGCGTCGGGCCTCGGCGCGCCCGCACTAGCGGCAGTTGCATTCCAGCTGCGCTTTGAGCATGTATAGCATGATGTGATTCTAATAAATATATATATCCTATCATATTCAGATAGACCATTGATTAACCTTACCCACGATCAAGACACTACAGGGTTAAAGGTCTGTCCTCGAGATTTGTTGATCGTCAAGGCGAAAGGAAGTTTCACAGGAAATTGTAATCGTTTGAATTGAAATTGTAAGTTTGATGGAATCATAGGTATGCGATGTATAAATGCTGTTTCTCCAGCTGCAGATCCTGTAAGAATAGTTGCATCGATTATATTTTCCCGCATAACTTTAATTTGCAACCTTGTGCCATTACATAAATTGGGAGGATTTAGATTGCGTAATAGCATCATTGGAGAACCAATTTTCAATGTTAATCACTATATCGATAGACTGATAATGTCGTATTTCTCCATCTAACTTTCCCAAAATAATATTATTAATATTATGAGCGGTAGCATTTCGAAGCGTTATGATTGCCCTCGCATAACCAATTGAAAGGTTTGTCAGAAAGACTTTCAGTTTCTGGATGGACTTTAGAAGTCAGGTCCATGACTGTATTAACAATCGTTCCTACTTTTTTATCAATATTATATATCAATTTGGGCGTCATTAGTTCTTCAAATAATTGATGAGGTACCTAAGAGCATTCTGGTAAGTTTTTTCGTAATTGGTTAGTTAAAGTGGACAACGTCTCCTATAGTATCTAAACTGTAATAAGAATACGTAATACTCCAACTATATGAGGAATTAATCAGAATGAATACTGATGAAATAATAAATTGACTCATGTGTCTATTATGGATTTCATTTTTTTTTAAGCAATATAAGAGATAAACTAGTTCTGCCACATGCTTGACGCAACATTTTTACTTTTTCTAAAAAAGGTTTTTTTGAGGATTTCAGTTCTTTTTGCGGAGTATAATATATTATGAAAATAATAATCAATAAAATGTATATGCATTAGCGTCAGTAATAAAATTAAATAGATATTTTTCCAAAATGCAAATATTTATATGGATAAGCGATACACAAAATAAATATATGTAATCAGTAGAAAATAATTAATCTATTATCTGAATTTAAGACAAGACATCAAAATTTATCCCATGTTTTCTTCTAACTATTTTTACATAGGCAAATGGTGGTTTAGGATGACGACGTCGGCGTGTCGACTGAATATTTGAATAAGGATATAACCTGATACCCGATAATGTCCAGGTGACTAGGGTCGCTGATGACAGTGTCCTGAGGATGCGCTTCTGGTATTTTTGTTTGAGGAAGCTGACTACTTTGACTACCTGGACATCATTAAGGTCCAGAGTCAGCTACTTGGAACACCGTCATCGGGTACCCTAGCTACCTGGACATCGTTCGGGTCTAGAGTCAGGTACTCCAACCAAAAATACCAGGAGCGCACCATTGGAACACCATCATCGGGTTCCCTGACTACCTGGACTTTGTTCGGGTCTAGGGTCAGCTACTTCAAGCGAAAATTCCAGGAGCGCACCCTTGGAACATCGTCATCGGGAACCCTGACTATCTGGACTTCGTTCGGGTCTAGGGTCAGGTCCTCCAACGAAAAATACCAGGAGCGTACCCTTGGAACGCCGTCATCGGGTACCATGGCTACCTGGACATCGTTCGGGTCCAGGGTCAGGCACTCCAACCAAAAATACCAGGAGCGCACCCTTGGAACACCGTCATCGGGTACCCTGGCTACCTGGACATCGTTCGGGTCCAGGGTCAGGTACTCCAACCAAAAATACCAGGAGCGCACCCTTGGAACACCGTCATCGGGTACCCTGGCTACCTGGACATCGTTCGGGTCCAGGGTCAGCTGCTGCAAGCGAAAATTCCAGGAGCGCACCCTTGGAACACCGTCATCGGGTACCCTGACTACCTGGACATCGTTCGGGTCCAGGGTCAGCTTTTCCAAGTCAAAATACGAGGAGCGCACCCTCGGGACGCTGCCTTCTGCGACACTAGCTACTTGGATATTATCGGGTATTAGGATATATGCTTATCTCTCTATATTAAAAGCCAGACCGCCGCCGCCGTCAAATTTCTCCACCCCTTTTTTGCACCCCTTTCTTGCACCCCTTTTCTGCACCCCTTTCTTGCACCCCTTTTCTGCACCCCTTTCTTGCACCCCTTTCTTGCACTCCTTTTCTGCACCCCTTTCTTGCACCCCTTTTCTGCACTCCTTTTCTGCACCCCTTTCTTGCACCCCTTTTCTGCACCCCTTTCTTGCACCCCTTTTTTGCACCCCTTCCTTGCACCCCTTTCTTACACCCCTTTCTTGCACCCCTTTATTGCACCCCTTTTTGCACCCCCAACTCTCGAAGGATTGGTCCGATTTTCTTGAAATTTTGCACACAGGTTAGTCGCGGCAAAATCTAGGCCGAGTTCAATTTTTAGCGAAATTTCTTGGTTATTTCCCTAGCAACCGTTACTAACGTGTTTTCTCACGAATCCTCATTTAAGTGCTCATTGGGACCATTAAAGTCAATGAGAATCGATAAGACATCTCCCATAGCAACCACTGTTGATATCATTGGCAACCGTTTGTCTACATCCCTAGCAACCGTTGCTTCGGAAGCCGGGAAATCAGTTTTAAGTCACACTCGATGGCCAAAGACACTGAATTGTTGTATTTGCTCCATAGCAACCGATGTTTACCTCCTTAGCAACCGTTGGTAGGGGAAGAAAAATTCACGTAGTTTCGTTTCCAGTATTTTCAACTGCACAGGATAGAAAATCTCCGTTCTACCCATAGCAACCATGGTTTACTTCCCTAGCAACCGTTGCTTCGGAAGCCGGAATATCGATTTTAAGTCACTCTATGGCCAAGGACTCTGAATTGTTGTATTTGCTCCATGGCAACCGTTGTTTACCTCCTTAGCAACCGTTACCAAATTTGGAAATGATCAATTTATGACCCGTTTTCATCATTTTCGATGGCAAAGGTAGCTCCTCAGCAACCTTTTTTTACCGCCCTATTAACCGTTGCTAAGGGGAAGATAAATTCACGTAGTTTCGTTTCCAGTATTTTCAACTGCACAAGATAGAAAATCTCCGTTTTACTCATAGCAACCATTGTTTACGTGTCTAGCAACCGTTGCTGCAGAAGAAGAAAAGGGCTAAATATCACTTTGCATGAGTCTTTTTAATCTACTTATTCATCGAAACAACCGTTTGTTTACATCCCTAGCAACCGTTGCTTTGGAAGCCGGAAAATCAGTTTTAAGTCACACTCGATGACTAAGGACACTGAATCGTTGTATTTGCTCCATAGCAACCGTTGTTTACCTCCTTACCAACCGTTACGAAGGTTGGAAATGATCCATTTATGTCCCGTTTCCATTATTTTCGATGGCAAAGGTAGCTCCTCAGCAACCTTTTTTTACCCCTAGCAACCGTTGCTAAAGGGAAGATAAATTCACGTAGTTTCGTTCCCAGTATTTTCAACTGCACAGGATAGAAAATCTCCGTTTTACTCATAGCAACCATTGTTTACGTGTCTAGCAACCGTTGCTGCAGAAGAAGAAAAGGGCTAAATATTTTTTTGCATAAGTCTTTTTAATCCACTTATTCATCGAAACAACCGTTTGTTTACATCCCTAGCAACCGTTGCTTCGGAAGCTGGAAAATCTGTTTTAAGTCACACTCGATGGCCAAGGACACTGAATTGTTATATTTGTTCCATAACAACCGTTACGAAGGTTGGAAATGAACAATTTATGACCCGTTTCCATCATTTTTTATGGCAAAGGACACAAAATACAAATCCTCCCTATTAGCTCCTCAGCAACCGTTGTTTAACACCCTAGCAACCGTTGCTAAGGGCAAAAATAATTCACGTGAGTTTCGTTTCCAGTATTTTTAACTGCACAGGATACAAAATCTCCATTTCACACATAGAAACTATTGTTTACATGTCTAGCAACCGTTGCAATATTTCTCGAAATTTCACCAAAAATCTGAAATGAAACACGCGAAAAACCTAAACCGAAAAAATATGATCTGACACATGACACTTTTAACCTGAAACTGAATAAACAAACGTTTAACATGAACATAGATGAAATTAAGCTTGTATTTTGATTCGAATCGTTCGTTTAGTATTCTTTTCAATTGATCAAAATCGAAGTTTCAAGTTTCAAGTTTTATTGATTTCAATGTAATTTTTATTTAATCATTACTACACTTATCATTGAAATTATTGACTTTCAAAGAACACACGGGGGGGGGGGGGTTGGCGAGCGAAGCGAGCAGGGGGGTACCCCCCCTAGTTCAAATAAAACTTAAGTCGACACGCCGACATCGGCATCCTAAACTACCATTTGCCCGTGTAAAATCAATTATAAAAAAAAAAATGGAATGAATTTTGATATGTCTTGTCTTATCTTCTGTAAGTTTGAAAAAATCTGCATTACTTTTCGTTGAATCTATGGGACACGGTCAATAGTTTTGCCATATTCTTTCTAACTATAATACATTAACAATTTACTTTCAATCCCATGGTTTCAAATCTACGCGGGAAGCAAGAGCATGTAAACGTGTTACGTACTATGCGTGAACATAGCTGCTTTATCAAGCTACCGCGGCTTACTTCATGGTAATAAGAAAAATTGATCTGAACAAAATCTTGTCGGGAGAAAAAACTAGTAGATCGCTTGACACGGTACTCCAAACTCATTATTGCGAACGAGTTTTTGAGTATTTCTTTTTGTCAATCGCTCAAATGGGATGCTAGATGATCATGAAATCATGTTTCGCATCCAAAAAAAGTCGTTTTGGCTAAATTAAAGCCAATGTAAAAGTCGAGCGTGCAATCTCAAACATTATATAGTTGCGGTGTCTTCTGCTTGACGCATGGAACACTACCGCGTTCCGTGATAGATATAGATTTAGTATACAATCCATTTTATGTGTCCATACGTTGGAAATTTAATTTTTTTTCAGAGATCAATTTTTAATAAGAGATTTGATTTTTATTGAATATTCAATTTTAATATAGCATAGTCACAGACAATCAATATGTATGCAATATTTCTTATTTTAGCTACTTATGCACACATTTTAATTATAACATCCACACTTTCCCGCTGCTGACAGACAGATAAATACCACACTGAAGCT
>JAJGQD010000103.1:0-16224 GCA_020882685.1 Aphelinus atriplicis | reverse complement strand
GCTCTCCGGGAAACGATTTGCCGGGAACGCGAGTAATTTAAATTATCCGTGAGAGTTATGCGGAACTTAATTAAATTGAATGCTAATTCGGTACAATTGTAGGGTCGGAGAGCCTCGGCGGGAGCTGACGCGGGGCGAGGCGAGGGAGAGAGAGATCCTTTGAAGGAGCTGCAGGCTGGACCAAGCGGACAAATTAAAGACGTAAAGTGCGCGGCGGGGACGACGTTGACACGGCTCTCTCTAATTGGACTCTACGCAAATAAAGTTTTTTTTCTCCCGCCTCCTTGGTCCCGTCGCCGCAACGGAACGGCCGCGCGTCAGAGGACCGGCGGAGGGGAGCAAACGACGGCGCAGGTTATGTCACGCGTGTCCCGGCGATTTTGCAAGCTAGGGCAGCTGCTGCAGCCCGCGTCTGCAGCAGAAGCCCGGCCATTGTCCTTGGAACGTAATCCAGGGCGAGCGGCGCGCTTGAATTACTCCCGTCTCCCGAGATCCCACCTCCAAACTGTTTAGCTGGCGAAATTTTAAACCCCCCACCCCCCACCCGACAGCCCCTCTCGAAGTGGTGGACGATGCGCGCAAAGCCCTCTTCATCATACTCACCCTCCCGCTGCTTTTTCTCCCGGCTTTTCACGATTAAATTTACCTTCACCTTCATTCGTTACACCTCCATATATAATATATATATATATACCTCGGCTGCACACGTTTGATGTATATATGTTAATTAACCTGCCATTGTCGCCAGCGTTTTTTTTGGCTCGATTCAACGATCCGTTGAGCGATTGTATTGCCATTTGTAATGACTTTTTTTTTGTTTTCTTTCTCGCGCACCAAGATCCCAAGTACGATGATCTCAGCTGGGATATAAACTTTGTTCCATTGAAAATCGTTCACTCTCCGTTGATTCGTCCCGTCGTATTCTCTGGGAAATCCGTTTATTTCTGCTTGGTTTTTCAAAAATCGGCTTTCCACGTTCTGGCCCTTTGAATTTTGATTTTTTCCGCATGACAAACCCTGGGGACATTGAAGATCTTTCATTTCACGTGGATTGGTGATGTTCGGAGTAATGCCCTACCGGGGTGAATCCGTTTATTTCTGTAGTCGCACGACCTGTGCAGCAAAAGCCTCCGATCTTGAATGAAACAGAATAATGGTACACTGCAGACTTCATTGTGCTATGGATGTGAAAGGGTCAGAATTGAATCGAATTGCATGGAATAAATCAAATTTCATTGTCATGGCTGCCCTTGCCCATATCGTATGCATTACACATTTAATAAGTACAGCATTATCAGTTCTTCGATTGGATGGTGTGAGCTACAGCTGTGTGCCCCAATATTCCATGTCATACGCAATGTTATGAAAATTGAAATAAAATTGGGAAAAGAACGTTTTTGCTACAAAGTGCGCTTTGACGCCAACGACTGGATGGAAGAAAATGATCTCCATCATTATGTCTCGGATGTTCCTTCGTGAAATGAGTTTTGTATATTTATCATTTAGAATTGAGCAATTCGCGCGACTTTATGAAAAGAACGCCAAAAACATATAAGTACTTATTCGAGTGATGGAAATTATTTTCTTCTTCATAGTCGGTGGCATGCGAGCGTATTTTTAAAAAACCTGGTTCTGTGTATAATCTTTTCTCGTGGGACTAAACACTCACAATAGTCCCGGGTGATATATGCTACTATTCTGTAGCCAACATCAGCCCACACGTTTGGAAAAAATGTTTTGTGTCGAATATTTTTTTACAACATTGCAATGCAATATATATGAGCAAAGTTTCCGATTCTTAGCCCTGCGAAAATTCCAGGGTACAGTTCCGAATTGCCCATTGCTGATAAACGTACTGACAATCAGTGGAGCTGATCATCGAAGCGTACAAAAATCAACAGCGAAAAACAATATGCGCAAAGAATGACGTGTCTTTTACATTGATCAACGTGATGGAGCTGTTTCGATGACGTGTTTGCACCTCAAGTTGTCTCGCCAATACCCCGAGATTCGAAATCTTGTTACGAATGCAAACGGCATTCGCTCTGTTCCACCAGTATATATTCATTTATTAAGTCTATAGCGGCGAGCAGCACTTGGATCCAATTGGCTCATTAGATCTAAATGACTGTGAGCGAGATAACGCGGGCGCGCGCCCGCGCATATATTATCAGTGTCGGAAGCAGAAAGTTGAAAGTAGACATAGACACACACACACACACACACACACAGGCAATGCTCGTGGAGCAATTGATACATTCCATTTCAGCTCACGCAGCCATCTAGAAAATTAAAACGGCCGGTGGTTGGGCGTGTAATTAATGCCTCGTACGACAATTAGCCTGGAAAAAGGGAACGTTCAATCTTCCGGGGGCAAACATTACAAAGATACAGTGCGGGGGGATCGGAGGGTCGGCGGCGGCGGCGGCGGCGGCGGCGGCGGCGGCGGCGGCCGAGCTTTTAATTAGCCCAGAATCCGCGGAGGGATCGGCTGGCCTCGTTTTCCCTATTATTTTTTTAATCAAAGAAAAAGCTGCAGTCAGTTGAGGCTGTGCTCCCTCGGACGACGGCGCGCGCGCGGATGCGGCGGCTCCCCAAAGCGCCAAGCGTTAATGCGCTTATTTACCCGGAGGGGCAGGCTCGCGCGGCCGACCGATTAACGCCCCCGGGTAGTTCTCATTTTTCGGCCCGCGTTGAATTATCATCGTTATGGTTATGACACCCCCCTCGAAGCGTTAAATTACACGAGCTCGAGCCGGCCCTAATGATCCGACGCGCGTCCGTAAATTGTTTCGCGACTGGCTCACACGCGTACATACGAGCCTCTCTCGCGTCTCTCTCGACGCCGCGAAAAGTGCACGGCCCATGCCGCGCGCGCTTTTCCAGCCTGTTTTTCCCCACAGTACGTGTTTTAACGCGAGTTGAAACTCTTTGTTAAATAGTTGGAGGATTGCGCGCCGCGGCCAGTGGCCAGTGGCCAGGCGTCTTTTCAAAAATAAAATTTGACTCGCTCATAATCAGGCCGTATTCGTTTTGCTTTGTGGCACCGTGCGCTGGAACCGTCACCGGCAAATCGTCACCGAACTCCAACCCGCTCGAGCTCGACACCGACCAAAACCACCATCCGTATGAAAAACACAAAACCATCGAGTGATTCGATAATATATTCTACGTACGGAATCATTCGTGACGGGGAAGACTTTGGATGACTTTAGATGACCAATGCATCAGTTGCACATGCAGCTGTTCCGTTGAACGCTTCTTCGATTTGCTTCACGGCCGGTTCAATTGTTTCTCCGTCCATTAATCCTTGGTACTACCTCTGCAAGAGCTGTGCTGAGGAACCCGTCGCGTATTTCCCGTTGAGGGACATTCCCGCAATCAGTTTCATCGTTGATAGTCAAACGAATTTCAGTCGATTTATCTTTGCAAGTGAAGTTAATGAATCGCCACGGGATAATTCAAGTCCGATTGATTTTTGAGGAGAGCAATTGTGAATTTATTCCAATTTTACGTGGCGCGACACCGAGACAAAATTGATTCTAACCCCAAGTAGATAAATCCCACTTCATTACTATCCACTCGGCCACCTATCTGATTTCCACGTGATTTCTCGCGAAAGAGCCGATTGATCGCTTTCGGATCATTGTAATCTTGCTCGCGCGGATAAAAACCCTCTCGAAGCAAGACGAATCGCCCTCGCTCAACACGGAGACAACCTCTTGTTCAATTTTTCACTTACGATTCATAGTAATATTCGCCGAGGATGACGTGTTGCCTTCCCACCCCCGATTTCACAAATCCGCCGATTACATTTGTCTTCGGTCCAAACTCGATTTATTACAATCAAATAGACTCGAGTGTGGATTTTTGCTCGGTTCAACTTGGGACAATCGTCGCTATCGATAACGCACGAATCACGCACTGAGAAAAATCTGGTTACACCAATTCACTAATCCAACTTCGTAGAGAAAAATCTAAGTAGTAGCCGTTACTACATTCTATGCTAAGTTATATGGTGTCTACCGTATCTGGAAAATCATGGAATCATGGAAATCTCAGGGAATTTCGCTGAAAATCTGGAAATTCTATTATCGTTACACATTTTTTTCTCCATTCTTCATTTGCATTTGAAATTAACTAGAGTCGCCACATTTCCAAAATTAAACACGAAGCGTGGTTGCATTTTGCTTTCTCAAAGAGAAAGCTTTGTAATGGGGCAAAAATCGACCCACCGAATCGGACCTCGGGACCTCGATTTTCGTAATCTACGGGTCGAAAAATAATGGGAATCCAAAAATGGTCTGTATGTATGTATGTGTGTGTGTGTGTGTGTGTGTGTGTGTGTGTGTGTGTGTGTATGTATGTATGTAACATTTTTTTCGTCCACGATAACTCTCGAAGAAATGGTCCGATCTTCTTGAAATTTTGCACACAGGTTAGTCGCGGCAAAATCTCGGCCGAGTTCAATTTTCAGCGAAATCCGTTGTTTATTTCCTTAGCAACCGTTGTTAAGGTGTCTATTTTTTCGTTTCTTTCGTCCACGATAACTCCCGAAGGAATGATCCGATCGTCTTGAAATTTTGCACACCGGTTAGTTGTGACAAGATCTAGTCCGAGTTAAATTTTCAGCAAAATCCGTTGGTTATTTCCTTAGCAACCGTTTCTAACGTGTTTTCTCACAAATCCTTATGAGTGCTCATTGGAGCAAGCCGGAAAATCAGTTTTAAGTCACACTCGATGGCCAAGGACACTGAATTGTTCTATTTTCTTCATAGCAACCGTTGTTTACTTCCCTAGCAACCGTTATGAAGGTTGGAAATTAATAATTTTAAGACCTATTTCCATCATTTTCGACGGCAAAGAACAAAAATCTTCCCAATTATCTCCTTAGCAACCGTTGTTCACCACCCTAGCAACCGTTGCTAATGGGGAATAAAATTTATGTAAGTTTCGTTTCCAGTATTTTTCAACGTACTATAGAGAAAATTGGAAAAATTTGGTGTCTTTTGCCGTCGAAAATGATCAAAATGAGTCTTCAAGTGTGCTAAATACGGACTTAAGGGCAGTGCGGATCGATTTTGACCGCCATTTAACCGTACCAGTCACAAGATGAACTGATCGAAAAATTATGCAGGTCCAAATGTCTCGCATCGTGTAGAACCTAGAACCGTTTGCTTTGTTGCATTTGATCAAATAATAAGAGAGCCCGGGCAGACATCAACAGTCGCGACATGGTCAATTGAAAAAGAACGACACTTTACACAGTCACAAAGATACGAATTGAATTGATTAAATAATTTTTTTGTAATTTTTGAAAAATAGATGATAGTATCTACGCTAGTGGAAAGGTGAAAATACAGGTTTGGCACGCGTTTGTGGGTGATGTTGAAGCCCTTTGAGAAAGCATACTGCTAAGGCACTTGGCAGCGGTTTTTTTACTTCTAAAGATTATACTCACTCAGAAATGGACGGGTGTTTGTATTTCGGAGAATCGAACGCGTGGATACGATATAAGAAGTTCGACAACATATAGACACCGCGAAAAAGCATGCTACTGAACAGTATTTGTTGGAGTCAGCTATTCTAGGTAGTCAATTGGCGTTATTAAAAAAAAATGATGTATTACTTCGTGTGAATATTGAGGTAAAATAATATACTATTTTAATGTTGACTATAAATTGACAGAGTTGTTGAGTGTTACTGAAAGTCGGTACTTTTATGAGATTAAAAAATATATTATAATTTTGTTCACTTGTCGTTTAAGATCCATGTCAAAATAAATAACAAATAGAAAAATCCTATTTCGTGCATTGAAAAATCTGAGTTTAGTTTTATTTTCAAACCTGGAATTCCATTCCTTGATTGATCCTCGAATAGTCATGGAAAAACTCAGGGAATTCCCCTCATCTGATGATGTAGACACCCTCTTAATAACACAAAAGTACTACACTATTTTTATCGTAGGTTTGAATTGTACATGATAACATTTGCAAATACTGTTTACTATGTAAAATCTAGTTTAATATACCAAAGTAGCTGAATTCCCTATAAACCGAATAACGGATGTTATTTTTTTTCTAGTGTCGATTACTATATGTTTTGGGCGGTACAGTTTACTAATATCGCTTAGTTGAGCCAGTATTGTATTAGAAAACCTATTAAGAATCTAATAACCATTACCAAACTTTTGTCTCAGTGCACTGTAAAGGCGAACGGACGCGCGATCTTTGGAATCGTGATATTGGATCGATATACGAATTATCGCGTTGATTCCATAATTAAGCTGCTCCGGACCGTAGATCCTCTCGCGAGCGCGCGCCAAGTCCAGTATATATAAGAGGCCGGAGAACAAAGACAAGCCAACAAAAGTGTATCCGCGGCCCGGCAGTCGTCGCGCGAGTCGCGAGAAATCAAGCGTCAATTACGACATTATTACCGGGGAATGCTCGTTAGCATGGAAGAAGGCGAAAAGAGACACGGGGGCTGGAGCGAGACATTCTTTCTCCGCGGAGCCACTCGTCAGCCGGTCTTGCGTCCGCACAAAAGACTTTAATGGAGTGAGGGGCGCTTTCTTCTTGCCTCCTCTCTTTTTCCCTTGTTCCACCTCTCGCTCTGCCCCCGAGCCTGCCTCGTTCCGTCCCATCGCCTCCCTCTCGCCCTTTCACCCCGTCAACTTTTCATCGAAGCGGAATTAAGATTTTCGCCTTTGTGCCCGCGCGCGCGGCGCCGCGGCCGAGCCGCGAGTACAGAGCGGCTCCTCCTAGCTGCTCCCCCTGGCGGCGCGAGCGCGAGCGAGCGAGCGAGCGATTCCAGCTAAATGAATCCGGCGAAAGCGCGGACTCTCCCCTTCCGACTCGATATGCCATTCCGAAAGGGTTGATTTGTGCGAAAAGCAGATGTCGGAAGCGTACGCTCGGGCGGGTGTGTGCATTAGCCGCCCGGGCCGGGGGCTGCAGGATTGAGCGATCGTGCGGAGCGCAAACTTTTATGTACACTTTGCTGGGCCAGCCCCGCGCCGCTTCCTCCGCTCATCCTTCGTGCCGTGCAACCCCCCTTGATCCTCTGTCCCTCCCTCGGTGCTCTCGTTGTCGCGCGGGGGGAGCCACTTGCTTTTTATGACGGCGCGCGGCGCACGCTCGTCTCGTAAAAACGCGTTTTGCTTGCTTAATGAAAACAGCCTCGACCTAATCAGTTTGGCCGTTGCCGTCGCGTACGCGCGCCGCTGATTAGTTTGAAAATTCAATGATCAACCGATAAGTGATTGAAAGCGGGGCCAATGCAATTTCGCGCGCGCCCCCACCCCCCTCCTCCTGTTTCAAAATTGATTTACGCAATAAAAAACCCCGCCGAGAGTAATATTCACCCGTCGATCACTCCGCCTCTCGCGGGCTTATGTATTGTTAATTAAAACGACTCTCTCTCTTTTTCTCCCTTCGATGAATTGAGAATTATTTTTTTCCCCGCCCCATTCCCGGGCTTGGTACACGTTTCAATCAACTTACACATGAGTTGGATCAACGAAGTACTGTCTTTTTACTCGCGTTCATTAACCTCCCCCCTCCCCGGCTGGGCCGCGCGAGCTCCTGGATTGGAAAATATTCCTCTGAATTCTTTTTCAAACGACCTCTTTTTATCTCGCATCACATCGCTCGCTTCTTTGGTCCCTCGCAAATACCCCCGATCAAACGTACGTTGCTCGGCTACGAGCGTCCCTGTGTATATGCGTATACGTCCTATCTGGGAAACTGTGGAAATTGAGTTTTGCACCGGGGTCTCGAATGGGGGTGGGGGATTGAAAACGCGTGGAGCGAGCCGGTGTCGAGTCGCGGACCGAGGCGTCAAAGCGCGGCACGAGGTGCGCGGGATTTTAATAAAAATCGTCAATTCGGTTTGCCTAATGCGCGCGGCCGGATTCGAAATTTATACTGGACAGATGGAATAACGGGTCGGATGTGGGTGTGCGTTGTTACAGGTGGAGTCGAGCAAGCCGACGACGGCGCACGAGATGCAGGAGCACAACAGCGTGACGGGGCCGCAGGCGGACCAGCTGCAGTTCGCCGAGATCCAGCTGCAGCTCGAGCCCCGTTTCCACTACCGGCTGGGACAGCTCAACCTGCGCTGCACCGCGAGGATCCCCGGCATCTACGAGCAGTCGAGCAGCGAACTGCAGCTCGGCGTCACCAGGAGCGAGCCCAATCCGCAGAAAGGTGAGAGCCTCTGAGTTCCTCTCGCGCCATTCCTGTTCCCTGTGTCTGATTGCGTCGCTTCTGCGACGTCGCTCAGCTGCCCCCTCGCGCCATTGCGTCATTCGCGCACTGCGAAAACGACGCTTCGATCGCGCGAGTAGTGCCATCCTCTGGACTTTATCAGCTAATGTAAAACAATAAGATTATCCGCATATTCTAGTCTGTATACAGGAAAAATTACGCGACTCGGAGTATATCATAAGTCGTGACGCGACATCGTTGATGTTGAGAAAATTATATTCCAAACGTCATAGCTCAAATTTATAGAGTGAATTGGATGAAAATGTGAAGCTCGAAGAAAATTGTTTCCTTGTGAATCCGCGGCCACGCGACCGTTTTGATTCTCGAATCTCGAATCGAAAAAATATTCGTGTAGCCTAAAACATGTCCTGTGTACGCACTCGAATAAGAATGAATCTCTTTTATTTTTGAGCATAGCGTGATATATTAATATCGTGATAACTGCCCCGACAGTTGAGTTGCAACATGTACTCTTGAATCAAAGAATCGTTTTTCCAGTGGAGCTTCGACGTGCGTCAAACTTATTATCCGGCCTCGACCGTTCCGACACGCGTACATCTACGCGTGCTGGATGCGAGAGATATCGTACGTGTCGTTGAATGTCACCGAAAAAATCCTCAAGGATCGCCGGTACAGAAAGGAAAGACGAAGGCAAGCTCATGCGCCTTCATTAGATATGTTTCTTCAACGATTCCACGCTTACCGGACGCTATATATCTATATACTGATTCAATGTACAAAGATGATTTGACAGCTTGGAGAGGACGAGATAGTAACTCGTCAAAACGTTTTCTTTGTATCACGGAAACAAAGTTTATATTGTTTTCTCTAAGAGGGACAGGATAGTAACCGGATCGTAAAATCGTCAACGTATTCCAACTTGTAGTGAAATTCCTTTTCTCTGAGGCTAATTTTTATTACAATGCTAAATTCGTTTTTTTCTCCTATTTGGAATAAAAATGAGAGTATGTTTCGTGCAAGTTTGCCTTGCAAATTTAATTTTGATTTTTCCCAACAGTGTCCCTGACACAAGGCCAAATCAATTGGCAGCTGCGCAGTTTTCTATCAATCGACCAAATCAATTTGTCACCCGTGAATCAATACGAAATTTTCAATGCGAGTCTCGCGCTTACTGTGCAGTTACATTTGCTCACCCAGATACACGAACAGCAGTAAGAAGCTCGAGTGGCTTTTGAAGAGTCCCGCGCGCACCAAAGAGGCAAAAAGTCGGGGCAAATATTAGCCGAATTTGCATCCGGTCACACGGAAAGTCCTCTGGAGCGTTGCGTATATTGATAAATCGGCTGGAGCTGTTCGGGCCGTTACATTTGCCGGCTTGTCCCGGCCCGGTTTGCCCAGTGCATTTTGCGCGCCGAATACACCTGGCTCGCGAGCGACTCGTTTCATTGGCGAGCAAGCGAAAATATTTTCGCGTTTCAGCGAGATTGGCGGAAACAGGGTCGCGCGGGCAAATTTACTCGGTCGATTAGGCGCTCTCGGGGGCTGCTGCGGATCGCCTCGTCGCCCGTAGCCGCCCGGCGGATTATCCGAGTGCCGGCGGCGGCAATTTTTGGGATTTGCCCGGCTTTTTATATCGCGCATATGTAGCCGCCCGCCGCCGCCACCGTGCGTCGCGAGTGGCTGGCTCTTTTCCCCCCGGCGGACCCGCGAGATTGCCGGCTTAGCGCCCGATTATTCGTCGCGCCATCACTTTTGCCCGCTGCGTCTCTTTGAGGGGAATATATAGCCGCAAGCTATTGGCCGCAGCCGACGACGTTTCTGCTTCAATCGGCCTCGAGCCAACCTGACAACCTCGAGCGCCCTAGCTATCGCGCGTCGACTGGGGCAAAACAAAACGCGCGCAATTTTCGGCATTTACAATAAGCCCACCGGCTGCAGGTCACGCACACATGCCAGTCTCGTATTCTGCACAGCTATTTCCGTAGCTGCCTGCACCTATATAATCGACTAGATTCTGATGCGCGCGCGCGAGAGAGAGATACCTGTCCCTCCCATCATCGGCGCATCGCTATTGTTTTTGTGTTCGCGCGTCACTCGGTATTAATTCAATAATCAGGATCAGCATCTGAAAATTCGAGTGGATACCGGTCAGTTTTCCGATACATCCAAATGCCAATATCCAACGACACTGCAGCACTTTTTGCCCAAGTAATTCCATTGGAATTGGAATAATCTACGTACGACAATGTTAATTTTATTCGTCCGCGGGGGATACCTAAAGCAATTCATCGGATTGGTATGAGCTGCGATTGAGACTTTGCGACGGATTATATAATGAAATCACGCCGTCTAAAGTTTTGCCCGTTGATTGTCCCCCGGATTATTTGATTGGAATAATAAAATCATCCTCGCTCGGTTGGCTAATCGAACTTCAAACAAGCCATTTGTTCGCATCCAACTGGGATATCGTCATCGTCAACAGCGAGAGAATGGAAGCAGCTGGGGCAGATTAAAATGGCAAGGGATAACTTCTTGACCTGTTAACTCGGAATAACTCACAGGACGTTCTATCAATCTTGGCGAGGCGTAACTTTAAATTGCTCAGTAAATAATCCGGTTTAGAGAATAGGGGAATCGCGATGGATTAGAGTCGATTTCAACTCGTGCCCGTAGCATTTCAAGCCGCTTATGTAGCGATGCACACGAATTGCGAGTATTAACGTTTAATAACGAGCGCGCGCTGCGCGCCCGCAGTACTCGCGAGGTTTATCAAATCCTCGCAGTTATAGAGAGCGACCGGATAAGCAAATTCGGCTTCTTCAATAGCCTTCAAAAACTCCAGCAGCCTTTTTCAACTTGTAATCTTAATCGCTCCGACAAGTTTGAACGAATGAGAGCGTATAACAGTTTGTATTGTACGTCGTCTTCTCTCAATTCAGCTCATGACAAACTTGCCTCGATCGACGTATTTACGATCATCAATTCCAAAGTAAATTGTTGATCCCCACGGGGTGTGTGTACGGATATAGCCCAGGTTCACGTTTTCTGCCAAAGAAACGATGTTGTTTCTTTGGCAAAACCGAGCGGCCGTCGGATCGATATTGTGCGCGCAACATGGCTTCGACTCGGCTCGCGCGCGAGCAATCCAACATTTTGCAACATTGCTCGAATGGGTTTGGATTTGAATCCATAATTGTACAAGCCCGGTGCATAATTCAACGTGATTCGCGAACCAAATTACCGTGTGCCGTTCAATACCTCAACGTTGAATTGATTTATAATTATCCTTACGCGTGATTTCCCTCCAAACTTGGCCCGCGACCATCGAGTTCAATTTTGAAAGACACGTAAAACTCGAATCCAATACGTCGTTTAGGTATATATACTGCAGCCAGGTGCTAATGAAGAATCCAGAGGAGAAAATTGATAGTGGCTGACGTCGTCGTGGCGTCTACACGTATAGAGCAAGCATTGATAGTCAGACGCGCGTTCTCGCGCGCAGCGAAACGGGCGAAAGCTGCTCTCGTTTACGAGGGAGTTGCTCACTCCCGCACACACACACACACACACACGACCGGTGGCTGCGTTCGGCCTGCGATCGTTACGGATCTCGTTATCAGACCTTTGCATAGCTGATTATTCGGAGGGGCCGTTCGCGCGGTAAACTACTTGGCGCGGGGGGTGTCGCTGGGCGAACTTGGCGTCGGGCGGCTCGCGCCCGAAGCTCTTAATCGACTGCCATCCCGCCGCGCTCGCGAGCTCGCAAGCTCGCAAGCTCGAGCCCGAGATACCGCCGAATCGCAATAGTTCGGGAATTGCGGCTGGCAAATCGCCTCTTAGCTCTCGGAATTTCGCGCGAGCGAGCGAGCGAGCGTCCTTGTATATGTACACACACACAACTCACGGGAGAGTGCAGAGCGCGTGGGAGCTGTTCAATTTGGGGCCGCGCACTCCCGTCCCCCTCTCCTCGTGCGCAGTAATGACGTGAGCTTTTGCGGTCTAAGTGGCGCTGTTTTTTCTATTCAGCCGCGCGAGCAGCCTTTGGCTTTCAGCCGGCGCGACGCCAATACTCTCCCTGGCCTTGCGCCACCGCGACGAAAACCTAATTGCCGCGATCGACGCGCGGCTCTTTCTCCCAAAATACACCCCATCATTTTTTTGCAATTCACAATCTAACCAGGTCGATATGTCTAGTGTTTTCCTCCTTCTTCCCTTTGCATCTCGAAAATCAACCCGGTTAAGCGGCTCGTTTATCCTGACCCACTTCCGACAAATGAATGCGACTTCACGCGCGCCCGCAGATGCGGGGCTCGATGCCACACTGCAGGCAAGACGTCGATTGTCGAGCTTGTTTTTCAGCAAAGTCTTTTATTTTCACAAGCCCATTTTTTGACACCTAAAATGGAATGCTGTCCACCGCGAGCCAAATTCGTTATCTACGGGTTGAAAAACGTGAAATCCCAAAATTGCCTGTATGTATGCTTACCGAACTGTATCGAGATATGACTGACATATCATTTTATTTTTACCGCGAGAATAATATAAAAATATTAGTTTTCGCGACAAGAGAGTTTTTCGGGCTTTATTTATAATGAGACTCACCAATAAATTGAAAGAATAGAGTAAATTTATTTCAATCGAAAATATGGTTACAGAGATCGACTGCCAAGCGGCTGTAATGTCCGTTACAATCAGTCGAGAAAAGCTCGTAGCCGCGGATTCAACCCAGATCCCCTACGTCTCGTGATTGAAAAACTGATGCAAAAGGGATTAATCACATGTCGCCAATTCGTGGTGTGGATAAAATTAAAATGGTGGTGTGAAAAATCAAAATTATGAATATTGTAGCACGTGGAGGAGTAGGAGGTAGGTGGAGCTGGTGAAGTGCAGCGAGGAAAATGGTCGCGCTGGTGGGGACTCGAGAGAACAGAGGCGATCCGGAGCGAATCATGGCCGCGGGGGCTCGGAGGCGCGAAATCAAAGGGGCGCGCGTTTATGATCGTGCGGCTCGCGATGAGGGCGCGCAATGTATTAAACAAGCTGCAAATGAAGCGGGTGTGGAGAGCTTGCGGCAACGCGGGTGTACGCACACCCAGCCAATGCCATTGTTACACTAATTGCCGGGGCGAGATGGCCTTTTATCTGCCCCGTCCCGGGCTCTGTGTGAATTTTACCGCGGCCGGAAGCCACCGTCCCGGAACGAGTTTCCCGTCTGCGGCGCGCACGTGCGAACCCACTGGGGCCAAGAGGCGTGGGTGAGGGTGGGTGGGGGGGCCGGGGGGCAGCAATAATTCGCGGCGGCGGCGGCGGTTTTTTCAGGGCCGTAGAATTTTAAGAGCGTGCCCTCTCGTAAACAGCGCGAGTAGTCGGAGCCGCTCCATCACTTTTCTCGTATTCCCTTTTACGCGCCGCGTCGCCGGGTGCCTCGTGTGGTTATTTATACGTAGTTGCAGCTGAGCGGTTGAGCTTTTGTGCGGGACGCCGGCACTGCAGCGAAACGAGCGAATTTTCCCACGCGCCACCGTCGCGGGTCCATCAATGCAGTTTTTAGCGCGACTCTTTTTTCACCTCTTTGCCCACTTTTCTTCGGAGTGCTGACGGATATGTCGCGCGCGGCTCTCGGCGCAAAACTTTCGACGCAACTGCAGTCGGAGATTTATCCAAGTACTCGAGCCCGGCTCGGCCGTGCCGCTCGTACCTGCCTCCCCACTTGGGTTTGTTTGGGTGTTGTGTTCTCGAGTTCTCCGTGCGGAATCCTGCGAGTACCCGCCCGAGTCGCGGCCGATCCTTTCGGAATTCCCACCTGCAACAGAGTAAACTCGATCGCCTGGGCTTCGGATGCAGTGGGACCCAATTGATCACCTGCAGCCAACGTTGAATTTTGGAATGCCGAGGCGGACCAACGGAGAGCGGCCCGTCAGCGAGAACTAAACGGCGATCGATGTACTTCGAGGGCTCGCGTGAAGAACGGCCCGGCCGCCGGCTCGAAGCGCGGTCTAACGAGTTTGAGCGGCTTTTACCACCCGGCGGCGCTCGATACCGCGCTCAGATACGTGTTGGTGTGCGGGGAAAAACCAGCGCGCCGAGGCGGCCCCCCGAGTTCGGCCAACTTTAATTTAGATTTTAGCCGCGACCCTCGTTTTGCTCGGCGCCTCGAACCGTTGTTTTTCTCCCTCAACCCCGGGCCCACTCGAGTCCTCCATATTTTGCTCGATGCGGCACTCTCCCTCGAGCTCCCGGGGATCGCTCGCGGCTCGCAGAGCTCCGTCGCGCGTGCAATTTTCGTAGTGGATTATCGTTCAACGCGACTTCCCTCGTCGAATCGCGGTATCGCGCGCGGCACAATATCGCTCGGGATTTTTGAATTTACGCGCGTATGTGACGTTATTCATGGGGACACAATAACTCCCAAACGAATCGTCCCTCACTCGTGAAATTTTGCACACAAAGTTGAGATGGGGGTGACATGTTAGCCGTAGAAAGCGTTGCTTGCGTAGAGTAAAGGTAGTCAAAGGAGCTTGGTTAAACTTTGTGGTCAGTATGATGGTGATAACTGCCTATTGTCAGTTTGTTCCCCACTGCAGTCATGAAGGGTACGTAGATAGATAGAATAAGAAGCTCCGTCGGTGCAGAGGACACGTGGAAACGCCATTACTTTCCATAGCCGCGCGCACAACTTTTTACCACTTTTCCAGTAACCCATGACGATTTCCTTAGCGTTGAGGCGTTTGTATAGGGCTTTGAGAAAAAGCGTCTTCACGGCTAATTCCTTGGCAAGGATTTTCCTCCCTACTCGCGCGCAGCTCTATTGCATTGTCGAATGGGCCAAAGCCCAAAAGCAGATGGGCAAACGATCCAATCCATATCGGAGACGGGGGATGAATGTTTGGCTTTCATCACGAGCCGGAAGAGTCTCTCCCTCCCGTCTCTCTCTCTCTCTCTCTCGCATCATATATCTGAAAAAAGTCATATATCTGAATCTGTCTGTCAGGGACGAATAAAACGTATGTGTTTTTTGGGAATGTTGCAGTGACGTCGGGGCGCGGGGAGGAAGTGCCACAGGCCGATGGAGCTGTCGATGCTGGGAGTGGTGGGGCTGCTGCTGCACCTGAGATAGTCGGTCTGCGTGGCGCGGCGTCGAGCCGGCAACAGCTACGCTGAGCATCTGAGGGCTGAGCGCCGAGGCTGAGCGCCCAGGCTGAGCGGGGGCTGCAGCCTCGGGATACGGGGAGGGCTTGAGTGTGCGCCACCGACACGACTTTGTTGTTTATATAATTGTGGTACGTTGTGCGAGTGAGAGATGGACAGTTGGCCGAGTGTGAATTGCTACCACGCGCCCTTCCCATTACGCATATATTTACCAGTCGAGCGTATGCGTGCATGCGCGAGTTATACGATTAAATTATACGGCCGTAACCCAACGCTGGCATAACGCGTCAGCGGTACTTCAGCGGTACTGTCTAGCAGCGAACCTTAGGTACCGTTATACACACACCCACACATACGCATATATATATGCAGAATATATATATATTATATATGATATATATATATATATATATACCATATATATGTAGTGTATGTATATTTGTGGAATACGAGGGATACGCGAGCAGCGATGTAAATGTAATTGATCCTCTTAGACGATAGGGACGGAGGGTGGCGCGATCGGCGCGAGGTGTACGAGAGGTGTTGTAAGTGGTCGCTGCCGAAAGTGCGCGCACATCGTGAGAGACAAAGCGGTCGAAGAGCTCGAGGGAGGCAGAGACTCTCGCCGTATGCACGGAATCATCGCGGCTGCGGCGCGAGCCTCGAGTTCACCCTACTTGTTTTTTTCCATGCAACGCCTCGTGACACTTCCCACTCGTTTTTTGTTCCCTCTTGGAAAAGCCCGGCTTACATTCGTCCCGGCTACGTTCGCACAAAACGCGATTCGCCCCAGCCGCGACCGCACGAATCTTAAGATGCGAGCCGGCTTTGTTACACCATTCGA
>JAJGQD010000101.1:0-21916 GCA_020882685.1 Aphelinus atriplicis | reverse complement strand
CGCGCGCGTCCGTGCTCGAGCTCGAGCCTCGCCAGAGCGAACTACTTTTTCTCGCGACTTAAATCTCTCGTAGATGAAGTAGCGAAGGTGCCCCGTTGAAGCTGAAAACTCGAGGCGCCGTGCGCGTATAGCCAACTTGGAGTTTCCGTAGCCAACAACGCACGGGGGCTCGAAACATCACTCGCGCGAGCCTCGGGTCCCTTTTTCACTTTTTCACTTTTTCACGCCCAACATCCGTCCGCTCGCCGAATGGCGAAGCTTTCGTCGGTTGTCGCTCCGGCAGTGTTGGACGGCTGGTGATCCCAGCTCGAGCGACTGTCGGTCGCGGGGCCGGATGAAAAGCTCGCGCAAAACAAATTTTCCGGAGGGCCCTCCCAGCAAAGTGCCGACTTTGCGTTCTGGCGTTCGCAATGCGACGGCACTTTTGTCCCGCCCCTCGCGATCGCTGCATCTGAGCTACCTCAGCTGCACTCATTGCGGCAACCAAAGCTTTTCGTGCCGCGAACCGTCGTACAATGGCCCGGGGGAAATTCATCAAAGCAAAATAATCAAAGGGAATCGAGGAAGAAGATATAATCGGCCGCGCAGACGAGTCGTTGTATTTTTATTTGCTCGATGCGGAGCCCTAGCTGAATTCGCGAGACGGGCCGCGACCTTGAAAATTCACGACCTACTCGAGATTCGAGAGGCATTTTCCGCGGATTACAATAAGCGCATGAGTAAGACGTACGAACCATTCGCGCAATTAATCGGACGGCGGCGGCGGCTCGTGACACTCGCTGCTTCTCCTAAATTATGTCATTAGGCTTGTGTGTGTGTGTGTGGTGTGTGTGTGTTGTGTGTGTGTGTGTGTGTGTGTGTGTGTGTGTGTGTGTGGAGCAGGGCGCCCTGTTTGCCTTTGAGCGCCGCCCGTTATTGCCGCCAACGCAGGCTGCCCGTGAATATCGCAGCGGATCGCATACTCGAGCGAGAACGAGGCAGCCCGGCACTCTATTAGCTAGCTCGATCAGCGCCGTGGGCGCGCCCTTACTAATTGACCCTGCGCGTCTACAAGCGTTTTTCCGAGCCATTCACACTTTTTCATCCTCCTTCGCGCGCCTTTTCACCTGCGCCTCAACAACCTACTCTTGCCGTCTCTATACGTATATTTGTATGTAAGGTAACTGTACCCAATTTGGCACTGTACCCAATTTGGCACAATCGTCAGATTTCGTATTTCCGGTGCTCTCTGAGCATCAGTCGCTCTTGGGTTATGTTGGGGGAATTGAAAGAAAATTTTCGGTATCTTCCCCGCCCATTTAGCCCTTAAAACCACTCTCCTACAACACTTTGAACTTTCACTTACTCGATTTTTTCACCATTTTCTTATTTCACTTTTCACACTCAACCTCAAAAATCAGGGTGTCAATTAATTTTTATCTCTCAAAGTGTCATTACTCTTTTTTGTGTAAAAACATCTCAGCTTTCGATTGGTCTCATCAGTTTTCCTAAAATTATTTTTTATCCTACTCAAATTGCTGTGTTTTTCGCATCAAAAAAAAGTGAACCCAATGTGCCCCTCTACGCGTTTTTAAATGGGAAGACTGAGTGAAATCATTGAATATTTGTATAGACATATTACGATGATTTAGAAGCGTATTTTTGAGTTGTATGTTAAAAATTTTGTATAAATATCACTGGGAACATAATTGAGAGTTTATTTCAATGCCAATTGGATCGTCCCTGTAGGCCTATAGGCCCTATAGGCTGTAGCTAATGATTAAAAAATTGTGCCAAATTGAGTACACGTTTTGTGCATTTAGCCTTTTTGCGTTTTTTTTTAAATTGCGATTTTCGATAGGTTAAAGTAGTCGAATGATGATTATGAAGATGGTTTCTAATAGGTATTGAGCTAAGCTTTGAGATGCCGTTCACAAAATTTTAAAATTCGAAGTCTATCATAGTCAAATTCGCGAAAAACCCTTGGGGGGGGGGGCACATTGGGTACAGTTACCTTATATATATTTATACGCGAAGCAAAATTATCCTCTCCGTTGGTCATAGTTAAACGCTTGAATTTCATTTTCTTATACGCGCGTAGCTTGTCACGATGGCAACATTCCCGGTTCCGTGCTGCTGCTGCTGCTGCTCTTCCCCCACGCAAACTATATTCGGTCTTATGTGTAGAATGTAACAAGGGAATATTGGATAGATAGGTATGATGGTATATTTTAATTAACGCAAAGCCGGTACGAGGGTTGCGAGTGCGTAAATCAGACTTGTGAGTCTCATTATATCACCGAGACAACTCAAGTTGATAATTCGGGTATATTACCCATAAAAACACCCATGTGCCCTGACTGTACGATATCGGTCGATGACGTAAGCTTGGAATGATTCATCGTTCGTGGCTGTTAATTGAAGCTTTTTCGTATCAAACCTTCCAGTGCGATTTTATCTGTTTCACATCATTGCGTTAATTTTTTTTTTTAACTGATTTCCAAAGCTCATCATCTCGTTGACGAAGATTGCAAACAAAAAATTGCAGAGACAAAAGTTATTTCCAACTCCAAAATCTGACAATTCCGATTTTCTGGAGCTTTGTGAACGTGCTTGAGTAATTTTTCGTCGTGGTTCGTCAAATTTGGTCCTGTTGGTTTTTCACGCCGAGAACCGATTCCTTGGGTCGAGATCTCTGAAATCAGCTTTGTTTCGTATAATCGCCCGAGCCTCAGAGCAAAAACAACGGCGGTTTTGATCGTAAAATTGAGTTTGAGGCTCGAAAGTACGTTATTTCTTGAGAAAATAAGAAGCTAGTGAGTTCAAACTGAATTTCACGGAAGTAACGGACGTATATAACAGCTGCTCCAGAGCGCGTGCCATTACAAAGCAAAGTTGCCTTGAAAGGTCTCGACGCAAAAAGTCAATTTCTGCATAGGAAACGAAATCAAAGATGGATTACATGACTAGAAATTTTGATTAACTTTTTTCTACCGTCTTTTTCAATTTGTGATTTATACTGCAAAGATCGTCACCAAGGCTTTTAACCCAGAAAATTAATTTGGAAAATATCAATTGCTCAATTAAATATTAATAATAGATGTCTGATAAAACGGAATTGTGCTCATAATTCTTTCTTGCGCACATTCTCAATCGTATTACTATGACATTGAAATTATGAATATTTTCGTATATAGTCGTTATACCCTAATTGACAGTGTGGCAGGATCAAAGAATAAATTATAATATGAGATTAACTTATTGTAATGAAGTGGAAAACATGGAAATGATGGTAGAGTTTTAATCCAGAAAACCAGACACAATTCGATCGTAAATAATGACATCGCGTATATTAAAATATCAAGGTAACCTGTGCCCGAGACATATTTTACACAGTGATTTATATATGCACAAAGTATCCGAATTTAGCGGAAAAAAACAACAACTCGCTCTTTCGTGCTGTATGAAATATCGAGTGAAATAATTTACATACGAATAAGCTGTGGAGTCGAGTCAAGCTACTTGATAACATCAGTTTCACATTGGTTTCGTTACGCGCTAATGCTTGCGTGTTAATGTAATCATAGTAAGTAGCCATATATTTTACTGGAATAGGCTAAATTAATGAGTTATTCAAGCTAACGCTTATGTCCTGAAACCCTAGATCTGCCATTAGTCATCATTAGCATATTACTGCAATCGCAATACGGAAAATAAACAGTGATGCATGATTGTACTACCGGGACATTTTCGAAATTTCTCCAGTGATCAAATCATTTTCAGAGTGAATGATTCCGTTACAATACCCAAATGGGATTTAACATTGTCTTTTGATGCGCGAGTATTTAAAGAAAGCTGTAAACATGTATGTAGACAGTTCGATCTTCACAAGATATTTGAAATAGATAATAAATACTTTTGCCGCAGATTTTTAAAAACATCCGCGATCGATGAATTTTGATATATTATCGCAAATTTTTGTTTCGTTGAGAAAAAGAACAAAATTTTAACCACTGCAGCACAATAGTACATTTAGAGCATGATAGCTGACAAATCGATTGGAAGAATATATACGCTAATATAGGAAACCCGAGAGTAAAATCAGAAAAATTTATGTTCTTAAGAGCTGATAGAGAAGAACGATGAATAGCGATTGAATGAAAGATGGAACTATTATATCTGGAGCATTTCGTTTATTAACTGAGATTCCCGTTACTTTATAGGTTTCCTGAAACGACGAAATTCAAGGAGCCTGTTATTAATTGGAACCGGGTAATGAGTTTCGTTATCGATTATTTTCAGTTACCGGTCCCTGCTGCAACAACCCATAATGAGTCCATTCAAATTTCATTCGTCGAACACTTGAAACATTGCACCCCGCTCACACTCGACTCGAGCATACTTCAAAGTCCTGAAATGACAACAAAGTGTATTGCTTCACAAACTTATATTGGATTAGCAAAAAAGCTGCTCGGCTCTCTGCTCGGCTCGCGGCAAATCCCTCGAGTAATCTGGAAATTTTATATACGAGCGTATTTGTATAACACAGCGTAAACCGCGATAGGAGACAAAACTGCGACGGAGCTGATGTGGCTCAAGCTGACAAGAAAGTATGACACGTTTGGGACTCGAATCATTATTTTTGCTTACCCATATATTATCGCGTTTGCCATGCACCGACATGGGCTAATGCTTTTGACTTTTCTAAAAAGCTAGCATTGATTTTCACTAATGCGTCACGCACACTTCGCTGCGCATACATGATAGATAATCGCTAGTTTGTACCCTACCTCGGTCATGAACTGCAAAAAAAATCGTGAAAATATTAACATAGATTCTGATCGGATGTTTTTACATCTCAATTCATTCTGGTTAAAATTTCAGAAGTTCTTACTACCTGAGAGAAGAATTAGAAATTATTTTTATTACTGAACATTTGAAAAGTCAAGTTAATCTTTTCAATATCCGAATATTTATTCGAAAATTCAAATAATCGATAGAGATTTTGATGGAAATTGATTCGTGCGCCCAAATAAATATATCCATAGATAACTTGCAACATTCCACAAGTTGCATCCACAAACTCACCTCTACATGGCACGCCGAGTTCGAAGTATGTTGCGGGTTCTTTAAACATCTAGCCAACGTAAATTTCACACTTTGATATCACCTACGGGTCACCAACCACGATGAAATTCCGTGAGACGTCTAAAAAAATGGATTGTGTATTGACAGCTTAACGTACTTCAATATGCTAGAGATATTCGAAGTATTCGCGATTCGAGATCGAGCTTTCATATGTTGCAACTAGGTTGAAATGTTTCCAAGACTATGCAGATTCACTTGGCCATTGTTCAACTTACTTCATACGATTTGCCTGTAAAGAGTAGTTTTTAGAGCCTGTATAATGTGGGCAAAATTTTGACGGGGTTTTCACGTGATTCCAAAATGATGTTGACAGTTGCAGCCAGCAGCAGGTGCGGATAGAATCGCGATTGACGGAACATGCGCGGGTGGCAGAAGACGGGTCTGAGCCGCAAAAACCTGGGCAGCGGCTGGTGTGTGCGACGTCCAAATGAGTGATTCTCCGCTGCAGCCGCGCGGGTATATAAGACGCGGAGGATGCATGCGAGCAATGAGCGCGTCTCTCATTTTTGCATCGGCCGCGCGGAGCTCAGCTATTTGCCGAGTGTCAGCTGGGTGTGTGCGCGGGGCTGCGCCGAGGCGATAATGAGTGTAGGAGCCGAAAGACGCAGAAAGACGAAGCGCTGGAGGCTGTGCGCGGGCGAGAGACTTGAAAATATCCTGCTGAGGTAGAAACAACAGGAGCCGCCCGATGTATCTATCTCTATCTGGGCTTTGGCTCGACGCCGCGCGCGCCACCCTAGCGCGGACACAAAGGCGCTTACGTGTTATTGTTCCGCGGGCGCTTTGCTCTAGCCCCGCCGCGCCGCAGAGCTGCGAGATCTTTTCTTTGAGCGAGAGAGAGAGAGAGAGAGAGCCGCACACTTAACGATATTCAAATTCATTCGCGCTGCAACGCGCCCCAGCCGGAACCAACGCCGACAGCGCGCCCCACTTTATTGCTCGTCCCACTTGCTCTTCAACTCCGCGACTTAACTTTAAATGAAGAGCCCCACCTCCCGGCGGCCTCGCGCCGGCTCGCGATCCATTAAACGCCCCGCGCCGCACCCCCTCAAAGATCTTTTATGCGACGTACGTCTCGCGGCGGGGTAAGCGACTCGAGCGAGAGACGCCCACAGCAGCTCCCAAAACCGATGCGAGCTGTACCACGCGCGACAATCGCGAATGTATTAAGCCCGAGAAAATCATGAGAAAGAGTTTTCTTCGGTGATTCGGACGCGCACTCCTCTCCCCCGGCAGATTCTGCCGATCCACAATCATCAACCGTCCGGTCCATCAGTGCAGTCCAGTAGATCCTGACTTCTCTTGCTTCCCCAATCGCAGCATTGACACAATATCAATCAAAGCAATTATCCCCTGCAATCTCCCTCGGATTTTCTAATTTTCACAAGTCTGCACTTTGACCAGAAGTGGAACAAATTAAATCTAACATCCTTGGCTATCGCGTCTCTGGACGCAATTTCTCATGAATCCTCATATGCGCTGGTCGAGACTTGGATCAATGAGATCAATGAGAGTCAATGAGAATCAATGAGAATTAATGAGATGTGTATCAACGGATGGCATAGTAATTGTTGTTTACATCCCTAGTAATTCCTAAGGGGGAGTAAAATCAGGATAAGATATAATTTCGAAATTACGATAGCGTCAAAATGCTCAAAATTCATGAAATGTTTCTAAAGCTACCTCAGTTCACATCCGTAGTAACGTGTTTCAACGTCCCTAGGAACCGTTGGTTGAAAAGACGCAGAGGAATTCAATGTAAAGTCCATTTTCAAGATATTATAATTTCTAAAGCCTTTTTGAGAAAGCTGACTGTTAATTCACTTGGTTGCACGCTAGCTTTTTTCCTCCTTAAAGACTATTACCGCCGGGGTATGTGCCTGAAAAGTTATGCATAACTTAACTTTCTCACGTGCTCTATGCTGTACATAAATACACGTGAAACCCAGTTCCGTCCTCTGTATTCACGCACCGAGTGTGAGAATAAAGTACCTCGCACACCCATGTGGAAATGGGTCGTTCCGCACACGCGAAGTAGACTGACAACTCGCGAACTGTACTAACTGAGTGTAAAAATGATGCTTCTACTCAAAAATCTGAAATTCATTTTTCTTAAACATTGAAAGTATTGTGTGTTGATACGATTTGGGATTGAAAGAGTACGTACGTACGTACGTACGATGTATGAAGAATAAAACGTACTATATCGGTTGAATCGGAACAGGATAAACAACATAACATTATTATTGAAAACATCAAAATTGTATTTTTTTAAAAAGTTAGACAAAACTGTTAATAAAAAAACGAAGTATAAGTTTGCACACTAATTTATTACTCGTACCACAGATATTCGCACGGCTCTGCAAAATGATGAGCTTGTAACTTGAAGCTGGTTGCGGTTTTTGTATACGGCCGCGACACTATCGCATTTTCGAATAGACATGTCGTGACTTGGTTGCATTATTCTTTAAAAATTCTCATTCAGGAACGGCTTGAATTTATTGTCCATGATTAAACTTATAAAACTTTGCTCGGCTGGATCTATTTTGAATCCAACGTTCCTCCAGCTCATCGATGCCGACTAGTAAAATCAAAAATACTCACGTATTTCGGCAGAAAATGAAATTTCTCCAGCAACGGTGGGGGGCTGGTGTACTTTTAATCTACCGATAAATCATGAACGAGAGTGTGATATAATCCAATTGAACCGTGTAAATTATGCAGCGTACAAGGATACAATCTCCGCGGAGCAGAGAGCTTTCGACGCGAGAGCTATAGCGCGCGGCGTTGTGTAGATTTGATGAGTAGCGGCGAGCTGCGAAGCAGCTTCAAACTACTTCGACCCATATATAAGCATACGCATACTTCGAGGTAGAAAAGTTTCGTGTGATAAGTCGATCTAGTTCTATATACTTGGGCTGCTAATATAATATAACAGTTGCGCCGAATGAATCGCGCGAGATAAAGTATATATATATATGTATTTGCTTCTAAGAATAGTCTCTCTCGCGCGCGCGTTCATCCGAAATAATCTCGGCAAGCCGTTAGAATTGCGGAATTCATCCGCGTATTAATTGTGTACGGACTGCGAATTGTAGAATATTCAACCGGGGCCAGACAGCATTATATTCCGCGTGGCCCGAACGATAATTTACATATCAGCGTGCAGCTGTTGAATTCGAGAAAACGTACGGCAAAATTACGCTCATTACAGCAGCATCCAGTCGAGGAGTCGAGCGAGAGTCTGCATATTAGTTGAAAGCCCCGAATATTACTTCAACGCAATCATCGATGGACCGAAAAACCCGCTGCCAACGCTGCCGCAACGCTGCTCGAGATTTTTGTCATTATAATACAAATTGACCCGGAATTAAAATCAGCCAATTCCCGAAAGTTTTAACTTTATATAGGACTATTCAAACTAACATAGGTATTTATATGCAACAAAGCCAGATTTTGTATTACGCATTCATTTTCACACATTATATCATTTAATCGCATTACTTTAGATTTGTATTCAATATTTAATTATGCGAAATGATACTGTGGTTGACACATATTGTTTTAGATATTTGAAAACATCCAGGGTTATATTCTAACAATTTGAGGTAGTTTTTGGTATGAATTTCCTTGCACAGGTGAATGCGAGAACACTGGTATAGTCGCGGCTTTGTCTTTCGCATTAATAGGATGAGCCGTATCGCCGCAATGGTTGTGGCGTTTGAACGACTCGTTAATTTCTCACGTCACGTACAGTCAATTACTACGGTTCACGTTAGATTTTTATACAAATTATATTTCTGGATCATGTCGATCATGCAAAATGATACCAATCATGTTTGAAACATATTTTGAGAACTTGGTACAAGGACGGAGCCACGATCCGCAACTTTACAATTTTGAATTTTCGAAACCATATTTGATGTTTCCATGTCAAGTGACGTACATGTCGGTTACCAAAAATATGTCTCTCTGTGCGTGCGACATTTTTCAGCGAACGATAATGGAATGATGCGAATCCAATGGAAATGTGTGGCCATCAGTTACTATATGCACCTATACCAGTTTTGGGATATCAATGGAATTTGATTTTGTTCTTCTGAGGCCCAATTTATGTTTCATTTCAATCAATACATCACGCATACACGTATAGATATAGCTCTCGAATTAATAATAATTTGTTGAGAACAAACATTTTTCATATCCCCGGATTCGACGTACTGGTAAAACGACGCGACCTGGTAAGACGCGAGAATCGTACGAGAGTCGAGATGAGGAATGGGGGCATGTTACACGTCTGCCACGCGTATTTCATCAAAAATCCATACCCCCGGTGAGTATTGGTGAGTCATTCAAAATTTATCTCATTTCCGCCTCCCCAGACGAGTTGAAATTTGATTGGCGCGCACCAGTACACGCGTTGGGCGCGAGTAATTCGAACGAATCGAAAGTGTGAAAAAACGGGAATAAGCCGTCGCGGCCGCATGCGCGGAACGGCTTGTGTGCGGGCCGGTATTCCCAGGACTAATTGACGCTGCCTTGGGCCCGCGCGCGCGTGCAGGCGTGTTTACATATGTGCGATCGAGCTGGAGCGCGCTGATTCGCACCGGCGCACGAGCAGCTACGTACGCCTGCACTTGGAGGTTTTTGGGAGCACATACCGGGGGAAGGAGCGGCCTTCCCTCCTGCCCTCCTTCCCCCGCGCCCCGCGTGTGTGTGTGTTCACACACATAGACACGCGAGCATGTTTACGGCTGATGACTCAGCGCGGTCGCGGTGGAACAACTCCGCGCCGCGGACTCGGTGCGCGTGCAGTTCGTCCCGTACGGCCGGTGGTTATAAATGCAGTCGCTTCCCCACCGGAGTTGGCTTTTTCACGGGGCTATAACGCCTTGTTCTCCGCGCCAGCCGTCCTTTTTCCAAACAGCTTCGCGCTCTCGCCCCGTCGCGGTCGGCCTCGTCGGATAAGCAAACGCGAAAGTTCGCGCGGAAATATCCTCCCGAGTGTATCCTCGTACGCATTTTCCGGATTCGAAATTCTTTCGATTGGTCGTTCGGCCGCGCGCCGCGCCGGCACTGGGCCGGCCCGATGAATCCGTAATTCTCTCTAATTGCGACACCGAGTATAACGAACGACACTCTTTTATTCATCTGTTTACCAGCTGGATACATTGTACCGACGCGCGAGCCTGCAGGACAAAATTGAATTCACCCGTGTACATCGAATTTTTCCTCATCAATTCGACATTCATTATAACAAGTTTCCGGGGTGCATTTGAGCCAAAGCAAAATACACAAGTGATACGGATGACACTGCGCGTTCAATTATGCCAACTTGAAATTTCACAAAGGTCGCAAGGTTATATTACTGGATATGCGATATATTCAGTCGATTCGTGATTCATTACTGCTAATTCAGTACCGAAATAGCTGTCTGTAGGTCTTATATGTTAATTGTGAAGTTACATATATGCGTTCATAACGCGTGGAAAGTAAAATAAAATCAAATAGTTTTTCTACTACGGTGTAGATCAACATTGTGATTTTGTCCTCGAGGATTTTTTTAATCAATCGAACCTCGTCTGGGTTTGTTGCGCATGTGACATCTCACGAACGAATGGTTGGATTTGGACGTACTTCCACGAGTATACACTTGAATCCGAGTTTATAAAAGACTTCTGAGGTAATCTGACTTTACATTAAGGTTGCATCTGTTAATTTCTGATGTGTATTAAAAGCCAGACCGCCGCCCGAGATTTCGTCCCCAACTTCATCCTCTATTTCCAAAGGGCATAAGTCAAAGATTATAAATCAGAGATAAAAAGTAGACAGGTCAAAGATCGTAGGTCATATAGATCATTAATAATTGGGTGAAAGTCAAAGGTTATTTGGGTTATGGGTGAAAGAAGGCCACGCGGGTAATCAGGCGTCGTCAAATCTCATACGTGTCAAATGTTACACGTTAAGGGGTAACACCACTCTAGAGCCCAAAAAAAGGTGTAATTTTGCGAATTTTTTATGGGATTATGGGAAGAGGGATTGTTATGAAATTCACAGGGTTTATTGAACATCTATCGAAGTATGAAAAATTTTTTTTATTATTGATTCCATACAAAATGCGGCACCACAGCCTATCTCCGGTACAAGCTTTTTTTTGAGACGCTCCACGGGCGAACCCATATCTCGACAACCATAAGATCTAGAACAAAAATTCAAATTTTTTTTGAAACTACAAAAGATTATCTATTGAAGTACATAAGATTTGTTTTTGGTCGGTTTTTGTAGAAACTGTGCATGTTTGAAAAAAAAAGTAAAAATTTTCGACTAAAAAAAGAGCAGTCAATTGTCATTAAAACAGGTAATTTTCAAAATTTCGAAAAACGGCTATGTACTTCGGAGGAGAATATATATTTGAAGCTACTGTCAAAATTTAAAGTCGATCCATCTGATAGCCTCGGAGCTACGAGTTCGCCCGATTTGAAAAAAGCAGTTTCGAGAAAAAGGCGTTTAAAGTTTCAAATTATCGTTAAATCGTACTTACACTTCAAATATAATAAACAAAGATAAACTTGGTGGTATATGTAGTAGTTGCGGCACCATCTCAGAGACATACGAGCCATGAAAATATACCTCTTCGTTCGTCAGTTTTCAGATGTAATGTTGTTATTGGAGTATTTCACGAAGATAGAAAATGGCACGTATGCATATATGGCAGTGCAGACTTGTCTCGGACGTTGACCACTTGGTGAAAGCTCGACAAGAGTGAGATGTTGCACGAGCAAGGAGGTGCCATGCCGCGAAAATGGCCCGATTTCAAAATTGAGTTGACTCTCGAATCAAACGAATGAATCATCCGGGATACGACAGGAAAATGAGCGTAGCAACAGGGGTGCGCTTTCTCTTGGAAATATGGAAATAGTACTGGGCAGCGGTGGGGAAGAAGGAGCTCAGAAAATGAAGTGGGGGGTCGCCCACTGGCAAATCGTCGGAGGTCACAGAGTGAGAGAAAGCCTGCAGTGTCCGCGGAGGATTGTGCCGTGCTGGCGTCATTCGTCATGGATTATACGCGCGCGCGCAATTCTCGAGCGGCGTCGCGTCAGCGGAGCCCCCCTCCCGTTTCTCTCTCTCTCTCTCTCTCTCTCTCTCTCTCTCTATTTTCCGCCGCGTCGAGCCCGCCTTATCTTGCTCGCCCCCTCGACGTGCAGCCCAGAGAGAGGGAGAGAGAGAGAGCTCCTTCGTTAATGCGCCAAATTACTCGGCTCCTGTGTATACCGGCGCGCACATCCACCCCGTGGCCGCGACTGCTCGCGGCGAATATTTTTCACCGACACGGTTCGTGGGGGCAGGGCAAGAGGGGGTGGCAGCAACATCGGGGGCGCGCGACTACACATACATGCACCCAAATATAACTCGAGAGCTGGACATATAAATCTTGCGAGTTGTCGAGAGCGATTCAAATTTTTCACTCGTCGGGTCGGGGGGCGCGTGTCGTGAATCCGGACGCGCGAATCTGGCGGGGCTCGAGCTTTGGCTACATTATGTCCCGTAAGAAGCACTGTGAAGCCGAGAGAGCGTGTGTAGGTGCCTGCAGGGGGCCAGAGAGGCGCGCATCTTGCGCGTGGCCGGCGATTCATCAGTCAAAGTATGACAAGTGATGCTGACTGATGCTCCGGCTGCAGCCGCGCGTATATAAGCACCGGCCCTGGGCCGCGCATCCATCCTCCCGCTCGCTCCTCGATGGTCGATGGGATGACGGCCCACTGCACCGGGGGAGTAAAGTGCGCGGGGCCAATCGATAATTTGGCGGCCGCGCGTATGATTCGTCGTGCTTCCGCGATTGTGCTCTCGTCGCCGCCGTCGCCGCCGCCGCAATCAATACTTTTATAAGTTGATAAGCACTTACCGGGAGACTTTACACACAGTCCGGCGGAGGGATTTCGAGGAAACTTTGCGGCTAGATTCTTTTCTTACAGCTATACACGTTTCTCACGACGAATTCGTCGAATGCCTCGATTTTCCTGGGTTTGATCCTTTTGTCGTTATTGGGTTATTTGGGCGTGTGTATAAAAAGAGAGCTACCCGGGCTCGGCGATGACGAATGTTCGTTGAGGATTTTTTTCCTCATACCTTTGCACTTGGGTATGCCGAACTTGGCTTCCTCGGACTGACGCATGTAGGTGACTTGATATGTACATATCGAGCCCTGCTGCACAAGTTAATGCTCGGTAAAATTGAATTTACTCCATCAACAGCGTGGCCATCACGCGATGCTTTCACTCGCGCATTATACCACATTTGACCCAGTGTACACTCGATCACGTTTCGCAATTGGGTCCGCAGTGTCGAGAACTGTGCACACATGACAAAAAGCTGCACTGCCGCGCATTATATCCAGCTGTCGATCCACATATCCCTAGAGTAATGTGAGATCGAGAAGAAATTTAGAAATTTAAATCGCTGATAATGTGCAAAGTCTTGACTGACTTTGTCACCCACGCGCGGGCATTCTTCTCTCTTGTTCCTTCCCAAAGGCCGCACACAATTATTTCGTTATCGAAACAACAAATCACGATATATATATGTCATTACTATTCTCGAAGCTGCGCAAGTGAATCAATCAGACGAATGACTTAAATCGGAGACAGCTGTGTACATGGATGAAAAGCTCTTTGCCTTCAGAATGATTACTCGGTAAAACGATCATGTTCGCGCAACACTCGCCGCGAGATCCGTCGGCCCGAACGCGCGAGATAAGTTGAAAGTAAATCAAAGAAATCAATCTCCGGGGATTAAGCTGGTGCGCAATTTCGCAATCAATCTCGACTCGTCGATAACGGCCGTAACCGTCTCGCTCGCGAGAAAGAAAAAACATTCAGCCCCGATGCAGATGAAGGAGCCGCGAGGTACATTTAATCAGCGCGCCGCGCCAACCGCATAAAAGTCGTGCGCGAATTAATCGACGGATGTGCCGGGCGGCACATCCGACTCGGCGGAGCGCGACGTTCGCGGCTCGAAATTGAAAAAAAATTGAGCAAGCCGCCGCGCCAGGTGTACTGTTGCGCAGATAAAAAGGATCTTCAGTTTTAAGGCGTGAATTTTATTTTTCTTAGTAAGGAATACAATGATACAACAAAATAATCTCCTGCGAAACTGTCGCATTAACAAAATTCTCCGAAGTGAAGTCGCTCAAAAAAAAACATTCGAGGATCGCCCCAATGCGAGAGATCTCGATCTTGTACTTTCTTTTATTTCTAAAAGAACTTCACTATAACATTTAAAATTTGTAGACTGATTTTGAAAAGTAAAAGTAAAGTGATTCAAAACTCCTTGGCCTTCCGTCTGTGAGAAGCTTCAAAACTTCCTCACTCCGTGCTCTTTTCCATTTACAGATTGTATTCAACCTAGGAAAAAGAAATATGCCCCCGATGTATCACAACTGATCATCGTGACACGGGCCTACGAGACAGAATCTCTTCCAATTACGAGGTTGTAGTCAACCTAGGAAAGATTTTCTGTTCGTTGAGTATCTCAACAACAAATATATATTATTACAATTGAAATCTCATTTAATCTCTCTATCTCTCACACTGGACGATCCGTTACATTCTTCCCTCTCAGTACGAAACCCGCACGTTTCGTACTCACAAAAAACGTACCAATTTCCGAGAAGGTCGCCTTAATATACCATTGGCAGTTTTCACATCTACCATTCTTACTTGACCATCCCTTCCTGGAAAAACTCTCGTGATCACACCTTTTCTCCATTCATTTCGGTTTGTGTCTTCATCCATTATTAATACAAGGTCATCAATTTTCAAGTTTTCATCATTCTCACGCCATTTTTTTCGTGGAATTAGACTAGGTAAATATTCATGAAGCCACTTGCGCCAAAACATATCCGCATAGAATTGAGAAGATTTCCAGTGTTTTCTACTACATATAACTTGCGCATCAAATCTACCTAGATTTATTTGCCCAGACGACGTTCCGAGAAGAAAATGATTAGGCGTAAGCGCCTCTTCGTCGCGCGGATCAACCGATACGTGCGTTAGAGGTCGCGAATTTACCGAATGCTCGATTTCAGCGAGGACAGTGCGTAAAACTTGTTCTTTTGTAGCATGTTCTTTTAACGTTGCATGCAAAGCTATTTTAACTGACCGGATGAGTCTTTCCCACGCTCCTCCCATATGCGACGCGGTAGGGGGATTGAAATTCCAATTAATAGAGTTGATTTCTGCGTATTCGCAAACCTTTGAACGATCAAGTTCTTGTATTGCTTGCTTCAATTCTTTGTTCATACCTCTAAAATTTGTACCGTTATCACAATAAATATTGATAGGAGTTCCTCGTCTTGCAGAGAATCTTCTCAGCGCTAATATTGCGGAGTCGGCGCTTAAATCGTCCGCAAGTTCGAGATGGATTGCGCGAGTCGTCATGCAAGTAAAAAGAGCGCCCCATCTTTTTTCCCTGCGACGTCCAATTTTTACCTGCATTGGCCCAAAATAATCTAGTCCGCAGTGACTGAACGGGCGAAGTCTGTATGCCAATCTTGCGGGAGGTAATGCTGCCATTTTGGGATTATTTGGGGACCCTCGAAGCTTCTTGCACTCTGTACAGTTTGCCACGATGCTACGCAAACCTCGACGCAAACCTATTATATGATAGCTTTGTCGTAATTCATTTAAAACTGTTTGATGAAAACCGTGATAAAATCGTTCATGATATAGCCTTATTAACATGCGTGTTATCGGTTCATTTTGATGTAAGATAATTGGTTTAGTTTCGAAATTGGCTCCTTCAAATCTTACAATGCGACTGTCGGATCGCATCAAACCTTCATCATCAATGAATACATTGAAATTAAGAATGCAGCTACTTTTTGGGAAAGATTTATTAGTTTTCAACGCATTTATTTCACTTTGAAAAGAATTAGATTGACTCAATTTGAAACATAAATTTTTTGCTTTCGTTATACGTTCTACGGTAGATCGAGTTCTATTCTTGAAAATATCTACTGCTTTGAGTAATCGAACTAATGAAAATAATAAGCGTAGCCATTGCGAGAATCGTGAAACTTCTATAATTGGAGCTTGCACTGATATTGTGTTAACAGAATTCATTTCTTTTAGTTCATCTTTCCCTTCGTCAAATTTGATTTGAAAATTCTCTGTAGGCCAAGCCGTTTCGGGATCATATAAAAAATGTGGGCCTAACATCCATCTACTATCTTTCGTAATAGCATCCGGTGCATTTCTTGTTCCATCATCAGCTGGGTTTTGTTTAGAAGGGACCCATTTCCAATCTACGGCATTTGAATTTTCATGGATTTCGCCTAAACGATTGGCAACAAAAAGTTTGAACTCGCGGGGATCTTTTCTTATCCAGTACAAGACCGTTTTCGAATCCGACCAAAAAACGCGTCGCGTTATTTTGAACTCATGTTCTTTAGAAATCGTCTCTGCTAATCTCGTCGCGAGAACTGCAGCTTGTAGCTCTAACCGTGGAATAGACAACGGTTTTAAAGGCGCGACTCGACTCCGAGCTGCTATTAACGATACATGATATTTATTATCAGAGAGTGGAAACCGCCAATATGCAACGGCCGCATATGCTTTCGAGCTAGCATCACAGAACACATGTAACTCTGCAGATTCTCCTTGGAATCGAGGTATTTGGTAACATCTGTTAATTCGACATGATTTTAACCTTCTCAAATCGTTAAGCCATTCTTTCCATTTTTTAAACTCAGAGTCGTGTATTAATTCATCCCAATCTACCCCACTAACCCATATTTCTTGCATCAACATTCGGGATCTTATTGTAAAAGGCACTATCAAACCTAGAGGGTCATACACGGACATAATGATACTTGAAAACTCCCTTTTCGTTGGTTTTCTAACGCACTGTAAAATATCAATTGGAATTTTCTTTTCATTCACGTTAAATGCAAATTCATCCGTTGAATTTAACCATATCATTCCTAAAATTTTTTCAAAACACTTTTCCGACGTATCTGATTTGAATAAATGAATTGAATTGCTTTCGGGAATAATCCCGTCTAATGCCGCTGCAGAGTTACTTGCCCATCCATGCATCTCCCAGTTTGCGTGCTTATTAATTTCAATTACTTCACGGACATGTTTCGCGATTTCTTCCTCTGAAACGCAACTTTTCAACCAATCATCCATGTAGCTATCATCAATGATACTCATCGCTGTAATTGGGTAAATATCGAGGAATTGATATGCATTTTTATTTTTAATATAGATCGCTGAACTCGGCGAGGAGGTTGCTCCGAACAACATGGATTTCATTAAATATTCGATCGGATCTATCGTTCTATCTTCTCCCCGAAAAAAAAATCTTTGTGCGTCGCGATCTTCCTCGCGGATATTGATTTTTAAAAACATATCTTTTATGTCAGCTTTTACCGCATAAGCAAATTGCCGAAATCGCATAATTACACCGAATAGTGGCTTGAGAAGATCTGGTCCTGAGAGTAACAAATCATTAAAGCTTACACCTTTAGTTTTAGCTGCCGCGTCGAAAACCAGTCGAATTTTGTCAGGTTTATTGATATTTTTTACACTAAAATGAGGTAAGTATCTGACTCTTCTTCCAGTAGGAGCTTGCGGAGCTTTCACCGCGAACCCGTTATTAATCAGTCTATTCATTTCCGTATAATATTTGGTGGCATATTCTTTATCATTATCGAGTTTCTTTTCTAGCAGTTTTAACCTCTGCAATGCTGTGTACCGACCATCATTGAATAAATCATCATCATTTTTCCAAAGCAAACCTATCTCCCATGCACCATTGGCATACCGACTCGTTGAATCTAATATTTGAAGTGCTCTTACATTTTCCGGTTTATTTTTAGAAATTTTACTAACTCCTAATGAATCAATATCGAAATAAGATTTCATCAATATATTTAATTGATCATTGGTACAAGAAATTGATCGTTCATCGATTTGGACGTCATTATGTATGATATAAACACGCGGAAAACACAGCTCTTTATAGTGACCATGGATCGTCCATCCAAGCGAGCATCGCGAAACTAACAAGTTGTTTTTTTCCTATTTGTCGAAATTCTCGTGTGGTAATTAGATCACAGTTATCTTGACCTATTAACATATCAGGTGACTCAACATAAGAACGTACTGAGATTCCCGTTTTTGTTTTGCAATAATCGGTTAACTTTCTATCAAGACATTGAGAAGGAAGAATCAAATTATCGATAACTAACACATTATTGATATGAAAACTAGACGATTCTGTTTTTATCTCAATTCGAGATTTTTCGGAGCAAGCAATAGTAGCATCATCACCTCCAATACCTTTAAGGTTAATATTTATTTTTATTCTTACAGCTCCAACCTCATTGATTACTCTGGAATTTATTAGAGTTGCTGTCGAACCATCATCGATTAATGCATAAATTAATTTCGAACCTTTAGTACCTACTACAGTGATAGGAATCATTTTCAAGAGTGTAGAGTTATCTAGTCAACTATTATTTTCCTGGTGCGAAGTATCAGATAACGACTGTACAGTTTTGTTAGAATTTGAATTTGAAGCATTATTCCACTGATTTGAATTGTGTTTGTAACTCTGCTTCGAGTAATGTAACAGGTTATGATGCTTCATATTGCATTGCTTACAGTGCGCTTTTTTACATTTTTCGCTCGCATGATTTTCACCTAAACAGTTAAAACATAATCGATTTACTCTGGCTGTTCGCCAACGTTCTTTGATGGAAGCTTTCATAAATTCGTGGCAATTTTCTATTTTATGATTACGTCTATGACATAAAGCACATTTAGTATGCGAGCTTACTTTTGATTCATTTAACTCTGAGTTATCAATATTGGTAGTGAAAACGTTTCTATGATGAGGGTGAGAATTGCGACTCAAATTACCATCCCCTTTACGCAACGTATCGTTATGATCGATTGAAATTACTCCTGCTGCAATGTTCATCTCAGCTTGTTTATACATAAACTCGGAAATTCTATCCAAGTCCGGTAACATTTGACCTTCATTCGCGGCGAAATTCACATAATTGTAGGCCATAGAATTGGGCAACTTCTTTATTAAACTGTCTACTAGCTCCGGACTATACAAATACCCGAGGTTATTATCGAGTGATTTGATAGCAAATACCGCGTTTCTCAATTTAGTCGCAAACTCGATCAAACTTATCTTTCTAGATTCTAAGCTTGGTAATTGTCGAATTTCATTGATAATTTTTTCTAGAATGATTTTCGGGTTACCAAATCGCATTTCAAGTGTTTTCATTATTTCATTTGTGCTACATTTAGTTATAAAAAGCGACTGAGTAGCTTCTCGAGCTTTTCCTTCAAGAGCGGTATTTAGTCGTCCCCAATTTTCACTTTCCGTATATTCCCCAAGATCAGTCGATAACTCAACAGCTTGTTTAAATCTCGGAAAATCGAGTGGGTTTCCATCGAAACGTGGCAATGATTTGGCAGATGTCAATCTATTTACAAATCGAGAATTATCATTGCTCAAACTCGTTTGTTTAACAGCAGAAAGAGTATTCTCAATCGCCTTTACTAATCGATCAGATGAATTTTCGTGAGATTCATTTCGCGAAGATAATTGCCGATCAGGATCTCGGATCCTATGATCTACGCTTTCGTCGCCGTCGCCGACGCTAAGAGCGGCCAATTCTTCCTCATCATAAATTTCATTAAAACTTCCATCAGAATAACCCTTATCGTTTTCTAAATTAGATGTTATAGTATTAATCGCATTAGGTGTCTGTTCATAATCATTCACTTGCTCAACAATAAACGATGCTGTTCCTGTGACCACTCGATGTTTTGTCGTCTCCGGAACTACATCGTTGTGGGTTGTGGAAGGATGAATTCGTCCGCGCGCTGACCTGGACCTGACGTAAGATGCGCCGTCACGCACTCGAGAGGAAGCTGCTCGTATACGTGCTGGAACTGAAGAGCACCCTCGCATGCGCATTGATGTTTCTCTATGATGTGTGCGAGTTCGCACCGCAGCTGCAGATCGTGTGCGCAAACTCCCGATCTTCGTTGTTGCAGACGCGCTTCTGCGTCCTGGAGGGAATGGCGCACGTTTGTGCACGAAGTCATCCTCACGATCTACGTCGCCCACTGCTACGGACGCGTTGCTGCGTTTTAAGTTGGTCGGCGCACGTTTGCGCGCGAAACCATCCTCACGATCGTCGTTGCCCACTGCTGCGAACGCGCCTCTGCGTCTCGGTTTGGCTATCGCACGTTTACGCACAACGTTGTCCTCACGATCACCATTGCCCTCTGTTGCGGACGCTCCTCTGCGTTTCGGGTTGACAGGCGCATTGTTGTGCTCGAAATCGTCCTCGCAATCGCCGTGGTCTACTGCTGCGGATGCGCCTTTGCCTGCGCCAGTGGATTTGGATGCCATCCCACCGCGTTCTCTTGGATTTCGCACAGTTTTTGCTGTATTCTCGTCAGAACGTATTATTTTTCTTTTCTTTGCTAAGGATTGTGTGGCATTTAAAGCGCACTCGTCATGGCACGATTCAATAGGTGCGCGAACAAATCTTCCTGGGTTATGTTCGCCGGTTACGTCACCGCTGTCGCTACGTTCCACTGTTTTTGAGCGTGTGCGCGTGCTGATGTATGAGGTTACTAACCTACTTTCTCCTTCAATCCCTTGATCGATGATTTGATCACCATTACCAGAATCCTCACCATTATTATCCCGTTCAAGCATGCCTCCACCCCTGCACCGCAAATTGCGCGCGTGTTTTGGCTGCCCACTTTTAGGTTGCATTATTCACCGCCCTTCTTGGTGTCGTTATTTCGATCCCTCTGCGTAAGTCCGGTTCATCACAAGAGTTTCCCGGGTTTCGGCACCAAAAATGTTGCGCAGATAAAAAGGATCTTCAGTTTTAAGGCGTGAATTTTATTTTTCTTAGTAAGGAATACAATGATACAACAAAATAATCTCCTGCGAAACTGTCGCATTAACAAAATTCTCCGAAGTGAAGTCGCTCAAAAAAAAACATTCGAGGATCGCCCCAATGCGAGAGATCTCGATCTTGTACTTTCTTTTATTTCTAAAAGAACTTCACTATAACATTTAAAATTTGTAGACTGATTTTGAAAAGTAAAAGTAAAGTGATTCAAAACTCCTTGGCCTTCCGTCTGTGAGAAGCTTCAAAACTTCCTCACTCCGTGCTCTTTTCCATTTACAGATTGTATTCAACCTAGGAAAAAGAAATATGCCCCCGATGTATCACAACTGATCATCGTGACACGGGCCTACGAGACAGAATCTCTTCCAATTACGAGGTTGTAGTCAACCTAGGAAAGATTTTCTGTTCGTTGAGTATCTCAACAACAAATATATATTATTACAATTGAAATCTCATTTAATCTCTCTATCTCTCACACTGGACGATCCGTTACATGTACGATATACGTATACTGTTGCGCGCGCGCTCGCACACAAATTAACAGCCGGTTCGGGCCGGGGCGGCGGCAATCGACGAGAGCCAATAGAACCGAGGATTTTTTTTCTCTCCTCGGCTCGGACGCGTCATCGGATTTTGGCTAGCCGCTGGTCGGGGGGTGGGGAGCTGCGAGGACCAATTACGCTAATCGATATTTGATGTTCGCGATCCGCAGGAGAAGGAGGAGTTGTTGGACGATAAGCTGGAGAAGCTTCGCCCCGCGGGCGCCTCTGCTCGCGCGGCAATAAAGCGCAAACTTTGATCCGCAGCACGTCGCGCGTTGGCGATCGC
>JAJGQD010000100.1:0-122373 GCA_020882685.1 Aphelinus atriplicis | reverse complement strand
CCCTATCTCCCTTCTCAATTTTCTCTCCAAAGTCCTGGAGCGACTTGCTTTCAACCAAATCAGTGCCTTTGTTGAAGCGGAAGGATTACTGGATGGCCGTCAGATGGGCTTTAGACGGGGTCACAGCACGCAGACTGCCTTACTCAGACTGAGTGATGATGTCCGTCGGGCCAAGGACATGAGAATGCTGACTGCTCTTCTCCTGTTTGATTTTAGCAAGGCATTTGACACGGTCTGCCATTCCACGCTGCTGCGCAAACTCTCAAAACTTGATTTCTCAATGGACTCGCTAAAGTGGATAGCCTCATATCTGACGGGAAGGGAGCAGTGTGTTAGGCGTGAGGACGGAACACTCACTGGTTTTTGCGGTCTCAGTAGAGGAGTACCCCAGGGCTCCGTCCTGGGCCCTTTGCTGTTTTCCCTCTACATCGGTGATGTTTCACTATACTTTGGACCCGACGTGCACTAATTACTATACGCTGACGACCTCCAAATCTACATGCACTGTCACCTAGATGACTTATTACGTACGCTCGACATGCTGGGGGAGGTCGCTGCCAGGATCGTTCAGTGGGCCCTGACAAATAAACTTGTCCTGAACGCGTCTAAAACTAAGGCTATTGTTTTCGGAAGCGAGCATTTCATTGCTCGACTTCCCGTGGATGCATCGGTCCGACTCGTCATTGATGGATCGCCTATCAAACTTGAGTCTTCGGTGAAGAGCTTGGGAGTGATCCTCGACTCTATTTTCTCATGGAGGGAGCATGTTGCTCCGATTACTGCCAGATCCCACGCCCTAATGTACCGCCTACATAAATTCCGGAGGAGTACGAACCACAGGCTCAGGTGTCACCTCATCAAGTCGCTCCTCTTCCCCATCATTGACTACTGCTCGGTTGTGTACTGCGATCTCACTGGGGAGAGAAACCTGGTTCTCCAACGGCTTATTAATACTGGCATAAGATACGTCTATGGGGTGAGAAGGAGTGAGCATATCTCTCCCTACAGAAAGGAGCTAAACTGGCTTATGACATCTACTCGGCGCAGTTATTTCATGGCCTGTATGGTGTATAAGATCCTCAGGTACGGCAGCCCGTCGTATCTCGCGGAGTATTTCCTCATAAATGCCAGTACTCGTCCCTGTAGAGGTGGCTATCGGCCGCAGCTGGTTGTTCCCGGCTACCGCCAGGATTTTCTCCGCAGGTCATTTCATGTCAGTGCAACCTATCTCTGGAATTCACTCCCCGCTATTATAACTAATGCTTCATCTCTCCCTGTTTTCAAAAAACTCTTATTTCTTCACCTCCTTGCCTGCGACCGTGGAGAGAGCTTGCACTGCTCTTAAATCATTAAATCATAAGATCATTAATTTATTCAAATCATTTTTTTCTAATTGACTTTTTTTTTTCTCTACCTCGCATAATTCGAACTAAGTTAAACTAATTCTTACTGTTAGGTCAGATATAAGTAATTATATGTGCTACTGATTATATTGTACAACATAATGTACAGGAAATAAATCCAATCTAATCTAATCTAATCTAATCTAATCTAATCTCTCCTTTCGCTTCTCCTTCCTGTCTTTCTTTTCATGACTTTTACTCCTCTTCTTCTTTCTTTTGGTCTTTTTATAACTACTCTCACTACTTCCTCATGTCTACTTCTATTATTACTTCTATGTTTACTTTTGTAACGGCTCCCACTTCTGCTTCTACTTCTCTTCCTCTTCTTATCTCCAGTTTTATCCTTATTCTTACTTTTGCTCCTGCTTTTACTTCTCTTTCTTCTCTTATCTGAAGTTTTATCTTCATTCTTACTTTTGCTTTTGCTTCTACTCCTCTTTCTACACTTATCTCCAGTTGTATCTTTAGTTTTACTCCTACTCCCCCTTACACTTCTACTCTTACTTCTACTCCTCATCTCACTCCTATTCCGGCGTCTACTGTGACTCTGTCTGTTTCAGGATACTTCGAACAATTTTTCTTTAGTTATAGATTCTTCATTTCTATGTATTTCTTTAATTTCAACTTCTACATCTTTTCTATCTCCAAAATGTTTGGTTTTCACAACATTTTGCATATTATTTTCAATAGAAGGATCTGTCAAATCAATGCTACCTGTATCCTCAGTATAAAGCATGTTAGTTTTGGGTACGTGACCAATGTTATTTTTATTTTTGAGTTCGCTATTTTCATGAGGAATTAAAATTGGACTCTTAGATCTGACAAAATCAAACGAATCCTCAGAACTTGAAATTGAATATTTCCTTTGACTCATATTTGCAATAGAAGTTGACGCACAATCTACATCTACATCTAAACTTCCATCAATACTTCTACGTCGGCCATTTTCGCTTGAAGATCTGCTCGATGTTGAAGATTCGCTATTGTTTTTATTTCTCTGCTTTTGCGTATTTTTTACTTTACCACTTTTTGTATTCGTACCGAACAGATTTTCAGAATTTCTCTCATCGTTAGTCTTTTCTTCTCCGTTTGATTCATCTTGTCGTGAATATGCAGGTTCCGTTGGCTTTGAAGTTCCTTTGTTCCGTTTAGATCCACAATAAATTGTGACACATCTTTTAAATTCAGTCATCCTCATAGGTTTTTTTTGTATTCGGGTGAGTGTTTACAAATCCTGAAACATTCCAAAATGAAGTTACTATTAGAATTGATATCTTACAGAAATTGAAGAGATTATCTGTTCACTCTTCCTCTTCCTACGCAATACCCTGAATTATTTCGTGGTGAAATCTTTCTTACCATTCTTCGTACAATTATTAATTCATTTTATTTCATAATACATTCAATCATGCGAAAGCCAGTTGATCAATAGACTTTCTCATAGACCTTTCGTTTGTGCGGTTACAAGCTGGATAAAAGTGAGTACGATTCAAATTATCTATGAGAAATTAGTAAAAACATGTTCTGCGCACATATTTCACGATTGTTTGGATGTGACATTTAAGCTATATTCATATCAAAAGCGTGAAGTACAACCTTACACCCAAAAACAAAGCTCAAAAAGTGAACCACTTTGTATATTCCTTCGTGTGAATTCAATATCGCTCATAAATATTATTGGGAAACATTCTCAAATTTTGATAAAAAAAGTTTTATTGTTCAATTTTTTCAATATTATTCTCATAACTCATGAAACTACAATATATTTTCAAAAGTTTAATGATATAGGAATCATTGTAATGGACATTCAAACTCTGCAGATGTATTCCCTAGCTCCACAGGAAGCTACCGCGAGAGTTTTGAGAATGAGGCAGCTTGAGGTCTCTAAATAATTATACCTATAGATTTCTGTGAAGCCAGGGAACACATCTGTAAACTTTGGCTGGAATCGGTGACCCGAAAGCCTAATAAACTTTGCAAAAAGTGTGGTTCTTTCTGAATTTACTCGAAAAATTGTCAGAGATTTTGTTCGATTTTATTGCCTGTTCAACTTCAGAAGATGTTTCTTCGTTTATTTACTGCTAAACGTTTTCACGTGTGAATTAATCATGACAAAGTCTAGTGGAAAACCTATTTACATTGTTCTAACCCTAATTTTGAACGGTTATCATATCATAAATTTAAACACTTGTACTTTCAAAGAATTTCTAAAAATAAGCACTAAGTATAAAAATTTACCGTATCGCATGCTATTTTTTTCAAATATCTTATACATACTGTGAGTCTTACTTTCAACAGCATTGAAGATATCTTTTGGCATGGTTGATGCATTCATTGTCTCAAGCTTATCTTCACCAATGTTTTCTTTCAACAGCCCTCGTATCAATTTTGCTGGTGTTATGGCCCAGCCTTGCCCCGCCCATTTTTGAAATTTTAGATTGACACGAGTCGCGTCGCACATTCGCGATGCGCATTTTCCCACATGCTATCCGAGTTGCGCCGAGAAGCGACATTAGGATTAAGCATACATGTGTGAGTATAAGAATGCGCTGATTGAGACGCATCCATGCGACGGATGGCGAGTTGCACGTAGTGCATGGGAATCATGAGGACAGCTTGCATTTTTGTGCAAGCTGCCCAACATTGAAACGGATGGATGTCGGCTATAATATATTCTCTTATCAGCCTGTGCGAAGCCACGAGCAGCCAGCGGGCGCTCGTGCGGGAATGCTATTTTATGAGTGCAAGTTGCACACGGCAACTGCGCAGCTCCAAATTAATTAGAAACGGCCATAGGAGATCTTCTTATCGGCACGTATAAGTTGACGAGTAGCCAGCGGGCACTCGAGCGAGAACGACGAATGAATGTATAGACGAATGTATGTAACCCTGCATGTAATGCAAATAGAATTGTTCGCTATAGGAAATAAGCAATTGATCTGGCCAGATCAGAATTTATCTATGTTTATATATTTTTATCAGAGACAGGCCGAGGTGCCATGAGCAAATGGAATCTCTTATCAATAGCGTTTTGCCAGGATTAATAAGTGCTATGTGAAATAGTTGAATGACATGTATAAGTAAACCGATGCGCCTTGCAGCGCATACATAGATTTGTAACGAAGCGAGCGCGCTTCGTAGTCATAAGTATTCGCGCGTGCGAACGGAGGAAAGACGCTGAGCCACGCGCGCTTGTTATCACTCCATGAGGGAGAGGTAATTCTCGCGAAGTGCAACTGCGCTTCCCAACCGTTTCGCGCCCGCGCTTCGCGCCCTGCGAGCGCATCTTGACGTGACGTCACGACGCTTATAAAAGAAGCGGCCGCGGCGGACACGACGGAGTTGATCTGTGCTAATCACGGATGCCACACGGGTGGCCGGACATGGAGCACGCGAGCGGCGCAGCTCCCCCGCGAACGCGTAGCATACTTACATCTATTTCGGAAGAACAGAATTATATAGAACGATCCAACCACGCGGGATCGAGTGTTAAATATAGGGTTTGGCAACATAATAAAGTTTAGTGCTAGTGCACTTGAAGTGTGTTTATTCACAACACCCCCCCCCCCCACTACACATGCATCCGGAACCAACACGGGTATACGGCCCAGCGCGCCACGGACTACTCGGCTGCCACGCTGCCAAGCTCCAGCCAAGGACAACCAAGCGCCGGACGGATTAGGGAATATGTAAGTGACCGAGCGGTCTTACACACGGATAACGGATCGGGACACCTTCCAATAACAAACATTCCAACCAATATAGGGGTATTTCGCCCAACCGCCCCTCTAAATAACGGTCGGGCCATTACACTGGATTACGCTCACTCAGTCTCACAATGTCAAATAGCTTATAGCGATTCAGTTTGGTAGCATATTCTTTTGCCAGGAAAACCTGTTAGTTGTTTGAAAACATTATGAATTCACCTTGAGCAAATGTATAGAGATAAATAGCTAAGATAGTGAATTTTTCAAACAAGTTTATAGGAAAGTAATGGTGCTCAGAAAAGGAATATAACTGTATCCAAACTCATAATTCTTGAGTTAACCAAAAGAAGTTTCGAAAAAGACAAAAGTTAAATTGAAAATATAGAGCACACTTTACAGAGATATTAGAGAATAATTTTAAATGTTCATTTCCAAATGCAGATGTGAATTAATTTTCTTTCATGAAGATTTCCACGGGTTTTCAGATACTATTAAAAATAGGAATCTATTTATTCGTGTGGCGTGTATTCGTGTGATGAAGTATTTATTTAATAAGTGTATATTTTTTAGAAATTATATATAAGGTATATAAGGTATATAGGAATAGTTAAATATATGCATACTTCATCCATCGGCAATGATGATTTCCCATATTCTTCTTTCAAACTCTGTAAGTATAATAACGTGGATTGCAGAACAGCTTCGCATTTTTCTTCATAGCTCGCCTCTGTAGGTAAAATATCCAGGAAGAAGTTTCAATCCCAAATCAAGAATAAGAACTTACTCATTATATATTTTTGTCCCAGCGGGAGCAAAGTGTCAATTTTGCTCCCTGGTGTTCGCAAAAAATGACACTTTTCTCCACTAGAGACGAAAAATAGCATATGCACCTCGCTCATCTAGGCTATTTCGGCACGCCCAAACCTACCACCCTCGTTACGCTCGGGTCGCAAACGTTTTGCGTGCCGAAATCGCCTAATCTCGCTCAGGTGCATAATATACTATTATGAACAATACGTAAATACTCAAAATATATACGTACAATATAATACGTAATTGTACATGAGAGAAAAAATATGGGCAACATATTTTTGACTGGATATATATTAGAATGTTTACAGGAATTATAAATTATGATCTTACCTTTTGGATAACTTTGACATAAAATACAGGCGTTTGGGATGGTATGACTGGGCTCTTTTATTTTATGTTTTTTTTTATCTTTTCTTTTTGACCCTCTGCCACTTTTTCTTTTAGCTCTTCTCCAGGCTGAATCTTCTCTGTAACACTGAAAAATATTAAATTGCCTTAGTTTAACGAAAATTGACCAATGCTTCGATATGTTGGGATTATATTTATAACTGATATAAAATGGTCACTAAATTTCGAATCATACTCACTTTTCATTGTTCATCAGAGAGTTTTCGATGTGAATACTTGCAGATGAGTCTTCGAATTCAGGTTCCTCAAATATTGACAATCCTCTACATGTTTCTTTATTTATCTCTGCCAATGATTCTCTCTGATTCTTTTCGAGAATTTGTTTCTCTTTTCTCTGTTGTTTTCTTGTCTCCAAAGTTTCAGGCCTTTTATCTTTATTTTTCTGAAGCTCCCCATTTTCAGAAACTTGTAACGATCTGAGCCATTCTTCATTTTCTAGAGAATTTCAATAAATTTTGAGATTGAAACAGATAGAAACAGTTAAATTTGCATCACACAACAAAATGATCATTCAACGGTCAACAACCTTTGAGATCAAACAAGGTGTTCATCAATGATGAGTGCGAATATCGAATATAAAGTATATGGAGAAAATCTTGAATTATGGCTATGTTGTACATACCGTCTTCAGCTATTACTTTAACGTGATACCACTTTGTTCTACGTTTAGCTAGAACCTCGTCTCCATTGTATTTGACGTTTCTCTTTTCTACGATTGTTTTGGTTCTATTGTCTTGCCAAAAAACTAAAACTTTCATTCTGGTTCACTGACTTGGGATATGAAAACATGCAATCTACATTCTAGTACAGCATCGGAGTCTAACCTCGAACTCATCTGTCAATTGTTTTAATCGCCTAACTTCAGTTGCCAATTCCAAGTGTTGACCTTTTCAAATATGTCAAAGTGTAATTCTCGTGATTGATAGATAGCTGCAAAAAATGCCCGCACGATCGTTCGAGACATATTCAAAACGTCATAAAGTACGGATCAGGAAGACTCTCAAGAGTAATGTCACAAATTCAATTGGAGCGGGAGAATATAAAAAAATTAAGTATGAATCACATTTATCTGTATATTCGATTTTTTCCTCATTTGTACATGAATTGCAGGAAATCAGGCTTATCAATATTTTCTTTTTCATAGTAAAAAACCGCTGCCAAGTGCCTCAGCAGTACGCTTTCTCAAAGTATTGCAATTGAACCTCAATTTGCATTAATCACCACTCTTTGAGAAAGCAAAATGAACCTCTAACTTATTTCCTCCACTCCATAGTAACGGTTATTATGGTAAATATCCGAGCTTCGGTGTTCTTACTTCTTAGTCGTCAACAGTTCCGAAAATGGACCTCTAACTGACTTTTCCCATTCCATAGTAACGATTAATAAGGACGTAAACAACGGTTGCTATGGTAAATGTCGGACCTTCGATGTTCTTACTTCTTAGTCATCAACATTTCCGAAAATGGACCTCCAACAGACTTTTCCCACTCCATAGTAACGGTTGTTAAGGACTTAAACAACAGTTGCTATAGTAAACGTCTGAGCTTCGATGTTTTTACTTCTTAGTCATCAACAGTTCCAAAAATGGACCTTCAACTGACTTTTTCCATTCCCTAGTTACGGTTGCAAGGGATATAAACAACAGTTGCTAGAGACATCAACAATGGTTTCTACGGGAAATGTCTCTTTGATTCTTATAGAATCCCATAAATATACAAAGCCAAATGATCATTTATCATGAATTATATGGGAACTTATCAAAAACATGATAGCAACGGTTGCCATGGAAATAAACAACGGATGCTGCTAAACACGTTCACATCTTTCGGAGACCGACCTGTGTGCAAAATTTCAGGACGATCGGACTATTCCTTCCAAATTCATCGTACGACAAAAAAAAGTCAGTCTGAAGCTGAATTTTGTATCTCCATAGCAACGGTTGCTAAGAGAATGAACAATGGTTGTTCCAAAATGAATGTCTTATCGATTCTCATCGATCGTCGAAAGAATTGGAGACCCATCGTGCATTGATGATCATTTTTGGAGCTTTTATCAAAAACACGTTAGCAACGGTTGCTAAAGAAATAAACAACGGATTTGGCTGAAAATTGAACTCGACCGAGATTTTGTAGCGACTAACCTGTGTGCAAAATTTCAGGACGATCGGACAATTTCTCCGAAAGTTATCGTACGACAAAAAAGTGCACGTACGTACATACGTACGTACGTACGTACGTACATACATACAGACATTCTCGGATTTCCATGTTTTTCGACCCATAGATTACGAAAATCGAGGTCCCGAAGTCCGATTCGGTGGGTCGATTTTTACCCCGTTGCAAAGCTTTCTCTTTGAGAAAGCAAAATAGACCTTTAAAAAAGGAATACGTGGACGACAAGTATGTTCCGTATCCGTTGGTTCGCTGTTGGATAAACTTTAATTCTACTTAATTTCTTTAAGTAGAAAGAAATTTGAAAATGTCTCGTCAATTTCAGTCCATTCAAATGCATATAAGATATTATTGAATAAATTCTTAGGAGGATCAATTTTTTGATGCAAAAAGAAATTTGGAAATGTCTGTTTAATCTCAGTCCATCCCAAATGCATGTGAGATTAATATGATTCAAATCTAATATATTTTTTGGAAATACAGATCTACCACTTCATTAGACATATTTACCAAAACGCTATCGTTATATATATTCCAGTCCATTTTTTCAATGATGACATGAGAAAGTAGCGAAATCTAGCATCAACTGACAAGTATCCAACTAATGTGAGCCTTATAAAGAACTAATATTTTTTCAAAGTATACCTTAAAGCAATTGTTGCATGAACTGTTATCAAATGTCAATGCACTCCAGATCAATTCATCTATGTTCCGATAGAATGTACTGAAATCAAAAATCCATGTCAAGTAGTTACATACATTTCAAATACATCTACCAATGTTGAGATAGAAAGTACTAAAATCACAATCCTATGTCAAGTAGTACCACTTTGTAAGGGTTCAGTATTAAATTCATAATAATTTGAAATCAAATAAAATACTTCATAATCGAAATTATCTTTCTCACAGTACAGCTGACGTTATTCTACTAGAATCTCAAATGAAATCTCATGAATGGAACTTTTACATTACAATTCTTAACGTTTGAATGTTACAAATGTACATCATGATATTATTTTCACTCTTCAATTGAAATGTATTTATTTTGTTTCTCTTCTTATTTCCATTTTTTTCAGTCAATGGAATTCACAAATACATACTTGCCACGGGCCCGTTTTTCACAGATTCTTGATGGGCATTGTATTTGTTTTTTATTTTCACTTTACATACAAACAAAAGTTAACCCTCTATCCTGAAGATGTTATTTTGTATATGTAAACTTACAAAATATATAAAAAATCTGTATACGTTTCCTCGCTCAAATTATTTCGCTATTATTACTATTCATCCTTCAAACATGTCTCAAACGTCACTTGGTAAAATCTTTAGTTCTATGTTCATCGTTTACATTGTGTAATCTCATTCTAAGGAAGAACATCTAGAACATCATTTGAGTAACTGAATATTATCTTTTTCAAAAATTTGCAAAACAGTATATTCTAGCTATGAACTTCTTTATCTCTGATTAACAAGAACATCCATTGAGAGATCGATACATTTCAATTCAAGAATGAGAATCTACATCTACATAATAATAAAATGGATCCGTACATTTTTCTGGTTCACCTTTCTTGCTCTCGGAAACAATGATATGACAGTTTCGAGGTACATTTAGTATGACGGATCGAAAGGTGGGATCGAGGGCTACATTTACATAAAAAAAAAATTTTGAAAAATTCAAGTTGCGGTGGGCGTATGGACAATTTACAAAATTTTTTACCGATGTCCGGGTGGGACCCCCCTTTAAAAACGTACAAAGGGTTGATTTTTCGAAAATTCGTTCGAGCAGATCGATAGAGGAGCTTGAGCGCTTCCATAATTCATATTGAAAAATTTGAAAATATTGATGCGTGGGCGTATTCTATGTGAACGAAAACGGTGTGGTGAAAAAACAAATTTTCGTCAATTTTTCTTGATGATGCAAAACCAAAATTATACAGTTTCGATGTACATTCAGTATGACGGATCGAAAGGTGGGATCAAGGGCTACATTTACATGAAAAACAAATTTTGAAAAATTCAAGTTGCGGTGGGCGTATGGACAATTAAAAAAATTTTTTACCGATGTCCGGGTGGGACCCCCCTTTAAAAACGTACAAAGGGTTGATTTTTCGAAAATTCGTTCGAGCAGATCGATAGAGGAGCTTGAGCGCTTCCATAATTCATATTGAAAAATTTGAAAATATTGATGCGTGGGCGTATTCTATTTGAACGAAAATGGTGTGGTGAAAAAAAAAAATTTCGTCAATTTTCTTGATGATGCAAAACCAAAATTATACAGTTTTGAAGTATCTTTTGTATTGCGGATCGGAAGGTGGGAACAAGGACTTCATTTCCATAGGAAAAAAAAATTTGAAAAATTCAAGTTGTGGTGTGTGTGGAAAATTTGTTCGAGCAGATCGATAGAGGAGCTTGAGCGCTTCCATAATTCATGTTTAAAAATTTTAAAATATTGGTGCGTGGGCGTATTCTATATGAATTTGTGGTTAAATAAATTGGTTATTTACTTTATTGATTTATTCTATGTAAATTGGTGGTTTACTTTGCGATTTTTATGCTTTCAGATGAATACGTGAGAGTATGATTTGGTGTAAATATCGGGTATGTTCGATCGAAAGAACATCGGATGGGCTTGAATATCCATGGAGAGAATTTTGGAAAAAATGATGCGTTGGCGAGAAATATGGAAAAAACTGACTTTTGTCAAGTTGTGCTGCATAAACCATTAAAAAAATATATGAAACAGCGTCGTGATGAAAATTCTGATTAGAGGTATCGATAGAGCTCATTGAGCGCTTCAATTATTCATCGTGAAAAATTCAAAAATATTGATGCGTGGGCGTGAAGTATGTGATTGAAAATTGGTGGTTTACTTTGCGATTTTTATGCTTTCAGATGAATACGTGAGAGTATGATTTGGTGTAATATCGGGTATGTTCGATCGAAAGAACATCGGATGGGCTTGAATATCCATGGAGAGAATTTTGGAAAAAATGATGCGTTGGCGAGAAATATGGAAAAAACTGACTTTTGTCAAGTTGTGCTGCATAAACCATTAAAAAAATATATGAAACAGCGTCGTGATGAAAATTCTGATTAGAGGTATCGATAGAGCTCATTGAGCGCTTCAATTATTCATCGTGAAAAATTCAAAAATATTGATGCGTGGGCGTGAAGTATGTGATTGAAAATTGGTGGTTTACTTTGCGATTTTTATGCTTTCAGATGAATACGTGAGAGTGTGATTTGGTGTAATATCGGGTATGTTCGATCGAAAGAACATCGGATGGGCTTGAATATCCATGGAGAGAATTTTGGAAAAAATGATGCGTTGGCGAGAAATATGGAAAAAACTGACTTTTGTCAAGTTGTGCTGCATAAACCATTAAAAAAATATATGAAACAGCGTCGTGATGAAAATTCTGATTAGAGGTATCGATAGAGCTCATTGAGCGCTTCAATTATTCATCGTGAAAAATTCAAAAATATTGATGCGTGGGCGTGAAGTATGTGATTGAAAATTGGTGGTTTACTTTGCGATTTTTATGCTTTCAGATGAATACGTGAGAGTGTGATTTGGTGTAATATCGGGTATGTTCGATCGAAAGAACATCGGATGGGCTTGAATATCCATGGAGAGAATTTTGGAAAAAATGATGCGTTGGCGAGAAATATGGAAAAAACTGACTTTTGTCAAGTTGTGCTGCATAAACCATTAAAAAAATATATGAAACAGCGTCGTGATGAAAATTCTGATTAGAGGTATCGATAGAGCTCATTGAGCGCTTCAATTATTCATCGTGAAAAATTCAAAAATATTGATGCGTGGGCGTGAAGTATGTGATTGAAAATTGGTGGTTTACTTTGCGATTTTTATGCTTTCAGATGAATACGTGAGAGTGTGATTTGGTGTAATATCGGGTATGTTCGATCGAAAGAACATCGGATGGGCTTGAATATCCATGGAGAGAATTTTGGAAAAAATGATGCGTTGGCGAGAAATATGGAAAGAACTGACTTTTGTCAAGTTGTGCTGCATAAACCATTAAAAAAATATATGAATCAGCGTCGTGATGAAAATTCTGATTAGAGGTATCGATAGAGCTCATTGAGCGCTTCAATTATTCATCGTGAAAAAATTCAAAAATATTGATGCGTGGGCGTGAAGTATGTGATTGAAAATTGGTGGTTTACTTTGCGATTTTTATGCTTTCAGATGAATACGTGAGAGTGTGATTTGGTGTAATATCGGGTATGTTCGATCGAAAGAACATCGGATGGGCTTGAATATCCATGGAGAGAATTTTGGAAAAAATGATGCGTTGGCGAGAAATATGGAAAAAACTGACTTTTGTCAAGTTGTGCTGCATAAACCATTAAAAAAATATATGAAACAGCGTCGTGATGAAAATTCTGATTAGAGGTATCGATAGAGCTCATTGAGCGCTTCAATTATTCATCGTGAAAAAATTCAAAAATATTGATGCGTGGGCGTGAAGTATGTGATTGAAAATTGGTGGTTTACTTTGCGATTTTTATGCTTTCAGATGAATACGTGAGAGTGTGATTTGGTGTAATATCGGGTATGTTCGATCGAAAGAACATCGGATGGGCTTGAATATCCATGGAGAGAATTTTGGAAAAAATGATGCGTTGGCGAGAAATATGGAAAAAACTGACTTTTGTCAAGTTGTGCTGCATAAACCATTAAAAAAATATATGAAACAGCGTCGTGATGAAAATTCTGATTAGAGGTATCGATAGAGCTCATTGAGCGCTTCAATTATTCATCGTGAAAAATTCAAAAATATTGATGCGTGGGCGTGAAGTATGTGATTGAAAATTGGTGGTTTACTTTGCGATTTTTATGCTTTCAGATGAATACGTGAGAGTGTGATTTGGTGTAATATCGGGTATGTTCGATCGAAAGAACATCGGATGGGCTTGAATATCCATGGAGAGAATTTTGGAAAAAATGATGCGTTGGCGAGAAATATGGAAAAAACTGACTTTTGTCAAGTTGTGCTGCATAAACCATTAAAAAAATATATGAAACAGCGTCGTGATGAAAATTCTGATTAGAGGTATCGATAGAGCTCATTGAGCGCTTCAATTATTCATCGTGAAAAATTCAAAAATATTGATGCGTGGGCGTGAAGTATGTGATTGAAAATTGGTGGTTTACTTTGCGATTTTTATGCTTTCAGATGAATACGTGAGAGTGTGATTTGGTGTAATATCGGGTATGTTCGATCGAAAGAACATCGGATGGGCTTGAATATCCATGGAGAGAATTTTGGAAAAAATGATGCGTTGGCGAGAAATATGGAAAAAACTGACTTTTGTCAAGTTGTGCTGCATAAACCATTAAAAAAATATATGAAACAGCGTCGTGATGAAAATTCTGATTAGAGGTATCGATAGAGCTCATTGAGCGCTTCAATTATTCATCGTGAAAAATTCAAAAATATTGATGCGTGGGCGTGAAGTATGTGATTGAAAATTGGTGGTTTACTTTGCGATTTTTATGCTTTCAGATGAATACGTGAGAGTGTGATTTGGTGTAATATCGGGTATGTTCGATCGAAAGAACATCGGATGGGCTTGAATATCCATGGAGAGAATTTTGGAAAAAATGATGCGTTGGCGAGAAATATGGAAAAAACTGACTTTTGTCAAGTTGTGCTGCATAAACCATTAAAAAAATATATGAAACAGCGTCGTGATGAAAATTCTGATTAGAGGTATCGATAGAGCTCATTGAGCGCTTCAATTATTCATCGTGAAAAATTCAAAAATATTGATGCGTGGGCGTGAAGTATGTGATTGAAAATTGGTGGTTTACTTTGCGATTTTTATGCTTTCAGATGAATACGTGAGAGTGTGATTTGGTGTAATATCGGGTATGTTCGATCGAAAGAACATCGGATGGGCTTGAATATCCATGGAGAGAATTTTGGAAAAAATGATGCGTTGGCGAGAAATATGGAAAGAACTGACTTTTGTCAAGTTGTGCTGCATAAACCATTAAAAAAATATATGAATCAGCGTCGTGATGAAAATTCTGATTAGAGGTATCGATAGAGCTCATTGAGCGCTTCAATTATTCATCGTGAAAAATTCAAAAATATTGATGCGTGGGCGTGAAGTATGTGATTGAAAATTGGTGGTTTACTTTGCGATTTTTATGCTTTCAGATGAATACGTGAGAGTGTGATTTGGTGTAATATCGGGTATGTTCGATCGAAAGAACATCGGATGGGCTTGAATATCCATGGAGAGAATTTTGGAAAAAATGATGCGTTGGCGAGAAATATGGAAAAAACTGACTTTTGTCAAGTTATGCTGCATAAACCATTAAAAAAATATATGAAACAGCGTCGTGATGAAAATTCTGATTAGAGGTATCGATAGAGCTCATTGAGCGCTTCAATTATTCATCGTGAAAAATTCAAGAATATTGATGCGTGGGCGTGAAGTATGTGATTGAAAATTGGTGGTTTACTTTGCGATTTTTATGATTTGGTGAAATGTCGGGTATGTTCGATCGAAAGAACATCGGATGGGCTTGAATATCCATGGGGAGAATTTCGGAGAAATCGATGCGTGGGCGTGAAATATGGAAAAAACTGACTTTTGTCAAGTTGTGCTGCATAAACCGTTAGAAAAATGTATGAAACAGCGTCGTGATGAAAATTCTGATCAGAGGTATCGATAGAGCTCATTGAGCGCTTCAATTTTTCTTTGTTAAAAATCTAAAAATGTCGATGCGTGTGCGTGGAGTATGTCATTGAAAATTGTTGGTTTACTATGTAATTTTTATGCATTCAGAAAAATACGTGAGATTAAAGTCTGGTTCGATTTTGAGTATGTTTGATCGAAAGAACATGGAATGGGCTTTCATATCCATGGCGAGAATTTTAGAGAAATTCTTGCGTGTGCATGAAATATGGAAAAAACTGACTTTTTCAAGTTGTACCGCATAATCCGTTAAAAAAATTTATGAAACAGCGTCTTGATGAAAATATCGATTAGAGGGATCGTTAGAGCTCATTGAGCGCTTCAATTTTTCATCGTGAAAAAATTGAAAATATTGATGCATGGGTGTGAAGTATGTACTCAAAATTCGGTGTTTCAATTTGTAAAAATTTAGAATTCGTTTGAAAAAAATACTTGATATTTGAAAGAAATGAAGAATTTTGGAAAAATCGATGCGTGTGCGAGGGATATGTGAAAACTGACTTTTAGCAAGTTGAGCAACATAAATCGTTAAAAAATCTACGAATCAGCGTCGTGATGGAAATTCTGATCTGACGAATAGATATAGCTGATTGAGCGCTCCCCGTTTGAAAAATGTCGATGCGTGGGCATTAATTTTATGAGAAATTTGCATGTTTTCATGGCGAAAGTTATTAAGTTGCAATATAGTAATAAGATGCAATATAGTAGAAATTATATTTATTTCCATTGATATTTCTCGAGGTTTGACGAAAATTCATGATCATAACAAAATCTATTTCTGATTATGTTATTTTACTTCCTCAAAGACAAAGCTTTGGAATGAGGTAAAAATTGACATCTCAAATCAGACATCGGGACCTTATTTTTGATAGCCTAGAGGTGAGATACATTTTGATGTAAAAGCGTCCGTAGATACTTTGAATTATTCACCAATAATTCGAATAAAAATTTCATTGTTTTTCTTTATTCTTGATAGAGCAAATGAAAGACACGAGCGAGCGATAGCGAGTGAGTGATTCTGGCTAGTAATATCATTATGTAGAATTGTAACATTCAGACGTTAAGAATTGTAACATAAAAAGTTTCATTCGTGTAGTTATCTTTGGGATTTGAGATTCTACTGAAAATCGTTACTTGTACTATGAGAAAGATAATTTCGATTATGGATTTATAATATACTATACTTTTTATACACAGCTGCCGATTTTTCCCCGCCTTGTGATATAGCTTTCATTCAGATTATTCACGCGTGAGTTCGGCCCTTGCCGATATATAACATGTATAAATCTGCAGGTCATAATGTTAGATCATACGAAAACTCATTGCAGTCATGTCCATTAAGCCTGCCTTTTTTTAGTTTGATTGCTGTTATACGCACGCTTAATTACATCGTTGTTTGAGTTATTCAGAGACCCAACAAATTCATCCAGTGGCACGCTAGTGCCACCACCTGGCGAGTAAAGCCAGCTGGTGGCAGCGTGGCACTATATACATTAAGATTGGGTCATGGATTTTTCAATTTCACGAAATAACCCTAACAGGCTCAATCCGGTCTGATAATATTGTAGATTGCTCATAAAAATCGAAATTCTTCCACTTTATACCTTGATTTGTCTCCCGAGAGATACGTTTTTCTTGTAAAGAGTCCTGATTTGTAGGTTAAATTCAGAAAATATTTTCGTTTCAATTCTTCTCCAAGGAATCTCGAATACGACCATCGACTGCGAAATATCTCGCATCGACTCGAACTCGCTTGTATATATATATCGGGGGACTCTTAAACTTGAATAATTATCAAATTCAGTATTATAAAACCTTTCTGAAGAAAAGTATAAATTTCTGACGAGTAACGATAGGTTAACAGTACATACATTTGTTAATTATTTGTTTATTTTTTTACGTTTCGGTATTTGTTTTTAATCAAATTTCTAGTCGAATTCATGAAGCACATGAATAATCTTAGATTATCGGGAGACTCTTGAACTTGAATCATTATCTAACATTTGTTAATTATATTTTAATTTATATTATATACTTACTATTCCATATTTAAAGACATACATGAATTCATTATATACCAGATCTACCAAAATCTGAGCATATGAAAGTAGAAAAATCCATTCATATTTGTCCTGGCATGTTCACATTGATTCTCTTTATTCTATTGAAATATACAGTTATTTTCTACATTTTATTCGATATGTCAAGACATAAATAAATTCATTATATACCAGAACTACCCAAATCTGAGCATATGAAAATAAAGAAATGAATTCATATATTGGTCCTGGCAAGTTCAAATATTTTCACTCTTTTTGTTTCTCACAATTACTTCTATAAGTTCATGAATCATGAGATGTGCTTTGTTTTTTATTCTTAATATTTAGGCGTTCATTCATTCTTCATTGTTCTTATGTCAAACTGTATTTTTTAATATACATAAATTCATTCATTATATACCAGAACTAACTAAATCTGAGCATATGAAAGTAGAAAAATCAATTTATATTTGTCCTGGCAAGTTCACATTGATTCTCTTTAAATATACAGGTTTTGTTTTGGTTTTCAAATTTTCCTCTTCGTTCAGCTGATAAATTCCTCTCAGATGCTGATTCAACAGTCAGCCTGCTATTCTTTGGAACCCCATCTGGTAATCTATCTTTCTTCTTTTTTGCAGCTAAATCCATGATTTAATCAGCCACATTCTGTCGCCCAAGTCCTGTAAAGCTCTTTGAAGCCCACCGTCCGCGAGATTCTTCTCATCTCACCATGTGTCTCTCGATGTTCAACTTTTTCGAACATCGAGAGGAATCGCGACCCCGGGTGTTTCCGTGTTTTAATTACCTATTCAAACTCAAGATCCCAAAATGGTATATGTACTAGTTATATTTATTGTAGCTGATTTTCATCTCAAAACATTGGTAAATTAAGATTGAAAAAGGAAATTGCTGTTACGATTATAACAGCAATTAAAATATCTAGATCCTAAAATATCTACATTCGTATCTTATCATCACGAATAATTTGAATCAATATCCAGTATGAAACACAAGTATTGGAAAACACGTTATTCACAGTGATGGGTACTAACTCAACATTTCTAAATGGAATAAACTTTGTCTCACTCATTCTAATCGAATTTTCCATGATAATTGGGTCAATTGAGATTGATGAACTGGATCACTGTTTCGTCTCCTCCTCGAAAATTACTATGAATATATTTGAGAACACATTGTTCGTAATGATTGAAATTGTATAACAATCATTTCTGATTACAGTCTTGAAGCATTGGAAAATGGTTCATTTTGTTTCCATTTCTTGTATTCTATTCCTCACTCGCCGGCAAGGTCTTCTCACAGTTCACGATGGGCTGGAGATATATAGTATCACTCATGTTGATAAATTTGTCTATTTTTGATAATTATTTTATGACCGAGTAAATACATTCAAGTTTATTTTCACATTGGTAAAACGAGTAAATACTGAAATTTCATATCAAATACATCTACTATGAGTCCTCAATCCGCGATAGGCAGATGTTTAGTGTGACTATTGATGATAATTCCTTTTGGTCTTTATGCAATGTATATTTTGTAGAGCGATCTGGAGAAAACTATTTAATACTCCCAGGTTGGGTTGAAAAAATACTCTCCCAAATCTTGGATCGATAGATAAATTATGTTTGAGATCAATTATTTCAACGATGATAATATCCCCGGGAATTCGGAATATTAAGATGAGTAATTCCAGTCATTTTTCTAGAATAGAATAATAATACTATATAACATCAAGACAATATTGTTGTGTAACAACATCACGTAGGAGGTAGTAATATACAAGAATACAAGATTCAATTGTCATATTTTCTATGTCCACATTTACATTCTGGAAAGACGAAGTTCAATTACATAAAAATTAGTCAAATATGATGCATGATAAAGAATTTTGAAATGCTACAATTTGTGAAAATCAATATCCTCATTTATAACTGTATGATGCAGGACATAGAAAAACTGTGAGAAGACCTTGCCGGCGAGTGAGGAATAGAATACAAGAAATGGAAACAAAATGAACCATTTTCCAATGCTTCAAGACTGTAATCAGAAATGATTGTTATACAATTTCAATCATTACGAACAATGTGTTCTCAAATATATTCATAGTAATTTTCGAGGAGGAGACGAAACAGTGATCCAGTTCATCAATCTCAATTGACCCAATTATCATGGAAAATTCGATTAGAATGAGTGAGACAAAGTTTATTCCATTTAGAAATGTTGAGTTAGTACCCATCACTGTGAATAACGTGTTTTCCAATACTTGTGTTTCATACTGGATATTGATTCAAATTATTCGTGATGATAAGATACGAATGTAGATATTTTAGGATCTAGATATTTTAATTGCTGTTATAATCGTAACAGCAATTTCCTTTTTCAATCTTAATTTACCAATGTTTTGAGATGAAAATCAGCTACAATAAATATAACTAGTACATATACCATTTTGGGATCTTGAGTTTGAATAGGTAATTAAAACACGGAAACACCCGGGGTCGCGATTCCTCTCGATGTTCGAAAAAGTTGAACATCGAGAGACACATGGTGAGATGAGAAGAATCTCGCGGACGGTGGGCTTCAAAGAGCTTTACAGGACTTGGGCGACAGAATGTGGCTGATTAAATCATGGATTTAGCTGCAAAAAAGAAGAAAGATAGATTACCAGATGGGGTTCCAAAAAATAGCAGGCTGACTGTTGAATCAGCATCTGAGAGGAATTTATCAGCTGAACGAAGAGGAAAATTTGAAAACCAAAACAAAACCTGTATATTTAAAGAGAATCAATGTGAACTTGCCAGGACAAATATAAATTGATTTTTCTACTTTCATATGCTCAGATTTAGTTAGTTCTGGTATATAATGAATGAATTTATGTATATTAAAAAATACAGTTTGACATAAGAACAATGAAGAATGAATGAACGCCTAAATATTAAGAATAAAAAACAAAGCACATCTCATGATTCATGAACTTATAGAAGTAATTGTGAGAAACAAAAAGAGTGAAAATATTTGAACTTGCCAGGACCAATATATGAATTCATTTCTTTATTTTCATATGCTCAGATTTGGGTAGTTCTGGTATATAATGAATTTATTTATGTCTTGACATATCGAATAAAATGTAGAAAATAACTGTATATTTCAATAGAATAAAGAGAATCAATGTGAACATGCCAGGACAAATATGAATGGATTTTTCTACTTTCATATGCTCAGATTTTGGTAGATCTGGTATATAATGAATTCATGTATGTCTTTAAATATGGAATAGTAAGTATATAATATAAATTAAAATATAATTAACAAATGTTAGATAATGATTCAAGTTCAAGAGTCTCCCGATAATCTAAGATTATTCATGTGCTTCATGAATTCGACTAGAAATTTGATTAAAAACAAATACCGAAACGTAAAAAAATAAACAAATAATTAACAAATGTATGTACTGTTAACCTATCGTTACTCGTCAGAAATTTATACTTTTCTTCAGAAAGGTTTTATAATACTGAATTTGATAATTATTCAAGATTAAGAGTCCCCCGATAATCTAAGATGATTCATGTGCTTCGTAAATTCTACTGAAAATTTGATCAAAAAATCAGTACCGAAACGTAAAAAAATAAACAAATAATTAACAAATGCATGTACTGTTACGTTACTCGTCAGAAATTTATACTTTTCTTCAGAAAGGTTTTATAATACTGAATTTGATAATTATTCAAGTTCAAGAGTCCACCGATAATCTAAGATGATTTGCAAAACACTTCTTATGATACGTGAATTTATAGAAGTAATTGTGATAAGCAAGAAGGGTGAAATTTATGTGAACTTGCCAGGACAAATATATGAATTGATTTCTTCACTTTCATATGCTTAGATTTGGGTAGTTCTGGTTTACGATGAATTAATGTATGTCTTTAAATATAGAATAGTATGTATGAAAAAATGTGCTTCGTAAATTCGACTGAAATAAAACATTACGTGTCTTGATTTATTTCCTTTGAAATTCTATTTTACTTAGAAACAATTTTATATTCTATACTTTTTTCAAATCTATTTTATTTAGAATCAAGAATATGTTTGATTATTCGCTAAGAAGAAAAACAAATTAACAATTTATTAATTCTATTAGCTTCGCATGATTTATTTTTCAAAATTACAAAATTATTTTTCTACAATTGTATTAAGAATTATCAAAAAGTTAAGTCATTTGTTTGCGCTAGAATTATTTGCCTTTGAAAATGACAGTGAAAAGTAAATTGAAAAAAATTAGAGCACACTGAATAAATCTATTTCATTTTAGTTTCAGTTCATACTGATAGAACTTTTTATTTCAGTAATATCATTCATTTAATTTGAAAATTTTATATAAAGTGAAAAACATTCTTACACACTAGTTTCTAGATGTCTGTATACGTCTAGTTCCAATGGAATTACAAAGTGTTGTTAGTTTTGATTTGATAACAGCTATCGCCAGGGAAATTGTAATTATAAATATTTCAGTAATTTCATTCATTTAATTTGAAAATTTTATATAAAGTGAAAAACATTCTTACACACTAGTTTCTAGATGTCTGTATACGTCTAGTTTCAATGGAATTACAAAGTGTTGTAGTTTTGATTTGATAACAGCTATCGCCAGGGAAATTGTAATTATAAATATTTCAGTAATTTCATTCATTTAATTTGAAAATTTTATATAAAGTGAAAAACATTCTTACACACTAGTTTCTAGATGTCTGTATACGTCTAGTTCCAATGGAATTACAAAGTGTTGTTAGTTTTGATTTGATAACAGCTATCGCCAGGGAAATTGTAATTATAAATATTTCAGTAATTTCATTCATTCAATTTGAAAATTTTATATAAAGTGAAAAACATTCTTACACACTAGTTTCTAGATGTCTGTATACGTCTAGTTCCAATGGAATTACAAAGTGTTGTAGTTTTGATTTGATAACAGCTATCGCCAGGGAAATTGTAATTATAAATATTTCAGTAATTTCATTCATTTAATTTGAAAATTTTATATAAAGTGAAAAACATTCTTACACACTAGTTTCTAGATGTCTGTATACGTCTAGTTCCAATGGAATTACAAAGTGTTGTAGTTTTGATTTGATAACAGCTATCGCCAGGGAAATTGTAATTATAAATATTTCAGTAATTTCATTCATTTAATTTGAAAATTTTATATAAAGTGAAAAACATTCTTACACACTAGTTTCTAGATGTCTGTATACGTCTAGTTCCAATGGAATTACAAAGTGTTGTAGTTTTGATTTGATAAGAGCTATCGCCAGGGAAATTGTAATTATAAATATTTGTAACTAATTTCTTATACATGAAAATTGAAAGCTTAAAAACTTATAAAGGGTATGTGGATGATCCAAGGAATACTGATAATGCATGGATGGAAACGGAATATGATTTATTATCCTCATTAATTTCTTCAAAAAAATGAACTTTATATTGAACTGTATATTGAATATCTACAAATTTGAATTCAAAGTTCCATTTTAATAATAATAAAGTTTGTACAGGAAGATACTTGATAACATTGATGTTTATAAACAGTCCAATTTTTCTCTTGAACAATCGTCATTAGAAGTAACATTTACACATTACAGTATAAGTAAAAACAAACACTTCAATTTGACAAAACGCGACATAATTTTTATAAAAAAAAATTTAGTATAATTGAAAAAAGTGAGAAAGTAATTCTATTTTTCAGGTCTATTCTTGACACTACTCTCCCTTTTATATGGTAAATTCAAATATTTCTTTACTCAAAAGGACTACTACACTTGTTGAGATTATTGAAAATTAACTTTCAGAGAGAATAACTGATCAATGTTACAGAAATGTACAAACCAGAACAAATTTGAAATCTAAGCTGAATTTGATTGAAAGATCTATAAACTGTAAAAATTATCAAGTCTAATCTCATCACAGATATGCTTCTAATTATCACTAACATACTGGTTTTTGTATTCTCCGAGCCTGAAAGTTATTGAATTTATTAAATTAAATCAACCACCTCTTGCATGAAGAGAAGACTCTCCTCTGCATCCTGAGGCGTTTTCCATTAGAATACGTATGTAATAATTTCACACTACCGTTGCCTAGAGTCAGAATAGTGATTCCCATATATCACTGAGCATTTTTGAGTGCTCAAGATTACTGGGTTGAAATTGTGATGCACTCAAACGCTTCTTAGTCATCCGTTTGGGGCATACATCTTCTACCATGTTTCATAATGGTTTTCTGACAGATGCTGGAAATAAATGCACACTATTTGGACAGGTCAGATCTGTTTCGACAGTTCTTCTCCATTTATATGACTGCTTACGGCACTGTAGTAATGACCAAAATTAACATCAATGGATGCCACCATTGCTCCTGAATAAAACATAGAATATTCAGAATTACTCATCTAATAAGATGTATACACTGTTAAATAATTTTAGGTTCATTTATATAAAAGTAGATAGTAAGTATATATATCTAACGGGGTTAATTTATCAATTTTTTCTTTTCAAAATAAATTCTTTACTCACCAAAATTCTTTTCCTTGGAGTTAGTATCGTGGCAGACATCAAAGCCTACTACCATCAAACTTGTTACAGGTATTGTAACCGTCCATGGTATACCTCCAATTTTGCAGTTCATTTGTATCTCAACTTTCGTAGCGATTGACATTTGCGACTTTGGATTAGATAAATTTTTAGCCAGCATCACTTGGGTTGGGACTGGTCTCAACACAGCATTTCTTTTTAATAGCTGAATATCTGTCTAAACGGTTGTTTGAGGCTACGCAGAAGATCAACATTGGATTTACTTCGCTCTGGCAATGATCCAACATATTTGCATAAGTCGCTGCACTGTCATCTGGCATCTCGAAAACGTGTGGTTGATCAATGTGGAAGTTCATGGTACTGGCAACTCTCATCAAACATGTTACAAAGCTCTAAAAATTAAATTTTTTACAAATATAGAAAGTCAGATAATTATAGTATTTTCAAGTTTTATATGAAAATGAAGTTGAACAAAGAAAACAAATTATATCAAAATTAATAATACTCAAGACATTCTCACCTGAGTATCACGCATAAGTCTAGATGGTACCAAGCACAGGTGGGAGAACTCTGGCAGGAATTGTGCACAACTTGTTGTCCAAAGACATGTTCCAACTAGTAAATTCTTCTATAACATTTGGGCAAGTATGCAGACGTTTATTGAAGTTTAATAGTTTAGTTATTCTATCGGCAGGAGTATGCTGTGCTAGAGCGCTCATCAACTTAAAATTTCCCCTCATGGCATCAGTGAGACCTAATCAATATGAGAAAATTTCACTAATTAACTCGAGATTTGGAATTGCAAGCAATAGAAAGTGTCACATATGATATTTCATTATTTTACTCAATTACCACTGTCGTATTGGTCCTGACTGATGCTAAAGTGAGTGGCAGTAAATGGCCCTCAGTAGTGAAAACATATTCATCCAAATCCATTAATAAATTGCCTGGTTCAGCAAAGAGTGAAAATAAATATTTGAAAGTCTCTGAGAGTACAAAACTGTCCATAGTATCATCATGTTTATTGGTTCTAACATCTGTAACTGCAGCAGAACCACACGGTACTCGAGCATATGTTTGGAGACTGTTTGGGACTTTACGGCCTACACCCAAATAATAGTGATCACCAGTTGCTTTCTATAAGAAAATATAAGAAAGAAAATTCTTACCTAATACAGGTTAGCCTATTCCAGTCAATCGAAAATCAAAGACACAGCTCGATCGACGTCTGGCACATTTGCAGCACTAGACGACCCGGGTTATATATCCGCTACTTACGATCTCGCGTTATATATCGCGTTATATATATATTAAACTGCGTCCGAGTTGCATGTGTTGGCGTTTCACTCCATGCTTATACCAGCTTATACTACATATATATATATATATATAATATATATAGCAGACGCCATGATGAGTCTCTACGGCATCTCAGTTGCATATATACCTATATATATGCGAGAATCGAGATATCTCGAAATCGTTCGTCGCCGCGTCGAGTGGCTTATGAACTGAACGCAAATCTTTTTTTCTCAATTCTAAGCCATTCTAACCTAGCAGACAAGACTCATTACATGAAAAGCATCTTCTTTAGGAGGTGAATCGGGCTGGGTACTAGGGAAATTGAATAAAATATCATATCCTACCAGATAACATCCATAATTGATGCGTATCTGAGTTATTTTATGAAATTGAAAAATCCATAATCCAAACTTAATGTATAATAGGGTTGCGCTGCCCCCAGCTGTCGTTACTCGCCAGGAGGGGGCGCTAGCGCGCCCCTGGATATGGTGGACTGGCGTCTGCTACAGTCTACAGTAGTAGTAACGCAGGAGCTGGAAGTCGTCGAGCTAAATTAGATGATGCATGTCGCATGTGCAAATGGTACTAATCGTTTTGATATTTGAAAAGGAATTCAAGAATGGAGGAAAAGAAGAAAGTGAAAGTGGACAGAAAGTCGGAAAAACATAAAATAAGCAGTGATTATCATAAATAAGCTTCCTGAACTCCAAGCTAAATATGACTGTGTAAGTATCATCAATCAATTACCACAAAAGGGAACACGATAGGTGTGGATTCTGGAAACCACAAGTTTTTATCTTAAAATAATAAAATTATCATGTTAAGAAGTATTGTCGATCCCATTTTTACTTTCTTAACACATGAATTTTGTTCGGTTCGTCATTCGTGAAACAATTGCAGTTAGAAAAATAAAAAAAATTACCTACTTGACTGCTTTTGTGTTTGAACACGTGCGTTTGGAACCTTCGATTGCTCTAACTCATCTGCTAAATATTTTCTGTATCTTTCTTCCTCATCAATCACTCGATTTCTATGGTCTTTTTTATATTTTTCTATATTATTATCCTCCCTACACACATAACCTTGAAAACATTCCAAGTTTAGAATAGTACAAAGTTGCAATAGCCCAACTTGCTTCTGAACTATTTATAAATTTATTAGAGAGATACATGCCGTAATACAGCTATATATGATCCTCTCTGTATTCAAAGCTTTCTGGTATGAAATGAACAACCGTTTGATAGTTGCATATTTTATCTTATAGATCAAGCAAAATGCCAAAACTAACTGAACTCGACAAAGCTGCAACATCAGCGCCAACCAAGGATGAGGCAGCAGCAGCTGGCTCTATCTCTCAGAGTGTCATTACTCTTTTTTATGTAAAAACATCTCATTTTTCAATCGGTCACATCAGTTTTCCTACAATTATTTTCTATCCCACTATTCTTCCACACTGTCAATACGATTGGTTTTAATGAAACTCAAGTGAGCTCAAGACGGTTCCTCTGAGCAGAAATTCAAAATTATCATTTATTGCTCCAATTCTGAGTTAAAAATCTTCTAGTAGTTGGAACTGGCCTTTTTCTATATAGTACTTCTATAATACTAGGATCACCGTCCATTTCGAATGATTTAACCGATCTCAATATGTGATTATAAACTAAAAGACTGAGTTAAATAAATCAATATTTGAAAGATATACGATTCGTTTTTAAAGACATGTTACGACGATTCAGATATGTATTTTTGTGTTAAGCGTCAGTAGTCAGTACAAAGTAGCCACATATATAGAGAAATGAGAATGATTTATACTTATTGGTGTGGTTGAAATAAATAGTGAAATAAGAAAAAAAACGAAAAAATCAGAAAGTTAAACTTGAAACTGTTGTAAAAGGTTTAAAGTGCTAAATGAATGAGGAAATGGACAAACATTTCCTTTCAATTCTCTCAACATAACCCGAGGATGACGGGGGCTCAGGGAGCACCGGAAATACGAAATCTGACAAACGTGCTAAATTGGCTAGAGTGTTCTGTCGGCTGCACTTACATTAGACTATATACAAACTCGTAGTTAGTAGCGTAAGTCTGGAAAAAGTCAGCCACATGTATCCTTAGAATGCTGAATCATATCCAGCCAGTATAGCTCTGGCAACAGACAGCACTGGCATTTGCGTTTTCAGACATTCATCTGTTATTGACTTTTGCCTCAAAATCCAGTTAGTAGCTATTTGTAACAAACATGAACAGCACTTGTAATAAGTTTAAGATACTCGTTAATGATAAGTTGGCGATTCATTCTAAAACTACTCTGCACATGATTTTCATAACATAATGTATCTATAAGATAATGTATATGAATCCCATTGAGCGAGTGTAAATGCTACATTGTAGCTACTCAGTTTATTCATAATTTATGACTGTCAATTAGTTGAAATCTTTATTTTATAGTTTGAATGCAAGCCAGGGATTTTTAATCGTAAAGAATCAAATAATAACTCATGACTGCAACCACAAGTGAGTATTATAAACATATTACAAGTCTTGTCGTAAAGGGTTAACTGGCTTTTCAGATAAAGATGGATATTTCTATGGTTGAAGTGATGGCTCAAATACAGGGTACAGTTCATTTAGAAGCTATATACTTAAAAAATTAAACAAGTTTGGTTTGGTCCATACGTATACATTTTCAACTTTTATGCCATATCATGACATACAAGTTGGAATTTATGGATACGTATTGGATATTGTACGGAATAGTTGAGAGGGTTCACTTTTGAAGTTAGAAAGTGATTTTCTATAAAATGCGAATCATTTGAAACAACTTGTAGCTTAGAAGTTTTTTGAATTTGTGACTATTCACAAAATAAATCAGACCACAAAGTTGATAAGAATATGAAAAAGCCTGTATCTCAAAAATTAAGAGCTCTGTAAATATTTCTATGTGTGGCCAATGAGAGTGGAAAGAAATTCATGTATGCTACGGTGGCCATTATTAACAAATAAATTGAAAAAAAAATTGAAATGAAATGTTAACCTGTTGAGTTGACGTGAAAAAGTCCGTATATATATTGATCATTTCACACCAACTCTCAGCAACTCAATTTCTTTTTCAATTTTTCTGGAGCGAATTTGTTTTCAGAGGTCATCTTAGCAATCTCGAATGGAATTTTTGCGGACTCCTTTTCGGATTTTCTCGCTCATATATGGGCAAATCCACGAACTAGGGCAATTTCGCTTATAAAATATTTTTGAAGTGAAAATCCAAGCACATCCATGGCACCAACAAAAACCGTTCAAGAATTACCTGAAGATGAAAAATTTGATGGTGTGAATGATTTTCACCCATCGCTGAAAAAGTTGCAGGTAAAAAACAAAAAAATATCTCTCATTAAAAAAATATCTGAAAAAAAAGTTTTTACAGAGTTTTAATGATAGAGGGTTAGCATACATAATCCACTTGTACAATTAGAATATATATACGTATATAACTTGAAAAAAATATACTCACAAATGAACGATAGAGCACTATAACGCATCTACAAAAAGTTTGTAAAGTCACTTCGACTAATACAGCATCGGCATAACAAATAAATAAATATATAAACAAATAAACAAATAAATAATCGCGGTCATTTTGATAACAAATTTTTTCAGCCTTTTCTACAATCACAACATTAATATAACTTAGTATAACTTAACATTTTTCAATAGATAATTAATTGATTCATCTTACATTTTATTTTCCAAGTTGACGAATAGTATTATAAAAACAAGCATATTTTTCAATTTATTCTTTCTTCGCACGTTTTCGATCAGATTTTCTATAAGGAGCTACATTATTTCTATTAGTTTCCTTATCAACGATTTTTGAAGCATCTTTGTTTTTCTTCGTAAAGTTGGAGTTTACTTTAAGTCTTTTTGTAATACTACCATTAACTTGTCCTGACGTAATTGTCTTTTCTTGAAAACACCATTTGTTAGGACATAGCGAGAAATGACTGCATGGCTGGTTATACAAACCAATTGATAAGCAATAGGAACATGTTAAATGATTCAAATATATACAATTTTCTTGATTCCGTGACCAAACTATTTGAAATATTTTAGTCGTATTCGGTACTGCTTTCAATGGTTGTTTGGTATTCAAATCTACATTATGAATATCTGATTCGGATATCAAGTACACTTGAACTTTCTGCGAAGGTGTCGATTTAATAATATCTATCATACATTCAGCAGAAATAACATCATTACCATGAACAGCAGCTCTATCACATAATCCCTTAACACACCCTCCTATACCATCAGCTATACTTTTTTCGTGTCCAGGTGATGTAAAGTTCCACGTCGCATGATCCAAATAACTTTTTGCGCAATAGCTTTGGAAGAGAAAAAAATTTGTTTTGTTTTTGTACTGTGTCGAAGGCCCGTCACTCTGGAAATGTAAGGCACGTAGATTCGGGACTTTATCTTTAATTGTTACCAGAATAGGTTTAAGATGAGCCCAAATTGCTGCTACATCATGTCGGAGACATTCTGACAGAGTACAAAAAGATGAACAAATTCTTTCTCCTGTCAATGGATTCTTATAAAAAAAAGCACCTGTATGTAACGACACTTGCTTTTGCGATGCGCCGAAGTGAACACTTTGAATTTCATTATTATATTTACAAATATAGTTTTGTGAAAAATCTATCACAATATATACTTCATTTTGCTTTAGATCATTTAAGACATTTTCTAGAGCTTTGTATTGATGTCCTGTGATATAAACGTGTTCTAAATATGCTGGCCGAATAGACGAATTAACTTCCCGGAGAAATTCATCAACACTGCAAATGATTTTTTTTTTTTGATGAAATATTGACGTTGTAGGTTAAGCCTTTAGATCCTAGTCGACTAATTTTCTCAGTCTGCCATTTGAAGTACCTAGTAGAATTATTACCGGCAGTAGAACGAATACTCTTATCTTTACATTTTTCACACTGTCCGTAATAGCAATCTCTATTATAGACGTTACATACTAGAGTTTTCAGGAAGGTCATTGAAGAGTTATCGTTCAAAATTTTTAGAGAATTCAATGTCCTTATAAGGTATTTCATATTGTCATGAGTTTTACATAAACAAGTATTTCTATCAGTTATTTTTGCATGTACAATCCAGAATGGCTTTGCGTAATAGAATGTCGAGCGTGAAATATTCATCAAATTTTCGTTTTTGAATTTCTTATAAAGATTATCAATTGTATCAAGTAATATTCTCTTCCGTTTTGCAATATTATTCTTCGTTATTGTATCCTTTACTCCGGGTGCAAGCGCCGAATTTTCATCTTTCTCAAAAAATCTACGCACGCAGTCAAATGTACTATTTTTCCATGCTAATTTTTTTGCATTTGATATTTTATCAATAAACGATGTAGAATTTGCATACCTAGCCTGGCTTCTCATACTCACTAAGTGTTTCATTTGTCCCATAACTTTATACTTCTTTAATACTTTACCAGATAACGATCGATTGAATGCTAGAGATGACTTTCTATCCTTAATGGAAAGCTTTTTCATTCTTAACTGTTGATCTAAAGCTTCATGATAAATTAATCGTTTTCTTATTTCACCCGGTCCTTTGCGTTCGATACATTGAACTCTCTCAATAATTTCATCTCGATTCGATTCACATTTTCTGTAATATCTTCGTTTCATTTTGTTATATCGCTTATATTGAATTTTTATGGATGAATTTAAGTTATTTACTTGTCTCCGGAGCTTTTGTTCTCTACGCTTAGCAGCTTTTAATGCTTTCGATAGCTTATTAACTTCATTTTCTAAGTATTCGACTAAATCAGTATTACACTTACATTCTTTTGACTCATCTCCACTTTCCCTTTCATGCGTTGAATTAGACGTTTCATTTCTAATCGTTGTACTCACTTCACAGAAAGTATCTTCATTTGTGTTGGAAAAGTCATCATTGTGATCTAATTTATTAACAAATGAATTCTTGCTCTCCATCTGAAGATCTCTTCGCACTTTGACCAAAACAGCCTCGTGTAATTCGATGTCTTCACTGTATAAGAAATATGTATTAAATATCACATCATCAAGAATGAAATTATATTAAAAAAAAGCAGTTTCAGCCTGGAATATGAATTTTTAAAGTAATATAACGTATATTGACTGAAACTTGCATATTTTTTCTTCGTTACTGGCAATTTTCTTATCAGGCATGTGTTTATTCTGCAATTTCTCAATTTTCTTCTGATCATTGTAGGCTTTTTTGCGAAGTAATTCCTTCTTTCTGAATTCAGCAAGTTTCTCTCGCTTTCTTTTCATCAATTCACATTTATCTATTTTCTCTGCTGATTCATCTGTATATTTCATGTAATAAAAATACTTAGCAATTAGTTTTTATTGCAATATTTCAATTGATGGGTAGAAACTATGATCGATAAACTCACCCATTTCGTTAGATACTTTCCTTTTGACGGTCTAGTTTCAACTGAATATAACTCGACACTTCACTACTTCGTATACAAGCGAAGACAAGGATAAGCAGTGTCATGAATGTAAACACAGCATGAACGAATGGAACAAAACTGATAATATTTACTTAATCTAACATGGAAACGCACACACGTACGCACACACACACACACACGCACACACACACACACACACACACGCGCGCGCGCACACAAAATCTACAAGAGTAAGAGTTGCTATAAATCTACATTATCCCAGGACGCGACGGACACTTTTTCGTGTCCAACTTCGAGCTATCACAAAGTGGTTAATTTAATCGCAAAAAAATTCCTAAACCACTGATTTTCATAGTTTGAAGTGTGTTCTTTCTGATGGTGATACTTGATTTTCGCTTAATTGAATTTTTTATGCGAAATCTGTAAATTAAAAAAAAACACACTGATTTTTTGAAAAAAAAATGTTTTCAGATCAAAATTTTTGCACCTTTTGAATTTTTTAGGTGCTTAAAACTCTTAAAAAAGTTGTCCATGACACCTTAAGTTGAAATTTTTCGCCCTAGGAATATCCTTAATATTTTTTTTTCAATTAATGTTGCGTAAAGTAAAAAAAATTTCATTATTTTACTTCACCGATCCTTATCTCGAAAACTATCGACTTTCGTAAAAAGTTTGTAAAAACAAAAAATGTTCAGAATCAATCAAGAAATACGTGAGAATTTTTTTAGATTTTTTGGGACCATTTTTGGTTTTTTCAAAAATGTCCATTTTTTGAAAAATCCAAAATAGTCCCAAAAAATCTCGAAAAATTCATACGTATTCTTTGACTGATTCTAAGCATTTTTTATTACCATAAACTTTTCATAAAAGTTGATAGTTTTTGAGAAAAAATGACCCAAGTTTCAAAATGACGTTTTTAGCCGGCTATATTATTGCCGTTGCCCGGCCTTCATTCTGGCGAGATAACTGATGCATAAAGACTTTTGTTATCTTACAACTTAATTCATTGATTTATAAAGGTTTATTACAGTTTTTCTTTCACGAACATTTTTATAAAGTGACGTAATTTTAAAATATCCGTAGTTTTCCAATGTAAGCAGGTTATCGTATAGTATATTACTGCACGATTTTGACAAATATCATTGTACGCATAATATTTTTATCCTGATTTTGATAGTTATTGTTACAAAGTTTTAATTGAAAATGCCATCAGTTAAAAAACGAAAAACATTGAGGGAAGAAGTCGTAGAGATGCAAACGTGTGAAAATGGTGATAATTGTGCAGTTTATATTCCTTCGTCGTGTGATTCTGGTAGCTCCGATTCTGATTCAGACTCAGAAAATCCAAATACTGTTAGAAAAACTCCGAATGTATCTTATAGGCAAGTGTTAGATAGTTATGAAGAGAATCAGTCGAAATTAGAACCAGACTACACCTATAAATGGGCAAAGGGAGAAAAAAAAACACGAAAAAGCTTGTCATCAGTTGCATTATTTGAATTATTCTCTTCTAGCGAGTTGAAACAGTATATTTTAGAAAGCACTGAAGCTAATAATTGTTTTATCACTACTGCTCAGTTAGATATATTTCTGGGAATTATAATAACATCTATTTTTAATATTCGAAAAGCAGAAAAAGATTATTGGAGTTCAAATGAATTATTGAGATGTAATTCTATTGCATCAGCAATGACTCGAGATCTTTTTCTAAAAATCAAACGAAACATGAAACTGTATAAATTGCAGGATAAAAATAACAATGATAAGGCTTGGAAAATAAGAAAGGTATTAACAATTTTCAGAAAAAAGATTGCACATTTTGGTTTCTTCTCTACAGCTTTATCGGTCGACGAGATGATGGTAAAATTCCACGGAAGGTCTCCAATGCTTCAATTCATGCCTAATAAACCAGAGCGATTTGGGTTGAAAATGTGGGCAATTTGTAACGTTGATGGTTATTTATTCGACTTTGACATTTATTGTGGCAAGGGATCAAATATTTATTCTACAGATAATAAAATGAAATTAGCTAAATGTGCTGTAGGAAGTCGCGTTGTCATGTTGATGATTCAAAATTTGCTTGTCCCAATTGGTTTTAGGAAAATAGGTATATATCACCTGTACTTTGATAATTATTTTTGCAGTACTGACTTACTTGTTCATTTGAATAATATTGGTATCAGAGCAACAGGTACTGTAAGAATAGACAGAGTCAAGGAAAAAAATGAACTTCCGAAGAAATCAGAACGAGGTACTTATACTTGTCAACATGAAATAAATAGCGGTATGAATTTCATTACATTCATGGATTCAAAGCCTGTTTCGTTTCTTTCAACAGCAGCTGGGGTAACTCCCTTACATGAGCTTTGACGTTATTCTTCAAAAGATCGCTCTAAAGTAGGTTTGCTAGTTCCTAAAGTTGTGAAACTGTACAATGATTACATGGGTGGAGTTGATCAACATGATGCTCACTGCAGTAATTTATTGCCTTCTTTCAGATCGAAAAAGTGGACGTGGTCTATATTATTAAGATTAATACAATCATCAATTACTAATGCGACGGTTCTTCGAAATTTAGTTTATGCTGATAAAGTAGGAACAAAAACGGTCGCCTTAGAAATCGCGAAATCCTATCTAGCTAAATCTACAATGATAGAAAAGCACGAAAGCGAACATGTTGCAAAGAAAAGATATTGTGAAAATTACAAGAAATTTAACGCAAGGACGCACACAATGTGCAAAAACTGTGAGATTTACTTGTGTTCGTCCTGCTTCCTACTTTTCACGTGTTATGAACGAAAAAAACAGGAAATGAAAAGAAAATGAAAAAAAAACAAATAACGAACGAAAAACAAAAAAAAAAACAAAAAAAAAGAGGCTCTTTATTATGCGTTTACCTCCACGTGGTAAGAGCTGGGCAACGGCAGTAGTATAGCCGGCTAAAACGTCATTTTGAAACTTGGGTCATTTTTTCTCAAAAACTATCAACTTTAATGAAAAGTTTATGAGGATAAAAAATGCTTAGAATCAGTCAAAGAATACGTATGAATTTTTCGAGATTTTTTGGGACTATTTTGGATTTTTCAGAAAATGGACATTTTTGAAAAAACCAAAAATGGTCCCAAAAAATCTAAAAAAATTCTCACGTATTCCTTGATTGATTCTAAACATTTTTTGTTCCTACAAACTTTTTATGAAAGTCGATAGTTTTCAAGATAAGAATCGGTGAAGTAAAATAATGAAATTTTTTTTACTTTACGCAACATTAATTTAAAAAAAAATATTAAGGATATTCCTAGGGCGAAAAATTTTAAGTTAAGGTGTCATGGACAACTTTTTTATGAGTTTTAAGCACCTAAAAAATTCAAAAGGTAAAAAAATTTTGATCTGAAAACATTTTTTTTTCAAAAAATCAGTGTTTTTTTTTTAATTTACAGATTTCGCATAAAAAAATCCAATTAAGCGGAAATCAAGTGTCACCGTCAGAAAGAGCACACTTTAAACTATAAAAATCAGTGGTTTAAGAATTTTTTTGCAATAAAATTAACCGATTTGTGATAGCTCGAAGTTGGACACGAAAAAGTGTCCGACCCGTCCTTAATGGGTTATAATATAAAGTTAACCCTCCGGTAATTTTCATGTGAAGAAATTTTCATAAAGGAGTCGATTTGCATGAAAATGGATAAGATGGGTCGAAAGAAAATTGCCTACGCTTTGATTTTACGTATTAAAATTTTTGAAAAAATCGATGCGTGGGCGTTAAAAATGGAAAAATGCAACTTGGGTTTTTTTTCTTAGCCGATAAACCATAAAAAAAACTATGAAATAATTGTACGATGAACTGATTGATAGATCCTTGGAAGGGCTTCAGTGTTTTATGGTCGGAAAAATTGATGCGAGGGCGTAAAATGTGGAATAAAGGCATTTTTAGAAAGTGCTACAAGATTGATCGATCTGCGTCACGATGAAAATTCAAATCAGGCAGATCGATAGAGCTCATTGAGCGCTTTAATTTTTCATCGTGAAAAATTGAAATATGACGATGCGTGGGCGTGAATTTCGTTCTTGAAAATTGGTGATTTACTTTGTGACTTTTATGCGTTGAGAAAAATACGTGAAATTATGATATAGTGTAATTTTAAGTGTGACCGATCGAAATATTTTCGGATGGGCTTATTTATCCATGATTAAAACTATGAAAAAGTTGATGCGTAGGCGTGCAATGCGGGTAAAGCCCATTTTCAGAAATATGTACAAGATATATCATTAAAAAAATCCATGTATCAGCGTCGTGATGGAAATTTTAATTATATGGATCAATAGAGCTGCTTGAGAATTTTCATTCTCCATCGTGAAAAATTGAAACATGTCGATGCGTGGGCGTGCAGTACGTACTCTAAAATTGGTGTTTCAATGTATGCGTTGAGAAAAATACGTGAATTGATGGTATGGTGCAGATTTAAGTATGACTAAAGAAGATCATCGAACAAGCTTTCATATTTCATGGTTGAAACTTTGAAAAAATTGGTGCGTGGGCGCTAAATGTGGAAATAGTAGTGTAGTGCTCATTTGAATCTGACCAACCATTCAATAGTCTCTCATTTCACATGCTAAAAATTTTTGAAAATTTATGCGTGGGCGCGTAAAGTAAAAAAAATTATGTTTCAGTAACTAGTTTTGTGATAATTATTTTAACGAAATATAAAATAGTGTTATGATAAAAATTTTGCTGTTACCAATGCATAGAGTCGATTAAACACATCCATTTTATATCGTAGGAAATTCGATTATTTGTATGCGTGAGCGTAAAATTTATGAATCAAATTTATTGTTGTCTCTTGTTATGGGGAGACCATTGAATAAACTATAGGGAATAGTCATATGATGCGAACTGTATCCACGATACTATCGGGTATGAAAATTTGTTTCAAATGATTTTGCAATTTTAGGCCTGATAAATAAGAAAATTAAAAAGATTGTTTTATTTTTTTCTATATGATCCAAGTAGATAAGCTATGGGGCTCCTGGCACAGTGTGCCAGGAGCCCCATAGCTTTTTGGCTGCTGCCGAAGCGTGTGTGCCAGTAGCGCAACACGCTCCTGCCCTATGGGCCAGTACCCGCCCGAGACTTTTTCTGCCGTGTGCTAGTACGCAACACGCTTCTGTCCTATGGGCCAGTAGCCACCCGAGTCTCTTATACCTGTATGCTACTGGCCGCCCGAGCCTTCTTTTCCTGTACAAGGCAGTAGCGCCTTGCTGCCCAGAGAGCATTTCGAAGCAAGAGAAAGCGGCAGGGGAGGGGGTGAGGTATGCGCCTTGAGGCTTGGGCGTCTCGGGTAAAGCGAGCGGGCAGCCGAAAGGGAAGGGGGGGGATGCGCTTCGGCACTTGTGCGCCTAGGTAAAGTGAGCGGGCGGGCGAGCGGGCGAGCAGTAGAGAGGGGATGGAGATGAGCCTTGAGGCCCGGGCGACTCGAAGCGAGAGAGAGAGGGAGAGAGGTCAACGCATAGCTATGCGCGTAGAAGGAGAAGAGCCGTCGGATTAGCTGAACAGGGATGAGCCTTTTAAACAGGTAGCAAAGATCGAGAGTTGGAGAGAGAGAGAGAGAGAGAGAGAGAGAGAGAGAAATAGAACTGGCTGTATAAGCATTTCCAGAGTAGCATTGATCATGTTGTTTCAATGAAAATTTATGAATACTGCACTTGTAAACGCCGAGTCCGCTCCAACGCCGAGTCCGCTCAAACGTCAAGTTGTTTTGGAGATTTCCCAGGTTAGAAAGAAAAGAATCTGGACGCCGCTCTCGAGGCTTCATATTTTTCCTTGATTTTATGAGCGAAGCTAAGCCTTGGCGAGGAGTTTATAAGTGCTTATTTTTTTTTTCTCCTCACATACAACTTCACAATAAATAGTTACATTCCAGACAATTTCCTTATATATATAATATGAATTTAATTATAACTCCAAAATGGACCATTAACAGGTTTAATATAAGCTAATTTCATTAAATTCAATTTATCAGAAGAAACTTTTTTTCTGAAATCATTATCAGCTTTCAAGGCTCCTTCGAAACAACATCACTTACTATCTAAACAATTTAAACATCGGTAGTTGTGGCACTTCAAACACTTTTTCCATGTATTTGATCTTTTTCTCAAGAAAGTACATGGACACAAATAACAGCGAGTCCATTTTGGTGGATTTTCCAGAATATCAGTTTTATAAGAATCAATATCCAAAAAGTTTTATACTGATGATAATTGTAACTAAAATTGATTCAAATGTGAATAAACTGCGAGATGTGTTTCGTGAAAAGTTGAAGAGTTCCTGCCTCTACAATGATTTACAAGGGTGGTCGCTCTCAGAGAAAACTAGCCTGCGATCGGTCGGGTACGTATCTCTCGCTTGCCTTTTGCTAGAATTTTTTCGCTAGTGTCCGAGGAGGTCTGGCAATATAATCCGTTACTTTTTTTGAGAGTTTACAGCGTATCAGGGTGGTAGCATCCACCGCCGGAAAACCAATGAGTTAAGTACAAGACGACCCCCCAAATCAGTCTGTACCTGACCTCCAGTGATGAACCATCTCAACCAGCAGTCATCATCGTCGACTTACGTATTGAGTGACGAAGAATTGCTGGAACTTTTCCCTCGGATTGAACCCGAAGTGTATTACTATCCGCCGAACGACATTTCAAGTTCGGTGTATAGCCCAGTGAGGAGCAGCACGCCGGATACCTGGTCAACGTGCAGTTGGTCGCAACGCGCATCACCTGATATTCGTCCTCGGAGTCGTTCGCGATCAAGATCTTCGCGGCGTTCATCGGGCGGAAGAAGTAGCTCCAGGTCGACAAGAACACCTTCAAGGAGTGAATTTTCGGCGACTTCTCGAGTCCCGAAGTTCATATTCTACACGCAGATCGTCATCAAATTCACGGCGCTCAAGGAGTCCGCCGAGCTGCCGGCGGTGTAGGAGTGAACGCCACTGTCGCCGAAATCGCTCGAGGACGAGGAGGCCGGCCAACATCATAATAAATATATATTCTGGGTAAGTGGTATTTCACTTATCAGAAGTGTGCGAGTATGCCTCTGTGTGTGTGTGTGTGTGTGTGTGTGTGTGTGTGTGTGTGTGTGTGTGTGTGTGTGTGTGTGTGTGTGTGTGTGTGTGTGTGTGTACGCTAGTGATCGCTCGCGAGCGATCCCGAGTGTGCTAGAGAGTGTTCGCGAATGCTCGCGAGTGCTTGCGAATACTCGCGAATGGTCTCGAGTATACTAGGAAGTGTTCGCGAATGGTCACGAGTATGCTACAAAGTATTCGCGAATGCTTGCGAGCGCTCGCGGATACTCGCGAATAGTCGCGAGTATTCTAGAAAGTGTTCGCGAATACTCGCGAATAGTCGCGAGTATGCTAGAAAGTGTTCGCGAATACTCGCGAACATTCGCCTGCTGCTGCTTCCACTGCCATTTTCAAACTATTGTGTATAAAGCTAGCGTCATCGGTCTTATATACCATCAGATACATTGGTGTGTTTGTTTTGAAAAATCTTGCTAAGCTTCCTATCCGTGTGACTGAGTTGTTGTGTGTCTTCCTTCCTATTAAGTGTGTGTTGGTACATATTGATGTGGAGCATTTCCGAAATAAGTCGTTTCTTATAATTCGCTTCGCGGTCTAAAATTTTAACGTTATTCCAATCATATGTGTGTGTACTATTTTCTATTAAATGCAAAGGGACCGGAAGTGGTTCATCAGTAATTTTTTGATGTTCTGTAATTCTATCTTTTAATTTTCTCTTCGTCTCGCCAATATAACATGCCGAACAGTCGTTGCAATTAAATTTATAAACTACCTCAGTTTGATCTAAAATATCTGTTTTATCTTTGCCTAATTTTATTATAAAATATTCTTTCTCACCAGGTTTGAATGAAAATATAATATTACGTTTTACGTCTTTATGACTGCTATTCTCATTTATTAATGAGTTATTTTCAATACATATATACATACATATATACACACACACACACATATATATATATATATATATATATATATATATATATATATATATATATATATACATATATACATACATACATACATACATACATATATCCAATACATATATACATAAATATACGCCTCGGACTACGATGCATAGCGCTTGCACTGAAAGAAGCTTCTGTCGGGTGCCGCAGCAGCAGAATTGGCGCTGCAACAGCAGAATTGGCGCCGCAGCAGCAGCCGCTACGCTCGGAACTTCTCCCAAGTCTTGGACTACGATGCATAGCGTTTACACTGGAAGAAGATTCTGTCGGGCACCGCAGCAGCAGAATTGGCGCCGCAGCAGCAGCCGCTACGCTCGGAACTTCTCCCCCGTCTCGTACTACGATGCATAGCGTTTACACTGGAAGAAGCTTCTGTCGGGCACCGCAGCAGCAGAATTGGCGCCGCAGCAGCAGCCGCTACGCTCGGAACTTCTCCCCCGTCTCGTACTACGATGCATAGCGTTTATACTGAAAGAAGCTTCTATCGGGCGCTGCAACAGCAGAATTGGCGCCGCAGCAGCAACCGCTACGCTCAGAACTTCTCCACCCCGGGACGGAGAGAGAGTAGCCGCAAGTGGGCCCTATTCGTACGCTACTGGAGGGGGGAAGTGCTGCAGCATCAAACTTTTTCTGTTTCAGATGGCGAACGAATTTTTATTCAAATTTGATTTCATTTTTCTTGAATTATTTTGTTACAGATGGAATATAATAATTTGCAGAAATATAATAAATTGCAATGAATTTTAATTTTGTTTCAGATTGAAATATACACATTCAATTATACATTGAGAGATGATTCTTATTATGGTTTGTTGCAATTTTAATTATTGATTTCGGGCAAGGGCAGTCCACTTCGTCGATTTCTCCCTCAATGGATGGTCCACGGTATCGCTGCAGCAACCATTTTTGCAGCGAACGTGCATTTCTCAGTGCGCAAACAGGATGATTATGCAGAGGATGATTATCGCACGCGAGCCGTTCATCTTTAACCAACTCGCCCAAAGACGGACAGCGCACATCCTCGAGGTTGATGATTCTTCTGGAAAAATTATGAACATATATTTTGAATAATTTCTTTCTGATTTACAGCATTGACTGATTTCATTTATATATATATATATATATATATATATATATATATATATATATATATATATATATATATATATATATATATTGCAACGGGGTGAATTCTGCACTTATCGTGGTGCAGAAACTGCACCCCGCGCTATTCGAATATGCCCCGCTCCTCGCCCAGCGGCCGGGTTAGTCGCCCAGCTCCCACGAGCAGACGCCGCGCCAAGGGTCTTGGTGGTGACCCCCAGCCGTCCATACCGAGGTACGGACCGTCGCTGCTCGCGTAGTGGACTCTTTCCTGGGGCTGGGAAGAGCGGGGGGAAAGGGGGGTTGCGGGATCTCGTGCGGCGCTCGCGGTCCCTCGGTGCGGCTCACGCCGATTGTTGGGGCTCCGTGGTAATCACCACGTGCAATGAGCCCTTAGTCAAACTCTTAAAGCTAACGGGCACTCGCGAACGCGGCTACTCACTAGGAGAGGTTGTCATCTTCGGGTGCCCAATCTTGACCGAACTGCCAGAACTTGTTCCTGGGTATATTATGAGATACCCGGTGTAGCCATTCAGTCTAACGCTCCCAATAACTTGACTTATGGCTCTATGCAAGCCTGGCTAGAACACTATTTTCACCATCATTGGTACGAAAAAGCTATTTTGGTTTTCCACTCCTTCCACAGCATATCTATCTTCACGCATCACTTCATATACCCTGAAAACACTGGAAACAACATAATGCATGTGATTAAGATTGATCCACACCACTATGATTTATTAAGAGTACCCAAAAGTGATTAAAATAACCAAAAAAATGACAATATGTCATTGAGACGTATTTCTTTCACTGCTCTGTACTTTCTCTGTTCTCACTAAACACCACATCACATTTTATTCTAAAATATATACAGAAGGAGTAAATTACGTATATACTCAACGAATCTTATTTTCATGTCTTACTCACATAGAGTAAAACATCAAATATATGGAAAAATCAACGATAATCGACTTTTCACTCTGTGCTTGGATACTGAAGCAATAACAACATGTACCCAAGCACAAAGACAACAAATGTAGTATCATTGGACGACAATTCAGTATCAGAATTGATTTTCACTCATGAAAACTTCAATTCTGAGCATGTGTCGACCAATATCATACTATAACCAATTATATCAAAAATCAACTACTCACAGGTTTCTCCTCGCTCCAATTGAATTTCTGGCTCTGTTCAGCTTACCTGGAACACAGAAATTATCACAAAGCAACATATTACAAAAAATATATGCAGAAAGGCAAAGGTTAAGTTGACTTATCTGAATCTCCTTGCATCTAGATGAAATTTATCTCCATCAGCTGCTGCACTCGATGAAGCTCCAAACCTGCTGGAGAACACTGTGACGGAAATTTATCTATAAATTTTCATTACCATTACTCAAACTGTTGTGAGTAAGCAATGTGTACATGATGAGTACACATCACATGTCTAACTAAACATGGTGTTTACAAACGACGCTTATGGTAACCTGTTGCGCAGTACCTGTGTTACCGACTCCGCCCTGCAGGTTACCATAGGCGTCGTTTGTAAACACAGTCAGTTAGACATGTGATGTGTACTCAGGTAGACATGCACTATTTTTACTCACAACAATTTGAGTAATTATGAGAAAAGTTTCCAAGTCAATTCCCGTCACAGTATTCACCAGCAGGTTTGGAGCTTCATCGAGTGCAGCAGCTGATGGAGATAAATTTCATCTAGATGCAAGGAGATTCAGATAAGTCAACTTAACCTTTGCCTTTCTGCATATATTTTTTGTAATATGTTGCTTTGTGATAATTTCTGTGTTCCAGGTAAGCTGAACAGAGCCAGAAATTAAATTGGAGCGAGGAGAAACCTGTGAGTAGTTGATTTTTGATATAATTGGTTATAGTATGATATTGGTCGACACATGCTCAGAATTGAAGTTTTCATGAGTGAAAATCAATTCTGATACTGAATTGTCGTCCAATGATACTACATTTGTTGTCTTTGTGCTTGGGTACATGTTGTTATTGCTTCAGTATCCAAGCACAGAGTGAAAAGTCGATTATCGTTGATTTTTCCATATATTTGATGTTTTACTCTATGTGAGTAAGACATGAAAATAAGATTCGTTGAGTATATACGTAATTTACTCCTTCTGTATATATTTTAGAATAAAATGTGATGTGGTGTTTAGTGAGAACAGAGAAAGTACAGAGCAGTGAAAGAAATACGTCTCAATGACATATTGTCATTTTTTTGGTTATTTTAATCACTTTTGGGTACTTTTAATAAATCATAGTGGTGTGGATCAATCTTAATCACATGCATTATGTTGTTTCCAGTGTTTTCAGGGTATATGAAGTGATGCGTGAAGATAGATATGCTGTGGAAGGAGTGGAAAACCAAAATAGCTTTTTCGTACCAATAATGGTGAAAATAGTGTTCTAGCCAGGCTCGCATAGAGCCATAAGTCAAGTTATTGGGAGCGTTAGACTGAATGGCTACACCGGGTATCTCATAATATACCCAGGAACAAGTTCTGGCAGTTCGGTCAAGATTGGGCACCCGAAGATGACAACCTCTCCTAGTCAGTAAGCCGAGAAACTGAGGGTTTCTCGGCCGCGGAGAGTGGGGGATTCGGTCGCAGGTGCGGGAGGTTTATCAATAAAAACGCGTGACTCTCGAAGTGAAATTAAATAAGGAAAACCTCTTTATTGAGGTGCAAAACGCGGTAAAATAATACACTTGCGTTGGTGGGCCGGTGCCCGCCAACGACTTAAAACGCGCGCACGCGCAGAGGGCCGCTCGGCCACGGGGCCGAGTATTCGCTCGCTCGCGAGAATACAACAGAAAGGCGCGACTTACAATTCGACGTTCGCCTGTCGCTCTCGCCCGCAGGATGGTCGGCGGGCTCGTTCGCTGCTCTCGTCGCTGCTGTCGCTGGTCGCTGGTCCTGGCGCACGCGCTCGCGCTTGGCTCGGATGTGCGCGGTCGCGCCTACACCTTTCGTAGGGCGAGGATTGAGTTGCCCCGCGTGCCCAGGGAAAACGTTGTTTTCTCCGGGCAGGTGTAGCGCTCGGAGTGTCTTCGGGATGTCGTGGGGACACTCACGCACACACGCACTATCTCGGGGCTGCACGTCGCGTTGCGGATAAGGCGGATTAGCGACGCGTGCTAATTCGCACGCGGGTCGGCACGAGAGTGAGGGTCCTTCCCGTCCTCGCGCGAAGCGGGAGGTCCTCCCCTCTCTACCTTCCTTCTCTCTCTCTCTCACGCGACACGCACCCCCCGAAGGGCCGCGGCGCATGCCCGCGTCGATCGCACGTTTCGAAAACGCTGAATGGATTCGAGAATTAGAAGAAGGCAGGAAATCGCAGAAAATCGGAGAAAACAGCAGAATTGCTTCGAGAGACAGGACGAGGCAGGAAAACACAGAAATCCGCAGATAACCGCAGAGATGAGTTCGAAAGACTTGGAATGGCAGGAAATTGCAGAAAACCGCAGAATTGGTTCGAAAGATAGGAAAAGGCAGGAAATCGCAGAAATTCGCAGAAAAGCGTCGAATTGCTTTGACGAGCTTGGAATGGCAGGAAATTGCAGAAAATCGCAGAAAACTGCAGAACTACATCGAGAGACAGGTAAAGCAAGGAAGTCGCAGAAAACCGCAGAAAAATGCCGAATTGCTTCGAGAAGCTTGGAATGGCAGGAAATTGCAGAAAATCGCAGAAAACCGCAGAATTCATTCGAGAAGTAGAAGAAGGCAGAAAATCGCAGAAAATCGCCTAATTACTTCGAGAGGCTTTGAATGATAGGGAGTCGCAGGAAATCGCAGGAAAACGTGGAATTGCGTCGAGTGATAGAAGAACGCAGGAAATCGAATAAAATCGCAGAAAAATGACGAATTGCTTCGCGAGATAGGGAAAGGAAGGAAATCGCAGAAATTTGCAGAAAACCGCAGAACAACACCGAATTGATTCGAGAGGCTTGGGAAGGCAGAAAATGACAGAAAATCGCAGAAAACAGCAGAATGGCTGCGACAGATAGGAAAATGCAGAAAATCGCAGAAAATCGCAGAATTGCTTCGAGAGACAGGGAGAGGCAGGAAATCAAAGGAATTCTCAAAAAACCGTCGAATTGCTTCGAGAGGCTTGGAATTGCTTCGAGAGGCTTGGAATGGCAGGGAATCGCAGAGAATCGGAGGAAACAGCAGAATTGCTGCGACAGATAGGAAAATGCAGAAAATCGCAAAGAATCGTAGAAAAACGCTGAATGGATTCGAGAATGAGGAGAAGGCAGAAAATCGCAGAATATCACAGAAAACAGCAGAATGGCTGCGACAGATAGGAAAATGCAGAAAATCGCAGAAAATCGCAGAATTGCTTCGAGAGACAGGGAGAGGCAGGAAATCAAAGGAATTCTCAAAAAACCGTCGAATTGCTTCGAGAGGCTTGGAATTGCTTCGAGAGGCTTGGAATGGCAGGGAATCGCAGAGAATCGGAGGAAACAGCAGAATTGCTGCGACAGATAGGAAAATGCAGAAAATCGCAAAGAATCGTAGAAAAACGCTGAATGGATTCGAGAATGAGGAGAAGGCAGGAAATCGCAGAAAATCGGAGAAAACAGCAGAATTGCTTCGAGAGATAGGAAAAGGCAGGAAATCGCAGAAATTCGCAGAAAAGCGTCGAATTGCTTTGACGAGCTTGGAATGGCAGGAAATTGCAGAAAATCGCAGAAAACTGCAGAACTACATCGAGAGACAGGTAAAGCAAGGAAGTCGCAGAAAACCGCAGAAAAATGCCGAATGGCTTCGAGAAGCTTGGAATGGCAGGAAATTGCAGAAAATCGCAGAAAACCGCAGAATCGATTCGAGAAGTAGAAGAAGGCAGAAAATCGCAGAAAATCGCCTAATTACTTCGGGAGGCTTTGAATGGTAGGGAATCGCAGGAAATCGCAGGAAAACGACGAATCGCGTCGAGTGATAGAAGAACGCAGGAAATCGAATAAAATCGCAGAAAAATGACGAATTGCTTCGCGAGATAGGGAAAGGAAGGAAATCGCAGAAATTCGCAGAAAACCGCAGAATGGCTGCGACAGATAGGAAAATGCAGAAAATCGGAGAGAATTATAGAAAAACGCCGAATGGATTCGAGAATTAGGAGAAGGCAGGAAATCGCAGAAAATCGCAGAAAACAGCAGAATTGCTTCGCGAGATAGGGGAAGAAAGGAAATCGCAGAAATACGCAGAAAACCGCAGAACAACACCGAATTGATTCGATAGGCTTGGGAAGGCAGAAAATCGCAGAGAACAGCAGAATTGCTGGGACAGATAGGGAAATGCAGAAGAACGCAGAAAATCGCAGAATTGCTTCGAGAGACAGGAAGAGGCAGGAAATCACAGAATTTCTCAAAAAACCGTCGATTTGCTTCGAGAGGCTTGGAATGGCAGGGAATCGCAGAGAATCGCAGAAAACCGAAGGATTGATTCAAAAAATAGGAGAAGGCAGGAAGTTGCACGAAATTGCAGGAAACATCAGGATTGCTTCAAGAGATAGGAGAAGGAAGGAAATCGCAAAGAATCACAGAAAAATGTTGAATTGCGTCGCGAGATTGGAAAAGGCAGGAAATCGCAGAAAAACGCAGAACTACATCAAGAGACAGGAAAAGCAAGGAAGTCGCAGAAAACCGCAGAAAAATCCCGAATAGCTTCGAGAAACTTGGAATGGCAGGAAATTGCAGAAAATCGCAGAAAACCGCAGAACTCATTCGAGAAGACAAAGAAGGCAGAAAATCGCAGAAAAACGCCAAATTACTGCGAGAGGCTTTGAATGGTAGGAAATCGCAGGAAATCGCAGAAAACCTCAGATTTCATTCGAGAAGCTTGGAATGGCAGGAAATTGCAGAAAATCGCAAAAAAACCTCACAATTGCTTCAAGAGATAGGAGAAGGAAGGAAATCGCAGAGAATCACAGAAAAAAGTAGAATTGCTTCGCGAGATTGGAAAAGGCATGAAATCGAAGAACAACGCAGAAAACCGCAGAATTGCCTTGAGAGATAGGAAGAGGCAGGAGATCGTAGAGAATTGCAGAAAAACGCCGAATTACTTGGAGAGGCTTGGAATGGTAGGAAATCGCAGGAAATCGCAGAAAAACGACGAATTGCGTCGAGTGATAGAAGAACGAAGGAAATCAAATAAAATCGCAGAAAAATGACGAATTGCTCCGAGAGATAGGAAAAGGCAGGTGATCGCAGAAAATCGCAGAAAAACGCCGAATCACTTCGAGAGGTTTGGAATGATAGGAATGATAGGAAATCGCAGGAAATCGCAGAAAACCTGAGCTTTGCTTCAAGAGATAGAAGAAGGAGAATCACAGAATAATGTTGAATTGCTTCGCGAGATTGGAAAAATCAGAAAACCGCAGAAGAATGCCGAATTGCTTCGAGAAGCTTGGAATGGCGGGAAGTTGCAGAAAATCGCAGAAAACCGCAGAATTGATTCGAGAAGTAGAAAAAGGCAGAAAATCGCAGAAAATCGGAGAAAACAGCAGAATTGCTGCGACAGATAGGAAAATGCAGAAAATCGCAAAGAATCGTAGAAAAACGCTGAATGGATTCAAGAATGAGGAGAAGGCAGGAAACCGCAGAAAATCAGAGAAAACAGCAGAATTGCTTCGAGAGATAGGAAAAGGCAGGAAATCGCAGAAATTCGCAGAAAAGCGTCGAATTGCTTTGACGAGCTTGGAATGGCAGGAAATTGCAGAAAATCGCAGAAAACTGCAGAACTACATCGAGAGACAGGTAAAGCAAGGAAGTCGCAGAAAACCGCAGAAAAATGCCGAATTGCTTCGAGAAGCTTGGAATGGCAGGAAATTGCAGAAAATCGCAGAAAACCGCAGAATCGATTCGAGAAGTAGAAGAAGGCAAAAAGTCGCAGAAAATCGCCTAATTACTTCGAGAGGCTTTGAATGGTAGGGAATCGCAGAGAATCGGAGGAAACAGCAGAATTGCTGCGACAGATAGGAAAATGCAGAAAATCGCAAAGAATCGTAGAAAAACGCTGAATGGATTCGAGAATGAGGAGAAGGCAGGAAATCGCAGAAAATCGGAGAAAACAGCAGAATTGCTTCGAGAGATAGGAAAAGGCAGGAAATCGCAGAAATTCGCAGAAAAGCGTCGAATTGCTTTGACGAGCTTGGAATGGCAGGAAATTGCAGAAAATCGCAGAAAACTGCAGAACTACATCGAGAGACAGGTAAAGCAAGGAAGTCGCAGAAAACCGCAGAAAAATGCCGAATGGCTTCGAGAAGCTTGGAATGGCAGGAAATTGCAGAAAATCGCAGAAAACCGCAGAATTCATTCGAGAAGTAGAAGAAGGCAGAAAATCGCAGAAAATCGCCTAATTACTTCGAGAGGCTTTGAATGGTAGGGAATCGCAGGAAATCGCAGGAAAACGTAGAATTGCGTCGAGTGATAGAAGAACGCAGGAAATCGAATAAAATCGCAGAAAAATGACGAATTGCTTCGCGAGATAGGGAAAGGAAGGAAATCGCAGAAATTTGCAGAAAACCGCAGAACAACACCGAATTGATTCGGGAGGCTTGGGAAGGCAGAAAATCGCAGAAAATCACAGAAAACAGCAGAATGGCTGCGACAGATAGGAAAATGCAGAAAATCGCAGAAAATCGCAGAATTGCTTCGAGAGACAGGGAGAGGCAGGAAATCAAAGGAATTCTCAAAAAACCGTCGAATTGCTTCGAGAGTCTTGGAATTGCTTCGAGAGGCTTGGAATGGCAGGGAATCGCAGAGAATCGCAGAACTACATCAAGAGACAGAAAAAGCAAGGAAGTCGCAGGGAATCGCAGAAAACCTCACAATTGCTTCGAGAGACAGGATGAGGCAGGAAATCACAGAAATTCGCGGAAAACCGCAGAGGTGAGTTCGAGAGGCTTGGAATGGCGGGAAATTGCAGAAAACCGCACAATTGGTTCGAAAGATAGGAAAAGGCAGGAAATCGCAGAAATTCGCAGAAAAGCGTCGAATTGCTTCGAGAAGCTTGGAATGGCAGGAAATTGCGGAAAATCGCAGAAAACTGCAGACTTGATTCGAGAATAGGGAGAAGGCAGAAAATCGCAGAAAACAGCAGAATTGCTGCGACAGATAGGAAGATGCAGAAAATCGCAGAAAATCGCAGAATTGCTTCAAGAGACAGGAAGAGGCAGGAAATCACAGAAATTCTCAAAAAACCGTCGATTTGCTTCGAGAGCTTGGAATGGCAGGGAATCGCAGAGAATCGCAGAAAACCGAAGGATTGATTCAAAAAATAGGAGAAGGCAGGAAATTGCAGGAAATTGCAGGAAAACCTCAGGATTGATTCAATAGATAGGAGAAGGAAGGAAATCGCGAAGAATCACAGAAAAATGTTGAATTGCTTCGAGAAATAGGAAAAGGCAGGAAATCGCAGAGAATCAAAGAAAAATGCTGAAATGATTCGAGAGATAGGGAAAGGCAGGGAATCGCAGAAAAACGCAGAAAATTGCCGAATCGCTTCGTGAGATAAGAAAAGGCAGGAAATCGAAGAAAAACGCAGAATACCGCAGAATTGCCTCGGGAGATAGGAAGAGGCAGGAGATCGCAGAAAATTGCAGAAAAACGCCGAATTACTTCGAGAGGCTTGGAATGGTAGGAAATCGCAGGAAATCGCAGTGAAACGACGAATTGCGTCGAGTGATAGAAGGACGCAGGAAATCAAATAAAATCGCAGAAAAATGACGAATTGCTCCGAGGGATAGGAAAAGGCAGGAGATCGCAGGTAATCGCAGAAAAACGCCGAATCACTCCGAGAGGCTTGGAATGATAGGAAATCGCAGGAAATCGCAGAAAACCTCAGATTTGCTTAAAGAGATAGAAGAAGGAAGGAAATCGAAGAAAACAGCAGAATTGCTGCGACAGATAGGAAATTGCAGAAAATCGCAAAGAATCGTAGAAAAACGCTGAATGGATTCGAGAATTAGGAGAAGGCAGGAAATCGCAGAAAATCGGAGAAAACAGCAGAATTGCTTCGAGAGACAGGAGAAGGCAGGAATGCGCAGGAATTTGCAGGAAATCGCAGAAAACCGCAGGAAAACGTCGAATGATTCCGAGAGGCTTACAGAGGCAGGGAATTGCCGAATACCGCGGAATGGCCTCGAAAGATAGGAAGAGGCAGGAAATCGTAGAATATCACAGAAAACCGTAGAATTGCTTCGAGAGGCTAGTAATGGCAGGGAATCGGAGAAAATCGCAGAAAACCGAAGAAGTGCTTCGATACATAGAAGAAGGCAGGAATGCGCAGGAAATCGCAGAAAATAGCAGAAAACCGCGTAATTTCGCAGAAAATAGCAGAATCGCTCCGACAGATAGGAAAAAGCAGGAATGCGCAGGTAATCGCAGAAATAGGCCTGACTGATTCGAAAGGCTTGCAAAGGCAGGGAATCGCCGAATACCGCAGAATTGTTTCGATAGATAGGGGTAGGCAGGAAATAGCAGAATATCACAGAAAACCGTAGGATTGCTTCGAGAGGTTTGGAATGGCAGGGAATCGAAGAAAAACGCGGAAAACCCTAGAAGTGCTTCAAGATATAGAAAATTGCAGGAAATCACAGAAAATCGCAGAAGAACGCCGAATTGCTTCGAGAGGCTTCAAATGGCAAAAAAATCGCAGTACACTGCAGAATTGCACCGAGAGATAGGGTAGGCAGGAAATCGCAGAATATCACAGAAAACCTTAGAATTGCTTTGAGAGGCTTCAAATGGCAGAAAATCGCAGAATTGCTTCCGAAAGATAGAAAAAGGAAGAAAATCGAAAATTTTCGCAGAAAGCAGCAGATTTGCTCCGACTGATAGGAGAAGGCAGGAATGCGCAGGAAATCGCAGAAAATCGCACAAAACAGGCAATATTGCTTCAAGAGGCTCGAAAAGCTAGGCAGGAAACCGCAGAATTTCGCCGGAAACAGCAGAATGCTCCGACAGATAGGAGAAGGCAGGATATTGCAGAAAATCACAGAAAACCGCAGAAGTGCTTTGAGATATAGAAAATCGCGGGGTATCGCAGAAAACCGCAGAAAACCGTAGAATTGCTTAGAGACGGTTGCAAAGGCAGGGAATCGCCGAATACTGCAGACTTGATTCGAAAGATTGGAAGAGGCAGGGAATCGCAGAATATCACAGAAAACCGTAGGATTGCTTCGAGAAATTTGGAATGGCAGGGAATCGAAGAATAACGCAGAAAACCGCAGAAGTGCATCGAGATATAGGAAATTGCAGGAAATCGCGGAAAATCGCCGAAAAAGGCCGAATTGCTTCATGGGGCTTGGGGAGGCAGAAAATCGCAGAATTGCTTCGGAAGCTAGGAAAAGGCAGGAACGCGTAGGAATTCGCAGAAAACCGCAGAAAAACGCAGAATTGTTTCGAGAGGCTTACAAAGGCAGGGAATCGCCGAATACCGCGGAATTGATTCGAATGATAAGAAGAGGCAGGATATCGCAGACAATCGCAGAAAAACGCCGAATTGCATCGAGAGGCTTCAAATGGCAGAGAATCGCAGAACACCGCAGTATTGCTTCGAGAGACGAAAAAGGAAGGAAATCACGGATTTTCGCAGGAAGCAGCAGATTTGCTCCGACTGATAGGAGAAGGCAGGAATGCGCAGGAAATCGCAGGAATCACAGAAAACGGTAAAAGTTCTTCGAAACATAGAAAGTTGCAGGAAATCGCAGAAAATCGCAGAAAACCGTATGAAAACGCCGAATTATCCCGAGAGGCTTACAGAGGCAGGGAATTGCCGAATACCGCCGAATTGATTTGAAAGATAGGAAGAGGCAGGAAATCGCAAAGAATCGTAGAAAAACGCTGAATGGATTCGAGAATTAGGAGAAGGCAGGAAATCGCAGAATATCACAGAATACCGTAGAATTGCTTCGAGAGGCTTGGAATGGCAGGGAATCGCAGAAAATCGTAGAAAAAAAGCAGAATTGCTTCGAGAGGCTTCAAATGGCAGAAAATCGCAGAACACCGCAGAATTGCTTCGAAAGATGGAAAAAGGAAGGAAATCGCAGATTCTCGCAGATAACAGCAGAATTGCTCCGACAGATAGAAGAAGGCAGGAATGCGCAGGAAATCGCAGAAAATCGCACAAAACAGGCAATATTGCTTCAAGAGGCTCGAAAAGCTAGGCAGGAAACCGCAGAATTTCGCCGGAAACAGCAGAATGCTCCGACAGATAGGAGAAGGCAGGATATTGCAGAAAATCACAGAAAACCGCAGAAGTGCTTTGAGATATAGAAAATCGCGGGGTATCGCAGAAAACCGCAGAAAACCGTAGAATTGCTTAGAGACGGTTGCAAAGGCAGGGAATCGCCGAATACTGCAGACTTGATTCGAAAGATTGGAAGAGGCAGGGAATCGCAGAATATCACAGAAAACCGTAGGATTGCTTCGAGAAATTTGGAATGGCAGGGAATCGAAGAATAACGCAGAAAACCGCAGAAGTGCATCGAGATATAGGAAATTGCAGGAAATCGCGGAAAATCGCCGAAAAAGGCCGAATTGCTTCATGGGGCTTGGGGAGGCAGAAAATCGCAGAATTGCTTCGGAAGCTAGGAAAAGGCAGGAACGCGTAGGAATTCGCAGAAAACCGCAGAAAAACGCAGAATTGTTTCGAGAGGCTTACAAAGGCAGGGAATCGCCGAATACCGCGGAATTGATTCGAATGATAAGAAGAGGCAGGATATCGCAGACAATCGCAGAAAAACGCCGAATTGCATCGAGAGGCTTCAAATGGCAGAGAATCGCAGAACACCGCAGTATTGCTTCGAGAGACGAAAAAGGAAGGAAATCACGGATTTTCGCAGGAAGCAGCAGATTTGCTCCGACTGATAGGAGAAGGCAGGAATGCGCAGGAAATCGCAGGAATCACAGAAAACGGTAAAAGTTCTTCGAAACATAGAAAGTTGCAGGAAATCGCAGAAAATCGCAGAAAACCGTATGAAAACGCCGAATTATCCCGAGAGGCTTACAGAGGCAGGGAATTGCCGAATACCGCCGAATTGATTTGAAAGATAGGAAGAGGCAGGAAATCGCAAAGAATCGTAGAAAAACGCTGAATGGATTCGAGAATTAGGAGAAGGCAGGAAATCGCAGAATATCACAGAATACCGTAGAATTGCTTCGAGAGGCTTGGAATGGCAGGGAATCGCAGAAAATCGTAGAAAAAAAGCAGAATTGCTTCGAGAGGCTTCAAATGGCAGAAAATCGCAGAACACCGCAGAATTGCTTCGAAAGATGGAAAAAGGAAGGAAATCGCAGATTCTCGCAGATAACAGCAGAATTGCTCCGACAGATAGAAGAAGGCAGGAATGCGCAAGAAATCGCAGAAAATAGCAGAAAACCGCAGAATTTCGCAGAAAATAGCAGAAAACCGCAGAATTTCGCAGGAAATAGCAGAATTGCTCCGACAGATAGGAAAAAGCAGGAGTGCCCAGGTAATCGCAGAAATAGGCCTGACTGATTCGAGAGGCTTGCAGAGGCAGGGAATCGCCGAATACCGCAGAATTGTTTCGAGAGATAGGGGTAGGCAGGAAATCGCAGAATATCACAGAAATCCGTAGGATTACTGCGAGCGGTTTGGAATGGCAGGGAATCGAAGAAAAACGCAGAAAATCCTAGAAGTGCTTCAAGATATAGAAAATTGCAGGAAATCACAGAAAATCGCAGAAAAACGCCGAGTTGCTTCGAGAGGCTTCAAATGGCAGAGAATGACAGAACACCGCAGAATTGCTTCGAGAGAAGAGAATAGGAAGGAATCCGCAGCATTTCGCAGAAAACCGCAGAATAGCTCCGACAGATTGGAGAAGGCAGGAATGCGCAGGTAATCGCAGAAAATAGCAGAAAACCGCAGAATTGATTCGGAAGATTGGAGAATGCAGGAAATCGCAGAGAATCGCAGAAAGCCGCAGAATTGATTCGAAAGATAGGAGAATGCAGGAAATCGCAGAAAATCGCAGAAAAACGCAGAATTGTTTCGAGAGGCTTACAAAGGCAGGGAATCGCCGAATACCGCGGAATTGATTCGGAAGATGAGAAGAGGCAGGAAATCGCAGGAAATCGCAGAAAAAAGGTCGAATTGCTTCATGGGGCTTGGGGAGGCAGAAAATCGCAGAAAATAGCAGAAAACCGCAGAATCGCTTCGGAAGATAGGAGAAGGCAGGAACGCGCAGGAAATCGCAGAAAACCGCAGAAAAACGCAGAATTGTTTCAAGAGGCTTACAAAGGCAGGGAATGGCCGAACACCGCGTAATTGATTCGAAAGATAAGAAGAGGCAGGAAATCACAGAATATCACAGAAAACCGTAGAATTGCTTCGAGAGGCTTGAAATAACAGAGAATCGCAGAACACCGCAGAATTGCTTCGAGAGATGGAAAAAGGAAGGAAATGTACCACAATATGTTAATTCAGCTAATCAGAAACAAGTATTGAAGAGGTTCTCATGTGAGCCTGAAACATTGAAAAAGTCAAAATTTAAGGTGTCTGATAAAGTGCGAGTTAGTAGGCTATAACAGATGTTTGAGAAAGGCTATACACGCAATTGGTCAACTGAAATATTCACAATCATTGAAGTATGCAAAACAAATCCATTTACATATCATCTGAAAGACTATAGAGATCAGCCTGTTGCAGGTGGCTTTTATGAGCAGGAGTTTCTGGAAGCAGAGAATTCAGACGTTTATTTAATTGAAAAAGTGATTCGTCGACGCGGTAATCAAGTCTACGTTAAATGGTTAGGTTTTGATGATTCACGTAATAGTTGGATAAATAAGTCTGAAATATGAAAAATTTTTTTTAAGTAGGAAGTGGTGAGAGCCCCTGCCTGCGCTCTCTACCTATGAGGAACAACCAATCATCACTTATGAACCTTACACCTTGAACGTATTCAAAGTGTAGAGTGCATATGTGATTCATTTTCCTCTCCTTTTTTACTTCCTTTTTTTTATTCAGTTTTATAATTTATTCATGATACATATTGGAATATTTAAGAACTAAATTCAAGTTTATAATTCATTCGTGATACATATTCGAATATTTAAGAACTAAATTCAAGTTTATAATTCATTCGTGATACATATTGGAATATTTAAGAACTAAATTCAAGTTTATCATTCATACATGATACATATCGAAATGTTTAAGAACTAAATTTAAGTTTATGATCGCTAAGATATGTTAAAAATAATTCATATTTATCAGCTTTAATGCACATTTCACTAAATAAACTGCTATTCTCGTTCAGCGCTCTGGATACTCGATCGGATAGGAAGACTTCAAACTTTTCATCGATGACGACGATCACTCGCAATCCGAACCTGGTGCTCACCTGCTTGAGCGCAGTCACCATGTATCGATTCCCCTCCTCCAACTCAACTAGGCTCTTTGTAGGTAGGTAGGAATTATTAGCAATGCAGTTCAGCATGGCGAAATCCATCTCTAAGTTTTTATTCTTCAAGTATATTTAGACTCGGAGTCTCTTGCTCGGAGGTTCTCCGTTCTCTAGCTCGTGTTTTAAAGAACTGAGCTTGTCTTCCGATTGGAACTGCTCAAGAAGGTTGACAGGTACTCTGCCTCTGTGGTGCTGTAGTGGAGTGGTGCTTAAGGTCGATGCGTTCTCTAGCTTGTCTTCTGAAGAACTGAGCTCGTCTTCCGATTGGAGCTGCTTAAGTATGTCTTGGGTGGAGGTATTATGATGCACTACAGGGACGCTTAAAGGTTCAACCTCTAACTCGTCACTGGAACGACTGAGCTCGTCTTCGGATTGGAGCTGCTTAAGTAGTTCTTCAATGGATACCTTTCCTCCACTATCCCTTACCTCGATTTTTCTTTCTTCTTCGCCAAGTGGAACATCTTCTGGAAGTTCTTGGTTCTGCTCATCACAATCTTTTACAAATTCTTTTCCAAACTCTTCGAAAAGTTCTCTGTCGAAAATAATATTGTCAACGTCCATAGTTTGATTATCAACTAAAATTTCCTTACAATTAGCCTTCGTTGCTATGAATTCTGTCTCGAACTCTGCCGAAATATCTTCACCTAATGAAATACTCTTATGACCCCACGGTAGAGTATCAGTTGATTTTAACAACAAACACCGTTTATCATCGTGAGGACTTAGAGCTATTTTATTCATATGCTCTGTGAAAACAGCATGTTTTCTGGATCGTATTGTATTTTGATTTCGCTTTATCAACATTCCATCGAAAAGATACTTTCGGTAGTCATCGAAAGTAATGGTTTTTTCAACGACTGCTGTTTTCACTCCTTTCGCTTTCTTCCATGATTCTTGGTTTTGCAAAAGAATACTGTACATTTTACTACGTAATCCAATGAATTCCGTCATAATCTTACCACCACATTCATCTTTGAATAGTCCGATAACTTTAGCATTCAATTTTTCAATTCCATACTCATTATTTGCTGGATAATTGGATGTGTCGAACCATTCTGGATGTTCTTTAATAAATTCATAGATGTTTGATCCGCAGATCTCATAAATAAGACTATCAGTATCAGTATATGGAAGCTTACATTTAGCCCATTTCAACATTTTCTTATAGTGGAAATCATACATATGGACCTTTGATACATCTAGTACACTCATTCCAATATATATTGGTTTCCTAAGCATGATTTTTGACTGCTTCATCTGGATGATAACGAGATTCTCATCAATAATTAAACAACTTTGAAAGTTAGGATCAGAAACGTATGCATCCATTCCATATCGCTTCTCTGCTCTACGAACAATTTTTATATTGACTCTTTTCCGCTCATTTTCCATAGTCTTACCAAAAACTGCATTAACCATGAGCTTGAATACATTTTTACCGAATTCAGTTTTGGTCTCTGTCCTCTTTTGCGTATTAAAAAGAACATATGGTTTTAACCAAGGACTTTGCTTGAATTTGAGTGTTCTATGAATCATTTTAACTTTGAGTCCAAGTTCTTGAGCTTCCTAAAAATACCGGTATAAACCGCGAATCTTGATATTTTATATTACAGGCCTGATGGGCTGCTCCTCGAAATTTACCAGTTAAATGACAATGATCTCTAACTTTTATTTGCCAAGATAGAAATTGTTTCCACAAATAAATTATACCTCCGCAGCAGCAAATTTCTTCTTATTATTTTCATAGAGCTCCATCGGAACTGGATTTTTATATAAACTGTCTACTTTTGCTGCTATTTCTCGAAGTTTCTGGAAAAACCACTGAGCTAGCGTTACACTATCTCCCGCCACTTGTCTATAACACTCATACTTTGATTGAGAGTTATCAAAACTACACTTCAAATAAAATCCAACACTATAAGCATGATGCTCTTGGAAAGCTCGAACGTGATTCACTATAGGTTTGAGTAAACACTCAAAATCAGCATATATCACGTATGGAACTCTCTCTTGATATTTAAAGTTTCTAAACTTGCAGATGTTTTGCTTATTGTCTTTCACTGGCAACTGAACTCGACACTTATTTTTTATCATACAATCGGTCATATGATCATCCAGCTTCTTTTGTTCATGAAAGTAATGTAAACAGCGATTGCAGAATCAGGTGGCGCGTCAGCGCCACCGACGACAAGTATGCGCAGCAAGCGAGGGGACGCGACAAGCCATTATATACAGCTCGTTTGCGGTTTAACCTCGCACCTAGAAATTTTTTTTTAAACCACTGTCCTGCAGTTTTGCAATGGTTACCAGCAAAACCTGCATTCAGTTGCGTTTAATTACGTCCGAAAAGATTTGCGAAAATTGACGTTGTTATTTGGGTATAGGAGGTATAAGTCGACGAGCAGACGACAGACACTCTGAACCTCTCGCAAAATCTCGCACAGAAAATTTTTCCCACCACTGACGTATATTACGTGAGAGCGGTTCGAGGCCTATTGCGAGCGTGGTTCTCAACGAAACGTAAACGTATATTACGTCCAGCCTCGTATCCTCGTATATATATATATATATATATATATATATATATATATATATATATATATACGTCCAACATACATATATGTATATTGATCTCAGCTGTGAACTGTGAGACCTGCATCTGCTCGAGTTAGTTGCAGGTTATAGTTTGCGCGGTCTGGCGCAGTCCAACGGAACAACATTAAAATCGTCAGTATATATAAAAATGTTCCCCACGGGGTCAGGCTCTCCCCCGTCTACCACCTACGTCACCTGAATATTGTTGGGCAAACTTGAAGATTAGCAAAAAAAGTTGCATCTCAGTTAGGTGCTGACTCGTATCTCTTAATTCAGATTCAAAGAGTAAACGGTATGTACGTTAAAAATTCATCAACTCAGATAAATTTTTTCTTGTTAAATGTTGGTTGGATATACTTCAAATCTTGTTTACAGACGGATGAAGATGCTGAATCATTACGTTCTTTGGTTGTGCCATTAGAAGAATAAATAAAAGCATTGAAAGAAAATCTAAGAACAACAGACGATGAATTACAGAAATACAAAGAAAAAGAGGAATAGTTGCACAATAAGCAATTGAAGGCAAAAGAAGTGGTTCTTGGGAAAATACGTGTGATTTAATTATGAAGCTCAACTCAAAAGAATGCGAATGGAAACCAGAGAACTTAGTAAGAATGTACATTTGTCGTAAAATCAACCCATGATATTAAGAATTTGGCTGTGGAACTTCTAGAGAGATGCGCCAAGATCACTCCGCCAATCAATGAAGGCATTAATAATGATGATTCAAAGGTCGATTATATGAAGATTGATGATACAAAGGTCGATCATACAAAGATTGATGATGCAAAGAATACTATTGGAGGGGAGCGACCATCTCCCATAGGTGAAGAAAATTTTGAAGAAGGTAGTGATATTAAAGAAGGTGAACTCTTGGCAGTTAAAGAAGGTGAACTCTTGGCAGCCAAATTTGATAAAGATCAACTGTGATATAGCTGGTTTATTGCCATTAGTGTTTCCAACTAAAGAGTTATGTGGAAGAACTATTGTTCGGTAGGAACATCATGAGGATGCTCAGTGGCATCCGCGCCTTTGTATCTGAGCATGAGCAGCCTATCATCGGCACGTATACTCAATCTGAAAGGTATGATAATGATTCCACTGAGATTTGTTCAGGTATCTTCTGTAATGCGCTTTGTAAAACTCAAATTAGTGTAGAACTAGAAGAAACTCTGACTTATCAAAGTAGGGGCAACGAGACTGATATTGTTAACGAAGCCCAAGTAGATACTAATAATGAATTAATTAATGAGTTGATGAACGTTCATGGAATGAAATATTTTTTAGGTAATGAAGAGGAAATAGTTCCAGGATCAATATGCTGAGGGTTCTCTGTTGGTGAAATTGAAAGATATCATTCAGTCTTATGCAGGTCTTTTGATGACCAACTTGTTCCTGGAAGTTTTAATAAAGGTGAAATGAGACAGATCGAAACCTCCATGGAGGAACAACCCATAACGTTTGCACAACAGATTGTGTCCATGAGCTGGAAAATGTTCCCCACGGTCAGGCTCTCCCCCATCTACTACGAGTCACCTGGAATATTGGGCCAACCTACATTCAAAAATCGAAGTCCAGTCATCAATCATGGTAGGAAATCATAATTTAATGGTAATTTAAGGTTACAAATTATGCAAAATTCAACCTCTGACATGTTTCAAATTTTTTCATGTACAATGAAGATGCTGAATCGACCAACAGCAAAATTGTAGACATTGCAGTCAAATCTTCTGTCAGTCGTGGCCTGAATAATATTGTGCAAAATTGGACCAAGACAAAGGCCATCAAGACTTTGTAATGTTTGTCACACGCTGCTGGTGCAAGAGACAGCTCCATATTTTAGCTGATTACAAAAAAAACGAAGAACTCTCAATGTGATTATCTTTCTTAGATTACACAATCAGTGCAATACCAATTTAGAAAGAATAGACAGTATACCGGTATGAAAAGGTTCTTACAAAAATGACTTTTCAAGTATTTTTCATTAGTGATTTTATTCGTTAACTAAATCTTATTATCCAATGTGATGTGCTAAGGGGTTACAGGCTGCTATGAGGAACATAGTTCAAAAATTTTTCCAACCTGTACAGATTTGTAAAAATTTTGATGAAAAAAGAGTATATCTGTAACTCGATAGAAGTATAAAAAAAGAAGAACTTGATAGTGTATAAAAGTAAACGTTAACCCTGGTTACATTTAACAGAGTCAAGTGCTAAAAGAGGGTAATTGTGAAGCATTTGTAAATATGAGACTGTACTAAAATAAGTTAAATGGCGTTTGAAAAATTAAAGCTTTTGAATGTACATACTCTGATTTAATTGAATTACAAACACTTATTTAAATAAGAAAATTGGATTTTATTTTTGTTATTGTTACACTTCCTAATTTTTATTGTTCTCTGTTAGTTAGTCGTGCCTGAATAATATTGTGAAAAGTGGACCAAAGCGAAAGCCATCCAGACTTTGTAATGTTTGTCACACGCTGCTGGTGCAAGAGACAGCTCCATATTTCAGCTGAGACCCTCCTTCAAGTACAAAAAAACGAAGAACTCTCAATGTGATTATCTTTTTTAGATTACAGAATCAGTGCAATACCAATTCAGAAAGAATAACAGTATACCGGTATGAAAGGGTTCTTACGAAAATAACTTTTCAAGTATTTTCACTTGAATTAATTAGTGATTTTATTCATTAACTAAATCTTATTATCCAATGTGATGTGCTAAGGGGTTACAGGCTGCTATGAGGAACATAGTTCAAAAGTTTTTCCAACCTGTACAGTGAATGATGAATCAAGTTTGTGAAAATTTGGATGAAAAAAGAGTATATTTGTAACTCGATAGAAGTATAAAAGTGATAGAACTTGATAGTGTATAAAAGTGAAGGTTAACCCTGGTTACATTTAACAGAGTCAAGTGATAAAAGAGAGTAATTGTCAAGTATTTGTAAATATGAGACTGTACTAATTAAAGTTGAATGTCGTTTGAAAAATTGAAGCTTTTAAATGTACATACTCTGATTTAATTGTACATAGAAAATTTTCAAATTTTACCATAAGTTTGTGAAAATTTGGATGAAAAAAGAGTATATCTGTAACTCGATAGAAGTATAAAAGTGATAGAACTCGATAGTGTATAAAAGTGAAAGTTAACCCTGGTTACATTTAACAGAGTCAAGTGATAAAAGAGAGTAATTGTCAATCATTTGTAAATTTTTCAGTTTTTTAAACATTTTATTTTGTGTTTATATATAATTAAATGATCTTAGAAACATTCTTCTCTCAATAGTGCAATTCCTGTAGGATTTGATTCAATTACCAATTAGCTTTGTATATGAGAGTATAAACTCATTTTCGAGTAACCGGCCAAGTACCATGGCTCGCCTGTAGATGGCGAGGCGTTGAGTCGCGCGTGTATAAGGTATAGCGCGGCGCTCTCTCGCAAGAGAGTCGGCGTTCTACCGTCTATATAAGGGAGCTTGGACAAGAGACCAACTTGCGCCTTCTGGCGCCTTCGCGGTTAATCCCAGTCTCCAATTTGGTCATTCCATATTGGAGCACACTTTTTTGAATAATATTCCGTGACTCAGAAGTAATATGGCCGGTAAACTATCAAATTAAGACGGACCCAAGTCGCACGCAGAATCAGTTTGCCAATAAGCCTAACACTGGCAGAAAGTAAAGTTGGACTTAAAACTGCCGGAGAATCAACATGTTAACATACCCCAATGAAGATAGCTCTGGTATCCAAAATATATATACCTCCCATAAAACCATTCTTTACTTCTAAACTGTTCGGGTGTCCGAGCAAAGTAGTCCCTCTCTGGTGGATGTTTTCGGTACCTCTGTAAAGTATAATAAAACAAAGTATTCTAACCTCACATAAACACAAGTCCAAAATAGTGGACCCACAAAGTAAAGATATATAATAGTCAAGTATTCCAATTCACTTTTAACCAAGTCCTAAATGTCTGAAGTGCAAACTATTCATTGTTATAAAACTGTACAAATTGTTTTTTTCTTATTCATCCTTGAATTTGAATTTCCTACCTCAGACCACGTGACTTTATTATACTTTACAACTGCAACAGCACTGCCTCCTGGTGGAACTCGGACACCCGAATAGTTATACCTTTCTTTAAAAAGGTTCACTACTCTTCCATCTGGAATATATTGTCAAAGCAATATCGTTTTGTTTTAGTTGTATTTAGTATAATAAATTGCATATAAAGCAATATCGAATCCAGTTATACATTTCAGATGATTTTGTCAACGGTGATCCGAGAAGGCATTACATGCCGAATATCTAACTAGATCACAAATTTACGCCAAGTAATAACTCATATATATTTTCAGAGGTATAGAACAAAAATTATATAAATGGTTTAAATAAGATGAAATACACCATAAGCAGATTTCTTTTTCATGATTAAAAATTTACCTTTGAAAAAGGTCTACGTTGCCGACTAGTATGTTCCGTATTCTGTGGTTCGTTGTTGAATAAATGCCTAAGCGACTAAATTTTTTTGAGTGGGTAAAAATTGCAAGATGTCTTCTCAATCTTATTCTATTTCAATGCATCTAAGATAATAATTACAGAATATGAAGCCTTCTTTCTGCTTCATGTTTCTCTGTTACGGATTTCAAACTGATTAATTTCATACAAAGTAATATCAAGTATCAAGTATAGTAAAATAATTCATAAAAACGTATTTATGAATATGATATACGCATATTCACAAATACGAAATCAAATATATGTAAGATCATATTATTCAAATCTAATATGTTATTTTGAAAAGGGTTGACGAATTTTTCACATCTAGTTTTTTCGTTACTAATGACACGAATTTCATCTCCTCATATTATTTCGAATTTTGATTGGATCGAAAAACAAAAAATATGACCTAATTAATTTTGCACGTTCTTTCGATTTCCTACGATAAAAAAACTAGCGTATTCGTCCCAATTACAGATGTATGACTACAATAGACATTTTTACTCGCACACTATCGTTATATATTTCAGTTCATTTTGTCAATTATGACTCAAGAAAGTAATGAAATCTAAAATCGAATGCCAAGTATCCTACTACTAAACATATATTTTTGCAAATTACATTCACAATCAATTGTATGTTGAGTAAAAATCTAAATGGTAGAAATCAAATAAAATACTCCTCGAGCAATTTTTCTTTTTCATAGTAAAAAATAGACCTTTAAAAAAGGTATACGTGGACGACAAGTATGTTCCGTATCCGTTGGTTCGCTGTTGGATAAACTTTAATTCTACTCAATTTCTTTAAGTATAAAGAAATTTGAAAATGTCTCGTCAATTTCAGTCCATTCAAATGCATATAAGATATTATTGAATAAATTCTTAGGAGAATAAATTTTTTGATGCAAAAAGAAATTTGGAAATGTCTGTTTAATCTCAGTCCATCCAAATGCATGTAAGATTAATATGATTCAAATCTAATATATTTTTTGGAAATACAGATCTACCACTTCAATAGACATATTTACCAAAACGCTATCGTTATATATATTCCAGTCCATTTTTTCAATGATGACATGAGAAAGTAGCGAAATCTAGCATCAACTGACAAGTATCCAACTAATGTGATTAGCCTTATACAGAACTAATATTTTTTCAAAGTATACCTTAAAGCAATTGTTGCACGAACTGTTATCAAATGTCAATGCACTCCAGATCAATTCATCTATGTTCCGATAGAATGTACTGAAATCAAAAATCCATGTCAAGTAGTTACATACATTTCAAATAAATCTACCAGTGTTGAGATAGAAAGTACTAAAATCACAATTCTATGTCAAGTAGTACCACTTTGTAAGGGTTCAGTATTAAATTCATAATAATTTGGAATCAAATAAAATACTCCATAATCGAAATTATCTTTCTCACAGTACAGCTGACGTTATTCTACTAGAATCTCAAATGAAATCTCATGAATGGAACTTTTACATTACAATTCTTAACGTTTGAATGTTACAATTGTACATCATGATATTATTTTCACTCTTCAATTGAAATGTATTTATTTTGTTTCACTTCTTATTTCCATTTTTTTCAGTCAATGGAATTAACAAATACATACTTGCCACGGGCCCGTTTTTCACAGATTCTCGATGGGCATTGTATTTGTTTTTTATTTTCACTTTACATACAAACAAAAGTTAACCCTCTATCCTGAAGATGTAATTTTGTATATGTAAACTTACAAAATATATAAAAAATCTGTATATGTTTTCTCGCTCAAATTATTTCGCTATTATTACTATTTAGTATTATATTACTATTTGCGCAAGTTTCGATAGGTCTCATTGTTTTTTCATGAGACTATATCAAAATAATTTCTAAGGAATATCGATCTCTCAATGGATGTTCTTGTAAATCAGAGATAAAGAAGTTCATAGCTAGAATATACTGTTTTGCAAATTTTTGAAAAAGATAATATTCAGTTACTCAAATAATGTTCTAGATGTTCTTCCTTAGAAGTGAGATTACACAATGTAAACGATGAACATAGAACTAAAGATTTTACCAAGTGACGTTTGAGACATGTTTGAAGGATGGAAATTCTTTATTACTTTTGTTATTCGCGGAAAGGTAGATTCAAAAAGCATTGAGCATCAAACGTTATCCAAAATTTTCATGCTTTACTTTCCGTGTTTGATCAGCATTTTGTATATTACAAGCAGTGGTTAGTTTTCTTGCATGGAATGATGTATCTAAGAATCGTATCGTAGGTGAATTTCATCGGAATCTGTGAAAAACGGGCCCGTGGCAAGTATGTATTTGTTAATTCCATTGACTGAAAAAAATGGAAATAAGAAGTGAAACAAAATAACTACATTTCAATTGAAGAGTGAAAATAATATCATGATGTACAATTGTAACATTCAAACGTTAAGAATTGTAATGTAAAAGTTCCATTCATGAGATTTCATTTGAGATTCTAGTAGAATAACGTCAGCTGTACTGTGAGAAAGATAATTTCGATTATGGTAAATATTTACATTTATGTTTGCTCAGTTGACTGGATACTAGTCTGGATAAATTTTTGATCCATACGTAATGGTACTTTGTTACTGGTTCATCACATTCTCCATCTATATTTTCATCAGCGTAATAGTCCTTAATATGGAGTAAATTTATATGCTTCGGTTTGTATGAAGAGGTCACGTGAGCTGTTGAAACTTCATTACGATCACCATATTTCCTCAGAACGAGGACGTTAACCGATATATCATTCTGTTTTTCGAACTTATTAATTTGTTTGAAGCACACTGGGAAGTTTATACCCTTGAAATTTAGTTCATTCTCATATGGTTTATATAAGCTAACACGTTGAGGATTAATCTCCATGGGGTGTAGGGCCGATCGCCCACTTGAAACACTGATCATCACTATTTCTTACATTCACACAAGCTTTTCTATTATTAATCACTTCAGGCAATGGAATGTAAGAACTACCACTCATCAGTTTGCAGTGTTTAAAGTTGAATACTACACTCAAAATCTCTCGAAGACTCCACCCGGATCCCTTATCGTGAAACTCGTCCATCTGCTGAAGTATGGGGTCCTTTATGTGATCATTGTACCATTTTTCTAGATTTTCTGTCGATTGAAAAATTAATGCATTTTCAGTATTAAAAACTCTAACTTTTTGACAAAAAAGCGATCGAGATTCATTAAAAAATGGAAGTCCATCCAAGTGTTTAATATTGGTTATGACTCCGGATCTTATGCGTTTCTTGAAAGTTGAAGGTATATCATCCCAGCGAATGGTCTCCCCAGTTGACTGCAATCCTGTACCGATTTTCTGTAACAAAATTTGGAATTCATTTCGAATGTTTATCAGATGTGTCAAACACGTTTGACACTTTCGTTTTTCACTCCGAGACAGCTTTCTGGTTGTTACCAACTTTATCAGCTCTTCAATTTTTCCATTAGTTCTCTCGTACCATCTCTGCAGATCCTTATCTCCAGCGTTTTTGGTGTGGATCCTGAAAGTCTCCAATAATGACTGCACGCATAGCTCGTAATATTCAATTGATGACATTTTCTATTAGTCCTATATGATTCCCTAAATAAAAAAATTTATTGTTATGATAAAAAGTTGCTCTGCAAATGGAGTCTTCCTCTTCGATCAATTTTAGAATTGCTGCAATTGCTGAATCTTTAAAATATTTAAAAGTATATTCGTGAATCAATTTCAGATGACGCTTTCTGCAAATTTTTATATGAGCTTCGTCACAAACTCGCAGCCATTGGTATACAGATTTACGAACGGTTTTGCAAGTCCGTATTGCTCTCGATCCAACTAAAGTACCTGTAACTGTTATATTATTTCGATTTTTTGATCTATTCAATACGCAAAGCACCTCACTGTAAGCAATCAGATCTCTTTTCCTTTTTAGAACAATCAAAATATTAATCACTTTATACCATGACAACTCTTGGAGAGTTGCCATGTGTCTATGAAGAAGTTGACTTCCGTAAGCAGTAGCACCAGAATTCCTGAAGAGATCTATAAGCAGAAAAATATTGCAATGGAATATCAGAATATGTTGCTGTAAGTGAGAAATGGAAAATGATTGTGTGTAATGTATAGAGAGTAGCTATATTGGTGAGGGCTGGAAGAGGTCCGTCTTATTCAACTGCTGGACTGAAACAGACACCGAATCTGAGCATGCTTGCTCTTTTAAAAGCTTCTCTCCACTCTTCACCGACCCCCTCCCTTTTTCTCCTATTCACCAGAGAGGGTATAAATAAGAGTCTGATTCGACATAGCAGCTCATTTGCAATCCACCTGCACGCGGTGACTTCATGGAAAAAACTGAAACAAAATAAAATGAGCAACAAGATGGAGTACGTAGTTGATGTCCAAGGTTCCACTCGATCATCAAACTTGTTTGTTCTCAAAGAGTTGACTATTCTTGCCGTCGTCGATGATGAAGTTCCTATTACTTATTTATTTCGGCCACCATGCAAGTGGGTGCGGCTTCTGGAAGAAGAAAAGAGAAGAAATCGCTGGCTTGAGAAAAAGTTCCATGGCATCCCCTGGAACTCTGGTTCGATTCCATACTGCAGCTCGATTCGAATTCTGAAACATAGGTTGAGAGATGCTACAAAATCTACGTCAAAGGGCTGGAGAAAAAAAGATGGCTTGAAGACATTGTACCTGAGAAGTAAGTATCTGTAAATAAATATGAATGTATATATATATATATATATAAATCCCGACTTATGTTGACTCTCTTGGATTTGACAATTAGGTAGATATGTAGGTAGCAAGGGTGACTATAAAACTATAAATCTAAAAAATTTCAATAAAGATATGATATCTTCTGAGAAAATTGAAGTCAAATAATCCGTATACATATACCTACTTATGTTGACTGTGTCAACATAATTTCTGTGAAAAAATTATGTTGACATTACGAGTCAACATAAGTTCTGTGTATAACTTATCAGTATTATAAAACCTATCTGAAGAAAAGTATAAATTTCTGACGAGTAACGTAACAGTACATGCATTTGTTAATTATTTGTTTATTTTTTTACGTTTCGGTACTGGTTTTTTGATCAAATTTTCAGTAGAATTTACGAAGCACATGAATCATCTTAGATTATCGGGGGACTCTTAAACTTGAATAATTATCAAATTCAGTATTATAAAACCTTTCTGAAGAAAAGTATAAATTTCTGACGAGTAACGATAGGTTAACAGTACATACATTTGTTAATTATTTGTTTATTTTTTTACGTTTCGGTATTTGTTTTTAATCAAATTTCTAGTCGAATTCTTGAAGCACATGAATAATCTTAGATTATCGGGAGACTCTTGAACTTGAATCATTATCTAACATTTGTTAATTATATTTTAATTTTTATTATATACTTACTATTCCATATTTAAAGACATACATGAATTCATTATATACCAGATCTACCGAAATCTGAGCATATGAAAGTAGAAAAATCCATTCATATTTGTCCTGGCAAGTTCACATTGATTCTCTTTATTCTATTGAAATATACAGTTATTTTCTACATTTTATTCTTTATGTCAAGACATAAATAAATTCATTATAAACCAGAACTACCCAAATCTGAGCATATGAAAATAAAGAAATGAATTCATATATTGGTCCTGGCAAGTTCAAATATTTTCACCCTTTTTGTTTCTCACAATTACTTCTATAAGTTCACGAATCATGAGATGTGCTTTGTTTTTTATTCTTAATATTTAGGCGTTCATTCATTCTTCATTGTTCTTATGTCAAACTGTATTTTTTAATATACATAAATTCATTCATTATATACCAGAACTAACTAAATCTGAGCATATGAAAGTAGAAAAATCAATTTATACTTGTCCTGGCAAGTTCACATTGATTCTCTTTAAATATACAGGTTTTGTTTTGGTTTTCAAATTTTCCTCTTCGTTCAGCTGATAAACTCCTCTCAGATGCTAATTCAACAGTCAGCCTGCGATCCTTTGGAACCCCATCTGGTAATCTATCTTTCTTTTTTTTTGCAGCTGCTCTTTGCAGCTAAATCCATGATTTAATCAGCCACATTCTGTCGCCCAAGTCCTGTAAAGCTCTTTGAAGCCCACCGTCCGCGAGATTCTTCTTGTGGCGGCTGCCTATCAGCCCGACCACGATTGCTGGGGAAGGTGATGGAGGGAAAAGCGATCTAATAAAATAGAAAGATTTATTAGTTTATGTGTACACGCTTTCTCTCGCTCTCTGTAGAGAGCCGACCGCTCAGCTTGAGCCGCTGAGTCTAACTGACGAACTGCGTTCACGCTCGCTACCGCCGGTATTCGCTATCGGCGGTTCTCGCCTCTGTCTCCCCTCTACGCATGCTTACCCGCAAGGGGGGGTGAACAGCACCGCCTGGTCGCCACAGTGCTCCCCCCCAATAACCACGTCGGAAAATCAGAGAATTTTTCCGTCGTGGTTATTACCACACAAAAGCATGCGCTTTCCAATCCACAGCGATTACAATATGTTGCTATATCCGCAGTCATGGTTACAATTCAATAACAATTTATTGATTTACATAATTCTTAGAAACTAAATTTGACGCTTGTATATTTCTCACAGGGTTTTGCTTTTTGTACATTTCCTTACTTAATCTAGTTCTTAGCAATAATTAACACATCAGTCAATGTTCATTGATCGTCAAATATTAAAGTCATATTCGCATTTAACTAACATTTCGCAATCCTTCCATAACTGCTGAATCACAATTAGTTAATTTCTTTTAATCTCAGCGTTTTCGCTGAAGCAAAAAAAAAAAGAGAAGAAAAAAAAATTTTTTTAACTTTATGAACTTAAAAATGACAATATCACATTCTTTCCCGAGTAAACTATTTCCAAAATCTGGTTTAACATACCGTTAATGTCAATATTATCACCATCAGTCTTATATTGGAAATTATACTGTTGTACTCAATAAAGTTTTAATCACAAGTTACTGACATTTAAACAATTGCCATGAAACCAGAGTTCGGAATTACAGAAGATCTAAAAATCATAATCACGCAAAAGAATTTCGTTCTATTACTCATTCAAACGCAATTCTATAATTTAACAACAATACCAATTGCTTGCATGACTAGACCGTAGAAAAAAAAGGTATGACCTTAGTACGGACCCAGCACCAAGCCTGTCAAAATGTGAAAGAAAAAAAATCTTTGGTACAAATTACATAATTCTTAATTATATTGAGCTTTACTGCTCGTCGTTTACAGTCTCTTAGTTCTCATTCAGTCTATCATGTGGATAAAAATACAAAGGATCAAAGAACCCCGCCATAGTCTCTTTGTGAAGCACATCACCGATTTCGTTAAACTTGTCTTTTACTGTCTCCAACAGGGAGATAACGTCAATAACTTTTTTCCTTTTTAATATGTTAGGTACAAATTTCACTTTCTTGAAACGTTGATCCTTAATCACATTAGTCGGGCCATCCCCCACACCAGCTGGAACTTGAACCATTGTTTGTTCAACTAATTCCAACGGGTTCTCGCTACTTACTACTTCTTGAGAAACATTGTTCTCTGTCACTAAACTTTCCTCAACCTCAGAACTCGGAGATTTCGCATACAAGTGATCCGCCATCAAACTCGCCCCGCTAGGACCATCACAATTCCCCCCGATCAACGGATCCCGGGCCGCGGTTCCGCAATCCCCCGATCGACAAGACTGAGACGATCGCGCCGGGCTCGTATCAACAGCTCTCCCATCGTCCTCCGTTACTACTCTCATTGCAACTGATTCGTCATTAGAATTCAACACTTTGTCTTTATCTGTTGTTAATTTATCTTCTCCCCTTAAGAAAAAAGCTGGTTTGACTAGTTCCCCTGAAATAGTCACGTTTTTACCGTCTTTATCAATCACAAACGTTTTTAGATCTTCAGATCTCTGAATCACGCGATAAGGACCTCGATATGGTCTCGTTAACGGTGGCTTTACAGCTTTGATTTTTTCTAATACATGTGAACAGTCTTTTAGATCTTTGAACAAAAAGGGTTTGGAAATTATTTTGTGATTTACCGGAACTGGTTGTACTTCTAACATATAACTTTTTAACTCTTGTAAAAAGGAGTGTTCCTCCGGCATAAAACCGTCCAGATCACAAAAATCTCCCGGGATTCGCAACGTTGTTCCGAACACGAACTCCGCTGGCGATGCGCCAGTATCCAAACGTAAACAGGATCTCAATCCTAATAGAATCGAGGGTAGCACACTAAGCCAATTTGCTGATTCTGAACAGCACATAATAGCTGCTTTAATAGCACGATGCCATCTTTCGACCAACCCATTTGCCGCAGGATGATACGGAGTGCAACGAATGCGCTTTATTCCCAAAAATTTACAAAGCTCGTTAAACAATGCAGATTCAAACTGCCTCCCTTGATCTGTAGTTAATACAATAGGAGCACCATACCGAGAGACCCAAGTTTCAAAAAACACTCTCGCTACCGTGGATGCCGTAATGTCCAAAAGTGGAACCGCTTCTGGCCATCGCGTGAATCTATCTATCATTGTCAACAAATATCTATAACCATTGCAATTAGGCAATGGCCCCACAATGTCAATATGTACATGTGTGAAACGTCCGTCAGGAACAGTAAAATGTGTCGGTAAAAACTTATTATAACGAGATACTTTAGATCTTTGGCAATGCATACAACTTTTACTCCAATTTTTAATATTGCTATGCATATTTGGCCATACATAATGCTGATAAATTAACCTGTCTGTAACACGCCCGCTCGGATGACCATTGTTGTGAAAAATGTCGAAAATTGTTTTTCTTAAAGATTTAGGTATATAGGGGCGTAAATTATCACCCTCAACGTTACAAAATATTTTCGTTTTTTCAATTCCCATAGTTAATTCTTTTAATTTCAAAACTTGTTTACTATCCCCCAAAACCTCCTTCAACTGTAAATCTTTTGATTGTTCCATCGCTAAGGTTTGTAAATTAAAATACACTGGCAAAATAAATGCATCAACATTACTTTCTATTTGAGAATTTCCAAAATCAATTGAACTTACTTCAATACGAGATAGTGTATCTGCTACAATATTATCTTTACCTTTAATAGATCTAATTTTACAGTTAAACTCGGCTATGTCAGACAGTCTACGGGCTCTAATAGCTGAACATTTATCTACTCCCCCATCAAGTGCAAAAGTCAAAGGTGCATGGTCAGTATAAATAACAAACTCCCTCCCTTCTAATAAATACCGAAAATTTCTCAAGGCTTCATGAATTGCTAATAACTCTCTATCGAATGTACTGTATTTCTTTTGTGCCCTATTGAATTTTTTCGAGAAAAAAGCTAAAGGCTGCCACGAACCTTCCACTAATTGTTCCAGGGCTGCTGCCATCGCAAAATCCGATGCGTCAGTTACTAAGCGCAACTCGGACTCATCGGTTGGATAAACAATCAAGGTCGCCTTTGCCAAATCCATCTTACTTTTTTCAAAAGCGCGTTCCGCTGCCTCATTCCAAACAATGGGGGTTTTATCATTTTTCTTATTACTGGTTAACAAATCATTCAAAGGAGCCTGCGTTTCCGCAGCATTCGGCAAAAACTCTCTATAAAAATTCACCATTCCCGTGAATCTGCGCAATTCATGAATAACACTCGGCTTGGGGAAATCCTGCACCACCTGGACTTTCTTAGGATTAGGTTTAAAACCTTTTACAGTAATCAAATGTCCCAAAAAAACTAATTCACTTTCACCAAATTTACATTTTTCTAAATTTAACTTTAAATGAAATTTTTCCAATCTTTCCAGTACTATTTTCAAGTGATTTTCATGCTCTTCCGGAGAAGAGGAAGCAATCAATATATCATCAATATACACAAAACAAAAGTCCAGTCCAGCTAATGCAAGGTTCACGTAACGTTGAAAAGTCTGACCTGCATTTTTATATCCAAAAGTCATTACTAAGTATTCAAATAAACCGAACGGAGTAATCACAGCTGTTTTGGGAATATCATCCGGAAAAACCGGAATTTGTTGAAAGGCTTTTTCTAAATCCAGAGCAGAAAATATGGTTTTCCCGTGTAGTACATTAGCGAAGTCGTGAAGTCGAGGCAATGGGTATTTATCCGGAATAGTTACATTATTTAATAACCGATAATCTCCACAAATACGCCACTCCCCATTGCCCTTGTCCACCATATGAATGGGTGAAGCCCAAGAACTCCTCGACGGTCGACAAATTCCCAAATCTATCATTCTTTGAAATTCTTTTTTAGCATAATCCAATTTATCTTTACGCAAACGACGAAATTTTTGAGCACGAGGAGGGCCCGTTGTATCAATATGATGATACACTCCATGATCTCTGCATAACGACATCGGTTTCAATCCAATCACTGTTGGAAACATTCTCAAAAGTTTACCATACTTATGCTTTTTCAATTCCACAACCGAAATATCAAAGAAATCAACTCGCTTTTTGGTACACGACACATACTTTCCCGAATCAGCATCAATCAAACGTTTCAATTTCAAATCCGGCAATAAATGGAAATATTCCAAAGCATCTCCGCCCAAAATCGGATACGGAACATCAGCAATCATAAATTCCCAAGATAACTTCCGATCAAACCCAAAGTCCAATTCTCTCGTTATACTACCATAAATATTTATATCTGAATTATTTGCTGCAAGTAGTCTGAAAGGTAACGGTTTTAGCAAACTATCCACGGGTTTAGGTAAAACTGAAATCTCAGCCCCTGTATCGATCAAAAAATATTCGTCCGAATTTCGGTCACGTATCCGAAGGCGGATCGACGTACCGTTAGACCCCTGAATAGCCGCGATCACTTTCTGTGCTGATTGAGATTCTGACCCCGCACTTGCTTGTGCTTTTGATTTTTTACTCACATCACTTGGTTTCGTTACTTTCTTATCAATCCAGTCACAGGGCTTTTCGCATTTATATGCTTTAGTGCGATATTTCTCATGATAAACACAGAAATGACGTTTGTCTTTATTCGTATGACTACTATTCTCCTTCGCATTACGATCGTTACAATCGCGTGATTTAGAACGCTTTCTGTCATGACTTTTATCTCTAGAACGAGAACGCGATCGTTTACTTAAAGAATCTACAATACTCTCAAGTTTTTCAATTAATTTCTTTTGACTATTATCGATAACTTCAATTTTTGGACCATGATCCAATAACTCATGGCACCTGTCTGCTTTTTCCAATAACAATACTTCATTGTTCATATCAATTCCATCTAGATATAATTTATACTCTTTGGGCAGTCTAGCCCTCCACGCCTTCAAAATAGTTTGCCTGGGAATGAAATCACCAGCTTTGTACAACATATCATTAAAGAATACAGATGGAGTTTTGTCATACATGTGACATGAAGCAAACAGGGCCTCGAGTTTATGATCATCCGATCTAGTAAATTTTTTTAAAAGTAATTGCTTTAATTGCAAATATTTATTAACAGGACCAACAGTTTTCAACAAGTCTGAGATTTCATGCAACGTATCCATTCCCAAATTATTAACAAGATTAAAATATTTAGAACTGTCATCAATTACATTATGATGTACAAACTGAGACTCGAACAACTCAAACCACTGGGTTGGATCATGTTTCCAAAAAACTTGAAATTTAATATTTCTAGGTATCAAACTATTATTCATATTATGGGGAAATCTAGAATTTACTTGATCAAAATTTTGTGCGCTAATACTATTATCATTATAATTTCTAACTTGATGATTTGAATTTACTATTTCTGGAATTATATTGTTATGTACTTGACTATATTTAGGCAAAGTTCCAGTATGCGACTGTCTACTTGAATTGGATGTCAACGTGTTACCTGCCCCTTCTGTGTTAATATTATTTAACTGACCAAATTTTTGAGTATATGCATGTAATTGCTTAGCTAACAATTCATTGTCTTTGCAAGCAGCAGCATAATTCAACTCAACAGCCTCTAATCGCATACTCAAATTATTAAATAATGTCTCTATTTGCTTATTTTGACTAACAGAAGTATGTACATTACTTGAAATCTCATTAACATCATGAACAATCTCATTATTATTATTCTGAGGGCTAATAGCACTCTCGTCAATCTCATTAATTTTATTTTGATGAGAACTGTTGTCCAAAGGAAAACCAAAAACATCATTAGTATTAACAAATCTAGAACTGAGTGGATTTTTAGCTCTCGTCGAAAATAATTTTCTTCTATTATTAATATCTCCAAAAGAAAAGGGTGATTTAACATTTGAATTTGTAACGTTAGTAGGAAAAGCAATTTGAGTGTGTGTCTGTATAGCTGAAGCGTTAGCACCAGAGTCAACAAGTCCAACCGTATGAGCAATACTCGAATGAGGAGCAATATTTTGATCAGAAACACTTAAGGAAAGACCATCCGAGGTTGAAGTCTGTATAGTGTTCAAGAAAGCTTGACAAGTCACATCAGACTCCTTACTTGTTTTCCCAATGGGTGAGTGTACAATATTTCCAAGCATGATGTAAAGGATAACCCAACCTCTGTTTCCAAATCAACAACCCAATACGGCTACTTCACTTCAAGACAATAGCAAAGGTCTTATAATACCCAAAATGTAAACAGGACTTAGCGCTCACACCTCACTCATAACAACTACCCAGTCGACAACAGCTATTATTGACTTTCAATCACCTTGATACGCTTATGAGTATAGGAAAAAGCCTTAACTTAGTATACTCAAAGCAAAAATTTCTAGATTCTACTTGTCGACTAAAGCAATTGAATTATTCTCACACACTCAATGCACACCAAACATATTATTCGAACAATGCAATATTCAAAAAGAAAATTCAGCAATGTACATAAGAAAAAGTTATAAACTTAGTACGCACAAAAGCTGATTAAATAATAACCTTTAGGTTTAAGAAAACTTGCATTATTCGAAAAGTCACTTAAAATAATCTTGAAATTTTCGCTGATAATCCACTCGAACTTGCGTTGAAAATTTTTCTTGTTAAATTTAATACTTTACTTGAAGTTAAAAAAAGTTCATTCTCAGAAAATACTCGAGCTGCGATATTATTCACTTTGACCCTGAATGCTTTGAACAACTTGCGTAAGAAAGAGTTACAAACTCAGTACGAAGTTTATCGTCCAATATCACGCATTAGGGCCATTACGCAGAAAATAGTTTTTGTTCGACTCAACTTTAACGACTTCGTCGTCGTGCGGTTACACAATGGCGGTCGTACTCAAAACGGTACACTAGACCCAATACTTGCACGCAAAACTCTCACCTGACAAACTTCAGCGAGGCTACGCCGCGCTTTCCCAGCCGGGAACGAAGCCGAAATTCCGGTGAAGACTGCGGCAGCAGGCTGCACCTCCTTGTAAAGAGCAGCGAGAGGACACCTCCAATTGCCCCAGCAACAATTCAGTTACAGTTGAGAGCTCGGTCGAAATTCGCCGAAACCACGCCGGCCGTGCGCCGCTCCGGACAAAAACGCTAACCGATGCTCCTCCAGGCAGAAGTTGCTGCTCGTCGGGGTCACCAATGTGGCGGCTGCCTATCAGCCCGACCACGATTGCTGGGGAAGGTGATGGAGGGAAAAGCGATCTAATAAAATAGAAAGATTTATTAGTTTATGTGTACACGCTTTCTCTCGCTCTCTGTAGAGAGCCGACCGCTCAGCTTGAGCCGCTGAGTCTAACTGACTAACTGCGTTCACGCTCGCTACCGCCGGTATTCGCTATCGGCGGTTCTCGCCTCTGTCTCCCCTCTACGCATGCTTACCCGCAAGGGGGGGTGAACAGCACCGCCTGGTCGCCACATTCTCATCTCACCATGTGTCTCTCGATGTTCAACTTTTTCGAACATCGAGAGGAATCGCGACCCCGGGTGTTTCCGTGTTTTAATTACCTATTCAAACTCAAGATCCCAAAATGGTATATGTACTAGTTATATTTATTGTAGCTGATTTTCATCTCAAAACATTGGTAAATTAAGATTGAAAAAGGAAATTGCTGTTACGATTATAACAGCAATTAAAATATCTAGATACTAAAATATCTACATTCGTATCTTATCATCACAAATAATTTGAATCAATATCCAGTATGAAACACAAGTATTGGAAAACACGTTATTTACAGTGATGGGTACTAACTCAACATTTCTAAATGGAATAAACTTTGTCTCACTCATTCTAATCGAATTTTCCATGATAATTGGGTCAATTGAGATTGATGAACTGGATCACTGTTTCGTCTCCTCCTCGAAAATTACTATGAATATATTTGAGAACACATTGTTCGTAATGATTGAAATTGTATAACAATCATTTCTGATTACAGTCTTGAAGCATTGGAAAATGGTTCATTTTGTTTCCATTTCTTGTATTCTATTCCTCACTCGCCGGCAAGGTCTTCTCACAGTTTTTCTATGTCCTGCATCATACAATTATAAATGAGAATATTGATTTTCACAAATTGTAGCCATTTCAAAATTCTTTATCATGCAGCATATTTTACTAATTTTTATGTAATTGAACTTCGTCTTTCCAGAATGTAAATGTGGACATAGAAAATATGACAATTGAATCTTGTATTCTTGTATATTACTACCTCCTACGTGATATTGTTACACAACAATATTGTCTTGATGTTATATGGTATTATTATTCTATTCTAGAAAAAAATGACTGGAATTACTCATCTTAATATTCCGAATTCCCGGGGATATTATCATCGTTGAAATAATTGATCTCAAACATAATTTATCTATCGATCCAAGATTTAGGGGAGTATTTTTTTAACCCAACCTGGGAGTATTGAATGGTTTTCTCCAGATCGCTCTACAAAATATACATTGCATAAAGACCAAAAGGAATTATCATCAATAGTCACTCTGCCTATCGCGGATTGAGGAAAGACTCATAGTAGATGGTATTTGATATGAAATTTCAGTATTTACTGGTTTTACCAATGTGAAAATAAACTTGAATGTATTTACTCGGTCATAAAATAATTATCAAAAATAGACAAATTTATCAACATGAGTGATACTACATATCTCCAGCCCATCGTGAACTGTTAGAAGACCTTGCCGGCGAGTGAGGAATAGAATACCAGGAAAGGAAACAAAATGAACCATTTTCCAATGCTTCAAGACTGTAATCAGAAATGATTGTTATACAATTTCAATCATTACGAACAATGTGTTCTCAAATATATTCATAGTAATTTTCGAGGAGGAGACGAAACAGTGATCCAGTTCATCAATCTCAATTGACCCAATTATCATGGAAAATTCGATTAGAATGAGTGAGACAAAGTTTATTCCATTTAGAAATGTTGAGTTAGTACCCATCACTGTAAATAACGTGTTTTCCAATACTTGTGTTTCATACTGGATATTGATTCAAATTATTTGTGATGATAAGATACGAATGTAGATATTTTAGTATCTAGATATTTTAATTGCTGTTATAATCGTAACAGCAATTTCCTTTTTCAATCTTAATTTACCAATGTTTTGAGATGAAAATCAGCTACAATAAATATAACTAGTACATATACCATTTTGGGATCTTGAGTTTGAATAGGTAATTAAAACACGGAAACACCCGGGGTCGCGATTCCTCTCGATGTTCGAAAAAGTTGAACATCGAGAGACACATGGTGAGATGAGAAGAATCTCGCGGACGGTGGGCTTCAAAGAGCTTTACAGGACTTGGGCGACAGAATGTGGCTGATTAAATCATGGATTTAGCTGCAAAGAGCAGCTGCAAAAAAAAAGAAAGATAGATTACCAGATGGGGTTCCAAAGGATCGCAGGCTGACTGTTGAATTAGCATCTGAGAGGAGTTTATCAGCTGAACGAAGAGGAAAATTTGAAAACCAAAACAAAACCTGTATATTTAAAGAGAATCAATGTGAACTTGCCAGGACAAGTATAAATTGATTTTTCTACTTTCATATGCTCAGATTTAGTTAGTTCTGGTATATAATGAATGAATTTATGTATATTAAAAAATACAGTTTGACATAAGAACAATGAAGAATGAATGAACGCCTAAATATTAAGAATAAAAAACAAAGCACATCTCATGATTCGTGAACTTATAGAAGTAATTGTGAGAAACAAAAAGGGTGAAAAATATTTGAACTTGCCAGGACCAATATATGAATTCATTTCTTTATTTTCATATGCTCAGATTTGGGTAGTTCTGGTATATAATGAATTTATTTATGTCTTGACATAAAGAATAAAATGTAGAAAATAACTGTATATTTCAATAGAATAAAGAGAATCAATGTGAACTTGCCAGGACAAATATGAATGGATTTTTCTACTTTCATATGCTCAGATTTCGGTAGATCTGGTATATAATGAATTCATGTATGTCTTTAAATATGGAATAGTAAGTATATAATAAAAATTAAAATATAATTAACAAATGTTAGATAATGATTCAAGTTCAAGAGTCTCCCGATAATCTAAGATTATTCATGTGCTTCAAGAATTCGACTAGAAATTTGATTAAAAACAAATACCGAAACGTAAAAAAATAAACAAATAATTAACAAAATGTATGTACTGTTAATCTATCGTTACTCGTCAGAAATTTATACTTTTCTTCAGAAAGGTTTTATAATACTGAATTTGATAATTATTCAAGTTTAAGAGTCCCCCGATAATCTAAGATGATTCATGTGCTTCGTAAATTCTACTGAAAATTTGATCAAAAAACCAGTACCGAAACGTAAAAAAAATAAACAAATAATTAAAAATGCATGTACTGTTACGTTACTCGTCAGAAATTTATACTTTTCTTCAGAAAGGTTTTATAATACTGAATTTGATAATTATTCAAGTTCAAGAGTCCCCCGATAATCTAAGATGATTTACAAAACACATCTTCTTATGATACGTGAATTTATAGAAGTAATTGTGATAAGCAAGAAGGGTGAAATTTATTTGAACTTGCCAGGACAAATATATGAATTGATTTCTTCACTTTCATATGCTTAGATTTGAGTAGTTCTGGTTTACGATGAATTAATGTATGTCTTTAAATATAGAATAGTATGTATGAAAAAATGTGCTTCGTAAATTCGACTGAAAATTTGATTAAAAAACCAGTACCGAAACGTAAATATATCAACGATAATTGACAAATGTATGTACCGTTAACCTATCGTTACTCGTCAGAAACTTATACTTTTCTCCAGAAAGGTTTTATAATACTTAATTTGATAATTTTTGATTATCATTCAAGTTTAAGAGTTCCCCGATAATCTAAGATTATTCTTGTGCTTCGTAAATAATGAATTTGTGTATGACTTCACATATATGATTTGAATCATATTATTATTTTACATGCATTTGGATGGAGTGAGATTAAACAGTCATTTTCAAAGTCATTTTCTATTTACGTAGCATAAGAATTTATTCAACAACGCACAATAGGGATACGAAACATACTTGTCGTCCACGTATACCTTTTAGAAGGTCCATTTTTTACTATGACGAAGAAAAATTGCTCGAGATTTCAGTACTTTCTTATCTTAACATTAGCAAATTGATATTCAAGGTTATTAGTTCGAAATCCGTAACAGAGAATTCGACTTACTGAAGTATTTTACCGCAATATAATTTATTCAAGGATCAAAATGTTGCAAGATTTGATAGATTTTACTTGACATATAATTGATTGTGAGTGTAATTTGCAAAAATATTTGTTTGGTGGTAGGATAATCACACCAGTTGAATACTTGGCATCAGATTCTAGATTTCATTACTTTCTTTGGTCATAATTGACAAAATGAACTGGAATATATAACGATAGTGTATTGGTAAAAATGTCTATTGAAGTGATATTTTCAAATGATATATTCGATTCGAATCATATTATTTTCTTACATACACTTGAATAGACTAAGATCAAACAGACATTTTCATATTTCTTTTTCTATAAAAAAATTTATTCGCATAAGAATTTATTCAACAACGAACTATGGGATACGAAACCTACTTGTCGTCAACGTATACCTTTTTCAAAGGTAAATATTTTTCTATGAGAAATAAAAATGCAAATGGTGTATTTTATTTTATTTCCACCATTTATATAATTTTTGAGCTTAAACTCTTCAAAATTATATTAGTACTTGACATAAACACGTGATTTGAGTTATTTTCCATCTTAACATTAGTATAACTACAATAATTAAGTGTGATTTGAAAAATATTCATTCTATTGTTGGATAACCATACTAGTTGGATAATGTTTGATATTACTGTATATTAAAAAAAAAAAAAAAATAAATCAGTTTGAAATCCGTAGCAAAGAAACATGAAGCAGAAAGAAGGCTTCATATTCTTTAATTATTATTTTAAATGTATTTAAATAGAAAAATAACTAAAAGACATCTTGCAATTTTTACCTTCTCAAAAAATTTAGTCGCTTAAGCATTTTTATATTTACAAAGAAATATAATTAATTCTACCTAAAAACATTTAGTTGATTGAAAATTTATCCAACAACGAACCACAGGATAAGGAATATACTTGTCGTTAAGTATATCTTTTTCGAAGGTGAATTTTTACTATGAAAAATAAAATTGCTTATGCTATCTGATGCACTGGCATAATTTTTTGACCATATTAACCCATTAAGGCCCATGTCCAAACCAGCGGAGATATCATAAAAACTAATTATTGGATCACGTGCTTTTTTGAAAAAAAAATACCCGTGTTTTTTCTTTTTCCATTTCCAATTGTTTAAACAATAATTATTTAAACAAATTCGTAAATTCGAGAAATCGATTCTAGATGAAAAACCAAGAAAAAAACGTGAAACACACTTTTTTGATTTGAGGCTTATTTTTTCTGGCAATCGCGTTATAAACAATTGGAATTCAGTAAAACCGAGAAAAAGTGGCTTCTGCCAATGCTTACGCTATCACCATGGGATGAAAACTGATTGCGGGATTGCGTGCTTTTTTGAAAAAAATACCCCTATTTTCTCTTTTTTCAAGATCCAATGTTTATACATTATTTAAACAAATTGCACCCAAAGTGAATCGACTTCCCTGATATCACTGGATTCCATTTGTTTATAACGTGATTGTAAGAGACATGAGCCTCGAATCGAAAAAATGTATTCTTACTTTTCTTCTTGGTTTTTCTTCTAGAATACTAAATACAACTGAAACAAAACAATATTGCTTTGATAATATATTTCTGATGGAAGAGTAGCGAACCTTTAAAGAAACGTACAACGAGTTCACGTATAAAGAATGGTTTTAGGGGAGGTATATATTAGATGGATACCAGAGCTACCTACATCGGGGCATGTTTAAATACAGAAATGTAGAAAGCTGTTCATTTTATTGAAACTTCGAACCTGTGAAAATATCAAGGTTATGAAGCGAACGCATGGCTTGAAAATGGTAACAATATGTTTCATAGATCCAACTTTACTTTCTGCCCGTGATAGGCTTATTGGCAAACTGATTCTGACGTACGACTTGGGTCTGTCTTAATTATATAGTTTACCGGCCATAATACATCTGTGTCACGAAATATTATTCAAAAAAATGTACTCCAATATGGAATGACCAAATTGGAGACTGGGATTGACCACGAAGGCCCGAGTTGATCCAATGTCCAAGCTCCCTTATATAGCGGTAGAACGCCGACTCTCTTGCGAGAGAGCGCCGCGCTATACCTTATACACGCGCGACTCAACGCCTCGCCATCTACAGGCGAGCCACGGTACTTGGCCGGTTACTCGGAAATGAGTTCATACTCTCATATATAAAGCTAATTAGTAATAGAATCAAATCTTACAGTAATTGCACTATTGAGAGAAGAATGTTTCTAAGATCATTTAATTATATATAAACACAAAATAAAATGTTTAAAAAACTGATAAATTTACAAATACTTGACAATTACTCTCTTTTATCACTTGACTCTGTTAAATGTAACCAGGGTTAACCTTCACTTTTATACTTCTATCGAGTTACAGATATACTCTTTTTTCATCCAAATTTCCACAAACTTATGGTAAAATTTGAAAATTTTCTATGTACAATTAAATCAGAGTATGTATATTCAAAAGCTTTAATTTTTCAAATGACAATTTAACACTGTAATGTAAAATTTGGAAATTTTCTATGCACAATTAAATCAGAGTATGTACATTCAAAAGCTTTAATTTTTCAAACGACATTTAACTTTAATTAGTACAGTCTCATATTTACAAATACTTGACAATTACTCTCTTTCATCACTTGAGTCTGTTAAATGTAACCAGGGTTAACGTTCACTTTTATACACTATCGGGTTCTATCACTTTTATACTTCTATCGAGTTACAGATATACTCTTTTTTCATCCAAATTTTCACAAACTTGATACATCATTCACTGTACAAGTTGGAAAAACTTTTGAACTACGTTCCTCATAGCAGCCTGTAACCCCTTAGCACATCACATTGGATAATAAGATTTAGTTAATGAATAAAATTACTTATTAATTCAAGTGAAAAATACTTGAAAAGTTATTTTTGTAAGAACCCTTTCATACCGGTATACTGTCTATTCTTTCTGAATTGATATTGCACTGATTCTATAATCTAAGAAAAATAATCACATTGAGAGTTCTTTGTTTTTTTGTAATTGAAGAGTCTCAGCTGAAATATGGAGCTGTCTCTTGCACCAGCAGCGTGTGACAAACATTACAAACTCTTGATGGCCTTTGCTTTGGTACACTTGTCACAATATTATTCAGGCACGACTGACAGAAGATTTGACTGCAATGTCGACAATTTTGCTGTTGGTTATGAAACATATACATGTATGTTAAACTGCTTGTTGTGCAACTGTTCCTCTAAAAAAATTTGAAACGTGTCAGAAGTTGAATTATGCATGAATAACCTTAAATTATTATTAAATTATGATTTTCTACCATGATTGATGAATGGACTCCGATTTTTGAATGTAGGTTGGCCCAATATTCCAGGTGACTTGTAGTAGATGGGGGAGAGCCTGACCGTGGGGAACATTTTCCAGCTCATGGACACAATCTGTTGTGCAAATGTTATAGGTTGTTCCTCCATGTACTGACTGAATGATATCTTTTAATTTCACCAACAGCGAACCCTCAGCATATTTATCCTGGAACTATTTCCTCCTTATTACCTAAAAAATATTTCATTCCATGAACGTTTGTCAAATCATTGATTAATTCATTAGTATCTACTTGGGCTTCGTTAACAATATCAGTCTCGTTGCCCCTACTTTGTTCAGTCAGTTGTTTCTTTTTCTACATTAATTTGAGTTTCACAAAGCGCATTAGAGATATCTGAGGAAATCTCTGTGGAATCGTTATCATACCTTTCAGATTGAGTATCTGTTCCGATGATAGGCTGCTCTGGATCAGATACAAAGGCACTGATGCCACTGAGCATCCAGTTGGAAATATCAATGGCAATAAACTAGCTATACCACAGTTGATCTTCATTGAATTTGGCTGCCAAGAGTTCACCTTCTTTAATATCGCCAACTTCTTTAAACAGCTCTGCGTCAATCATTCTCAAAGTAATATTATCCAAAATTGGGAACTGGGTCTGCTTGCGTATCCAGAATTCCAATGGTGAACATACATAACTGATACAGCCCATATTAACATTCGGTAAATTTTCTTCACCTATGGGAGGTGGTCGCTCCTCTCCAATATTATTCTTTGCATCATCAATCTTTGTTTATTATTCTTTGCATTATCAATATCAATGCCTTCATCGATTGGTGGAGTGATCTTGGCGTATCTCTCTAGAAGTTCCAGAGCCAAACCCTTCATATCATGGGTTAACTTTACGACACATGTCTCATCTTTGTCAAGTACATCCAGGAGGAAAACGGTAGCACTGCTGTCAGCAATCATTTTAAACTCCGTGTTAACACCATGTGGCCAGTGTTCAACCCCATCAGGTTTGGCTAAACAACACTTATGAGATAGAGGAGGTATGGATGCGAGATTGTCTGGAATTTTTCTTACATCTCTTGTCATGGCTGTGTTTCCATATTCCATATAGTGGACTTTTGTGCCTTGCTCGGTAGTAGAGACCATCGTCGAGATATGAGCAATGCAGATCAGATCTTCTTTGATATCCATGACGGCAGGAAGAATATTAGCCATTAGCAATATATCCTCGAACATTCTTAGGTCACTCACGTATTTTTCTTCTTACAACCAAAATTCATCGACTGAGACACAATAATTAACAAAAGCTGATCGGGGATCACGCTCTTCTTCTACCAACTCTATATTTTTCCTGCAGGCAGCTAGTTGTTTGCTGATCGAAAGTTTACTAAGGCTTTGTTCTCCATTAAAATGATCAATTTACAAAGGTGCTTTGTTGGTGATTATGAGAGCTTGAAGTTTTCATATACGTTAGCTTCTGCCTGCAAAATGGACCGGCGTAATCATCTTTCAGCATCAAAACTCAGCAGAATATTAGGTACTTGTCACTCGCGTACAGTCTAAGTATACAGATGGTAGCTGTGTGGGGCAAAGAACCGATTTTTCTTATTACTACGAGATTGTTAATTAATATATAATTAATGAAGGGAACGATGCCAAGTCATGTGCACATATATTGAGAAAACTTTATACTTATGTGCGCGTGATTGCGGCGTAATTCTTAATTTTTCACTTCGAATTATTGAATAATATTCTTACCTAATACAGATTGGAGGTTAGCCTATTCCAATCAATAGAAAATCAAAGACACAGCTCGGTCGACGTCTGGCACATTTGCAGCACTAGACGACCCGGGTTATGTCCGCTACTTGCGATCTCGCGTTTTTATATAAAAATATAAAATATATATAATATATAAACGCGTCCGAGTTGCATGTGTTCGCGTTTCACTCCATGCTTATACCAGCTTATACTACATATATAGCAGACGCCATGATGAGTCTCTACGGCAGCTCAGTAGCCTATACCTATATATATGTGAGAATCGAGATATCTCGAAATCGTTCGTCGCCGCGTCGAAGTGGCTTATGAACTGAACGCAAATCTTTTTTTCTCCATTCTAACCTAGCAGACAAGACTCATTACATGAAAACATCTTCTTTAGGAAGTGAATAGGGCTGGATACTAGGGAAAAATAAATAAAAAATCATATTCTACCAGATAACATCCATAACTGATGCGTATCTGTGTTATTTTATAAAATTGAAAAATCCGTGATCCAAACTTAATGTATAATAGGGTTGCGCTGCCCCCAGCTGCCGTTACTCGCCAGGAGGGGGCGCTAGCGCGCCCCTGGATGCTGACACTGAGTAAGTTATGTTGACTGTCAACATAAGTTATGATTAGACTTACGTTGACATTCAGTGTCAAAATAAGTTCAGATGTAACTTATGTTGACATCCCGTGTCATCATGATAATTAATATCATTTCCGGAGACAGACAATTCAAGTTCCATTCCGTGACTTTTAAATGAAGGTATTTCACATGGCGACTCCATAATCAACGTTCATGTGAGTATCGATGAATATTCCTGCTCTAAAACTATTTCTTCATTCAACTACTATTTATCATTTCCAAGAAGAATTGGGAGCTACGCGCCTTTACATACTGACAGTATGTGAAGGCAGGTTACAACAACCAGATTCTTGATATATATCATACGGATATGTCAGAAAGAAGGGAAAACTTCGAGGAATTGAGATATCTAGACACGAATACTCAGAGATATTACAGGAGAATGACAGAGAATAACAAAAAATAACAGCATATTAGAATGGTTGCATCCTGCTATATCTCGGCATCAAGTATGAGGGTTTTTAGGAAGCAGCAGAGAACGGTAGACTTTACCAGAGAATAACACTTGTAAGATACTGCGATATCTGGGCACCACGTATTTGACATTTAAGAAAAATGGCAAAGAATTTTCCAAAAAATAATATTAGTTACATATTGCAATAATACGGCACAAATATTTAGGGATTCAAGAAAATATCAAACACGGCATAGGTTGCCGGAATATTAGAATAGATAGATCCTGCGATATCTAGGCACTAGGTAATAGAGTTTTCAGAATATGACAAAAACGGCAGCAATTCTTAGTAAACTATAATCATTGAATCTCGCAAATTTGGGTATTTTGGAATCAGAGATTTCAGAGATAGGCTGAAAGAAAAAGACATTACGAAAGATCATCAATTGCTGGATGAGTACCACGTATAAAAGATTAAGGAAAATAGGAGAACGAAGCAAAATTATCCAGAAATCAACAATAGTCTAATCCTACCATATCTATGCACCATGTATTAGTTTCCAGAATACGGAAGGAAACGGCAGAAATTTACAGAGACAAAGTATAGTCGGATACTGCGATATCTGGGATCCAAGAATTAGCGATTAAGAAAAATGTTCCAAAATAGCGGAAATGGCCAGAATATTGGGATAGTTAAGTCTTGCTACATCTGAGCATCAGGTATGAAAATTTCTAGATAATGACAATCATTGAATTTTGCAATGCTTGGATACAGAGAATAAAAGGTTTCAGGAAATGGACATTTTGAATCAATCGAATTCTGAGTGTAAGAATTATGATGACGATCAGTAACTTCTGTTGACAATTCGAGTCAACACAAGTTCTGCGTGAAACTTATGTTGACATTTCGAGTCAGCATAAGTTCTGTGTAAAACTTATGTTGACACTGACTGGCTTAAGTTGACTGTCAACATAAGTTTTGATGCGACTTATGTTGACATTCCATGTTAAATCACGGAAGTGAAGGAAACCGGAGCGAAAAAAAAGAATCTACAGGAAAGAAAAGGATAAGGAAGAAAATCGCAAAATTGCTTCGAGGGGCTTGGAAACTATCAAATTAACAGAAAATCGCAGAAAATCGCAAAAAATTGCAGATTTGCTTCGACAGATGGGAGAAGGCAGGAAATCGCAGAAAATCGCAGAAAACCGCAGAGTTGATTCGAGAGATGGGAAAAGGCATGAAATCGCAGAAAATCGCAGAAAAACGCAGAATTGCTTCAAGAGATAGGGGGAGGGAGGAAATCGCGGAAGAACGCAGAAATAATTCGAGAGGCTTCAAAAAGCTGGGAATCGAATAAAATCGCAGAAAACCGCTAAATTGCTCCGAAAGATATCAAAAGGCAGCGAACGCACAAAATCGCAGAAAACCGCAGAATTGCTCCGAGAGACTAGGAAAGGCAGGAAATCGCAGGCAATCGCAGAAGATCGCAGATTTGCTTCGAGAGATGGAAGAAGACGAAGAATCTCAGGAAATCGAAGAAATATACAGATATGCTTCGAGAGATCGGGGAAGGAAATCTCCGAAATCTGCAGAAAACAGCAGAATTGCTCCGAAAATAGGAATAGGCAGGAATGTGCAGGAAATCGCAGATTTGCTTCGTGAGACAGGAAATAGCGGGAAACCAAAGGAAATCGCAGAAAACCGTCGAATTGCTTCGAGAGGCTTGGAATAACAGGAAATCGCAGAAAATTGCAGAAAATCGTAGATTTGCTTCGTGAGACAGGAAAAGGCAGGACATCACAGAAAAACACAGAAAAAAACCGAATCGATTCGAGAGGCTTGGAGAAGCAGGAAATCGCAGAAAGACGCAGAAAACCGCAGAAACAGCAGAATTGCTCTGACAAATAGGCTGCGATTTCCTGCCTTTGCAGTTCTTCGGCGGTATCCTGCGAATTTCTGTGATTTCCTGTCCCTTCCTGTCTCTTGGAGCAATTCTGCAATTTTCTGCGAATTTCTGTGATTTCCTGCCTCTTCCTATCTCTCAGAGCATCTCTGCGAATTTCTGCAATTACATGCGCATTCCTGCCTTTCCCTATCTGTCAATTCTGCTGTCTTCTGCCTATTCCTTACTCGTGAAGAAATTATGAGATTTTCTCCGATTTCCTGCGATTTTCCGCCACCTCCTATCTCTCGAATCAATTCCGCAGTTTTCTGCTATTTTCTGCGATTTTCTGCCTGTCCGAGCCACTTGAATCTATTCGGCGTCTTTTCTGCGATTTTCTGCGATTTCCTGCAGTCTCCTATCTCTTGCAACAAATCTGTGGTGTTCTGCGTTTTTCTGCGTATTCCTGCCTTCGTTTGCCTCTCGAATCGTTCCGGCCTTTTCCTGCTTTCTCCTAAGCATTCCTGCCTTTTCCTATCTGTTGGAGCCATTCTGCCGTTTTCTGCGGAATCCTGCGGATATCTTCCTTTTTCCATCTTTCGAAACAAATCTGTGGTGTTCTGCGATTTTTTGGGATTTCCTCCAATTTCCTGCGACTACCTATAGCTCGAAGCAATTCTACGGTTTTCTGTGATATTCTGCGATTTTCTGCCTCTTCTTATCTTTCGAATCAATTCCGCGATATTCGGCGATTCCCTACCTTCGTAGACCTCTCGAAACATTTCGGCGTTTTTCTGCGCTCTTCTGCGATTTCCTGCGATTTTCTATATCTCGAAGCACTTCTGCGCTTTTCTGTGATTTCCTGCGATATCCTGCCTTCTCCTATCTGTCGGAGCTATTCTGCTGTTTCCGGCGAAATTCAGCGGTTTCCTGCCTACCTTTTCGAGCCTCTTGAAGCAATATCGCCTTTTTTCTGCGATTTTCTGCGATTTTCTGCTTTCTCCTATCTTTCGAATCAATTCTGCCGTTTTCTGCTATTTCCTGCGATTTCCTGCGCATTCCTGCCTTCTCCTATCAGTCGGAGCAAATCTGCTGCTTTCTGCGAAAATCTGCAATTACCTTCCTTTTTCCGTCTCTCGAAGCAATTCTGCGGTGTTCTGCGATTCTCTGCCATTTGAAGCCTCTCGAAGCAATTCGGCGTTTATCTGGGATTGTCTGCGATTTCCTGCATCTTCCTATATTTCGATGCATTTTTGTGACTTTCTGCGATTTTCTCTGATTCCCTGCCATTTCAAGCCTCTCGAAGCAATTCTATGGTTTTATGTGATATTCTGCGATTTCCTGCCTCTTCTTATCTTTCGAATCAATTCCGCAGTATTCGGCAATTCCCTGCCTCTGTAAGCCTCTCGGAAAAATTCTGCGTTTTTCTGCGGTTTTCTGCGATTTCCTGCGCGTTCCTGCCTTCTCCTATCTTCCGAAGCGATTCTGCTTTTTTCTGCGATTTCCTGCGATTTCCTGCCTCTTCTCATCTTCCGAATCAATTCCGCGGTATTCGGCGATTCCCTGCCTTTGTAAGCCTCTCGAAACAATTCTGCGTTTTTCTGCGATTTTCTGCGATTTCCTGCATTCTCCTATCTTTCGAATCAATTCTGCGGCTTTCTGCGATTCTCTGCGATTTCCTGCATTCTCCAATCTTCCGAATCAATTCTGCGGTTTTCTGCTATTTTCTGCGATTACCTGCGCATTCCTGCCTTCTCCAATCTGTCGGAGCTATTCTGCGGTTTTCTGCGAAATGCTGCGGATTCCTTCCTATTCTCTTCTCTCGAAGCAATTCTGCGGTGTTCTGTCATTCTCTGCCATTTGAAGCCTCTCGAAGCAACTCGGCGTTTTTCTGCGATTTTCTGTGATTTCCTGCAATTTTCTATATCTTGAAGCACTTCTAGGATTTTCTGCGTTTTTCTTCGATTCCCTGCCATTCCAAACCGCTCGCAGTAATCCTACGGATTTCTGTGATATTCTGCGATTTCCTGCCTACCCCTATCTCTCGGAACAATTCTGCGGTATTCGGCGATTCCCTGCCTCTGCAAGCCTCTCGAATCAGTCAGGCCTATTTCTGCGATTACCTGGGCACTCCTGCTTTTTCCTATCTGTCGGAGCAATTCTGCTATTTCCTGCGAAATTCTGCGGTTTTCTGCTATTTTCTGCGAAATTCTGCGGTTTTCTGCTATTTTCTGCGATTTCTTGCGCATTCCTGCCTTCTTCTATCTGTCGGAGCAATTCTGCTGTTATCTGCGAGAATCTGCGATTTCCTTCCTTTTTCCATCTTTCGAAGCAATTCTGCGGTGTTCTGCGATTTTCTGCCATTTGAAGCCTCTCGAAGCAATTCTGCTTTTTTTCTACGATTTTCTGCGATTCCCTGCCATTCCAAGCCTCTCGAAGCAATTCTACGGTATTCTGTGATATTCTGCGATTTCCTGCCTACCCCTATCTCTCGAATCAATTCTGCGGCTTTCTGCGATTTTCTGCGATTTCCTGCATTCTCCTATCTTCCGAATCAATTCAGCGGTTTTCTGCTATTTTCGGCGATTTCCTGCGCATTCCAGCCTCTTCCTATCTTTCGAATCAATTCGGCGGTATTCGGCGATTCCCTGCCTCTGCAAGCCTCTCGAATCAGTCAGGCCTATTTCTGCGATTACCTGGGCACTCCTGCTTTTTCCTATCTGTCGGAGCAATTCTGCTATTTCCTGCGAAATTCTGCGGTTTTCTGCTATTTTCTGCGAAATTCTGCGGTTTTCTGCTATTTTCTGCGATTTCTTGCGCATTCCTGCCTTCTCCAATCTGTCGGAGCTATTCTGCGGTTTTCTGCGAAATGCTGCGGATTCCTTCCTATTCTCTTCTCTCGAAGCAATTCTGCGGTGTTCTGTCATTCTCTGCCATTTGAAGCCTCTCGAAGCAACTCGGCGTTTTTCTGCGATTTTCTGTGATTTCCTGCAATTTTCTATATCTTGAAGCACTTCTAGGATTTTCTGCGTTTTTCTTCGATTCCCTGCCATTCCAAACCGCTCGCAGTAATCCTACGGATTTCTGTGATATTCTGCGATTTCCTGCCTACCCCTATCTCTCGAAACAATTCTGCGGTATTCGGCGATTCCCTGCCTCTGCAAGCCTCTCGAATCAGTCAGGCCTATTTCTGCGATTACCTGGGCACTCCTGCTTTTTCCTATCTGTCGGAGCAATTCTGCTATTTCCTGCGAAATTCTGCGGTTTTCTGCTATTTTCTGCGAAATTCTGCGGTTTTCTGCTATTTTCTGCGATTTCTTGCGCATTCCTGCCTTCTTCTATCTGTCGGAGCAATTCTGCTGTTATCTGCGAGAATCTGCGATTTCCTTCCTTTTTCCATCTTTCGAAGCAATTCTGCGGTGTTTCTGCGATTTTCTGCCATTTGAAGCCTCTCGAAGCAATTCTGCTTTTTTTCTACGATTTTCTGCGATTCCCTGCCATTCCAAGCCTCTCGAAGCAATTCTACGGTATTCTGTGATATTCTGCGATTTCCTGCCTACCCCTATCTCTCGAATCAATTCTGCGGCTTTCTGCGATTTCCTGCATTCTCCTATCTTCCGAATCAATTCAGCGGTTTTCTGCTATTTTCGGCGATTTCCTGCGCATTCCAGCCTCTTCCTATCTTTCGAATCAATTCAGCGGTATTCGGCAATTCCCTGCCTCTGTAAGCCTCTCGGAATAATTCGGCGTTTTCCTACGGTTTTCTGCGATTTTCTGCGATTTCCTGCAACTTTCTATGTTTCGAAGAACTTCTACCGTTTTCTGTGATTCCTGCGATTTCCTGCGCATTCCTGCCTTCTCCTATCAGTCGGAGCAAATCTGCTGCTTCCTGCGAGAATCCGTGATTTCCTTCCTTTTTCGTCTCTCGAAGCAATACTGCGGTGTTCTGCGATTCTCTGCCATTTGAAGCCTCTCGAAGCAATTCGGCGTTTTTCTGCGATTGTCTGCGATATCCTGCCTCTTCTTATCATTCGAATCAATTCCGCGGTATTCGGCGATTCCCTGCCTTTGTAAGCCTCTCGAAACAATTCTGCGTTTTTCTGCGGTTTTCTGCGAATTCCTACGCGTTCCTGCCTTTTCCTAGCTTCCGAAGCAATTCTGCGATTTTCTGCCTCCCCAAGCCCCATGAAGCAATTCGGCCTTTTTCGGCGATTTTTCCGCGATTTCCTGCAATTTCCTATATCTCGAAGCACTTCTGCGGTTTTCTGCGTTATTCTTCGATTCCCTGCCATTCCAAATTTCTCGAAGCAATCCTACGGTTTTCTGTGATATTCTGCGATTCCCTGCCTCTTCCAATCTTTCGAATCAAGTCTGCAGTATTCGGCGATTCCCTGCCTTTGCAACCGTCTCTAAGCAATTCTACGGTTTTCTGCGGTTTTCTGCGATACCCCGCGATTTTCTATATCTCAAAGCACATCTGCGGTTTTCTGTGATTTTCTGCAATATCCTGCCTTCTCCTATCTGTCGGAGCAATTCTGCTGTTTCCGGCGAAATTCTGCGGTTTCCTGCCTAGCTTTTCGAGCCTCTTGAAGCAATATTGCCTTTTTTGTGCGATTTTCTGCGATTTCCTGCGCATTCCTGCCTTCTCCTATTAGTCGGAGCAAATCTGCTGCTTTCTGCGAATATCTGCGATTTCCTTCCTTTTTCCATCTTTCGAAACAATTCTTCGGTAATCTGCGATTTTCTGCCATTTGAAGCCTCTCGAAGCAATTCTACGGTTTTCTGTGATATTCTGCGATTTCCTGCCTACCCTTATCTCTCGAAACAATTCTGCGGTATTCGGTGATTCCCTGCTTTTGTAAGCCTCTCGAAACAATTCGGCGTTTTTCTGCGGTTTTCCGCAATTTCCTGCAATTTTCTATGTCTGGAAGCACTTCTGCGGTTTTCTGTGATTTCCTGCATTCTCCTATCTTCCGAATCAATTCTGCGGTTTTCTGCTATTTTCTGCGGTTTCCTGCGCATTCCTGCCTTCTCCTCTCTGTCGGAGCAAATCTGCTATTTTTTGCGAAATTCTGCAATTTCCTTCCTTTTTCCATCTCTCGAAGCAATTCTGCGATTTCCCGCCTCTTCCTATCTCTTAAAGCAAATCTAAGGTTTTCTGCGATTTTCTTTTGATTCCCTGCCATTTCAAGCCTCGCGAAGCAATTCTACGGTTTTCTGTGATATTCTGCGATTTTCTGCCTCTTCTTATCTTTCGAATCAATTCCGCGGTAGTCGGCGATTCCCTGCCTTCGTAAGCCTCGCGAATCAATTCGGCGTTTTTCTGCGCTCTTCTGCGATTTCCTGCAAATTCCTGCGCATTCCTGCCTTATCCTATCTGTCGTAGCAATTCTGCTGTTTTCTGCGAAATTCTGCGATCCCTGTTTAAAATAATCGACCGGATTTCCCACTTCGTTTTCCATTGGTGTTTCCCGGTCAAATAGCGGGGTTTCACCGGTGAAATCCAGTGGGAAACACGGTTGATTGAGCGGTAATCGAAGTTGACCGAATAACATTCCCGGTCCGTTGACCGGGTTTCCCGGTCAGAAAAAAAATATCAAGGGCTCCTCCGGAAGATCGTTTCCCAGTCGATTACCGGTGTTTCCCGGTCGATCAACCGTGATTCCCAGTCGATCGACCGGGAAACACGGTCAGAAAAAAATAATGTGGGCTCCTTAGAAAGAGTGTTTCCCGGTCGATTATATCAGTGTTTCCCGATCAATCGACCGGGAATCACGGTCGATCAACCGGGTTTCACGGTCAGATAAAAAATATCAAGGGCTCCTCCGGAAGATCTTTTCCCAGTCGATTACCGGTGTTTCCCGGTCGATCAACCGTGATTCCCAGTCGATCGACCGGGAAACACAGTCAGAAAAAAATAATGTGGGCTCCTTAGAAAGAGTGTTTCCCGGTCGATTATCAGTGTTTCCCGGTCAATCGACCGGGTTTCACGGTCAGATAAAAAATATCAAGGGCTCCTCCGGAAGTTCGTTTCCCAGTCGATTACCGGTGTTTCCCGGTCGATCGACCGTGATTCCCAGTCGATCGACCGGGAAACATGGTCAGAAAAAAAAATGTGGGCTCCTTAGAACGAGTGTTTCCCGGTCGATTATCAGTGTTTCCCGGTCAATCGACCGGGGATCACGGTTGATCGACCGGGTTTCACGGTCAGAGAAAAAATATCAAGGGCTCCTCTGGAAGATCGTTTCCCAGTCAATTATTGGTGTTTCCCGGTCGATCAACCGTGATTCCCAGTCGATCCACCGGGAAACACGGTCAGAAAGAAATAATATGGGCTCCTTCGAAAGTGTTTCCCGGTCGTTTATCAGTGTTTCCCGGTCAATCCACCGGGAATCACGGTCGATCGACCGGGTTTCACGGTCAGAGAAAAAATATCAAGGGCTCATCCGAAAGAGTGTTTCCCGGTCAGAGGAAAAATATCAAGGGCACCTCTGGAAGATCGTTTCCCAATCGATTATCGGTGTTTCCCGGTCGATCAACCGTGATTCTCAGTCAATCGACCGGGAAACACGGTCAGAAAATATAATATGGGCTGCTTAGAAAGAGTGTTTCCCGGTCGATCGATAGGGTTTCACGGTCAGAGGAAAAATATCGAGGGCTCCTCTGGAAGATCGTTTCCCAGTCGATTATCGGTGTTTCCCGGTCGATCAACCGTGATTCTCAGTCAATCGACCTGGAAACACGGTCAGAAAAAAATAATATGGGCTCCTCCGGAAGATACGTCAATTGACCAGAAAACACTCTTTCTAAGGAGCCCATATTATTTTTTCTCTGACCGTGAAACCCGGTCGATCGACTGGAAATCACGGTTGATCGACCGGGAATTACCGATAATTGACTGGGAAACGATCTTCTGGAGGAGCCCTTGATATTTTTCCTCTGACCGGGAAACACTCTTCCGGAGGAGCCCTTGATATTTTTTCTCTGACCGTGAAAACCGGTCGATCGACCGGGAAACACTCTTTCTAAGCAGCCCATATTAATTTTTTCTGACCGTGTTTCCAGGTCTATTGACTGCGAATCACGGTTGATCGACCGGGAAACACCGGTAATCGACTGGGAAACGATCTTGCGGAGGAGCCCTTGATATTTTTTATCTGACCGTGAAACCCGGTCGATCGACCGTGATTCCCGGTCGATTGACCGGGAAACACTGATAATCGACCGGGAAACACTCTTTCTAAGGAGCCCACATTATTTTTTTCTGACCGTGTTTCCCGGTCGATCGACTGGGAATCACGGTTGATCAACCGGGAAACACCGGTAATCGACTGGGAAACGATCTTCCGGAGGAGCCCTTGATATTTTTTATCTGACCGTGAAACCCGGTCGATTGACCGGGAAACACTGATAATCGACCGGGAAACACTCTTTCTAAGGAGCCCACATTATTTTTTTCTGACTGTGTTTCCCGGTCGATCGACTGGGAATCACGGTTGATCGACCGGGAAACACCGGTAATCGACTGGGAAAAGATCTTCCGGAGGAGCCCTTGATATTTTTTATCTGACCGTGAAACCCGGTCGATCGACCGTGATTCCCGGTCGATTGACCGGGAAACACTGATAATCGACCGGGAAACAATCTTTCTAAGGAGCCCACATTATTTTTTTCTGACCGTGTTTCCCGGTCGATCGACTGGGAATCACGGTTGATCGACCGGGAAACACCGGTAATCGACTGGGAAACGATCTTCCGGAGGAGCCCTTGATATTTTTTTTCTGACCGGGAATGTTATTCGGTCAACTTCGATTACCGCTCAATCGACCGTGTTTCCCACTGGATTTCACCGGTGAAACCCCGCTATTTGACCGGGAAACACCAATGGGAAACGAAGTGGGAAATCCGGTCGATTATTTTAAACAGGGGTTTCATACCAATAGTTCGATGTTTTGTATTATTATACAATTTTATCAAATCGGATAAAATATTGAGCCACTTGTAATTACCTTGCAGACTGAACTGCATCCACATTTTTGTTTTTAGCGTGCGATTAAATCGCTCGCATATGGATGCCTTGAGATTACTATAAGTTGAGTACATATGAATTTTGTATTTTTTCAGAAGATCCTGACAATTCTTATTATAAAATTCTTTGCCCATATCAACTTGCAGGTTTTTAGGTACTCGACCTTGTTCAAATATGGATTTCATGGCTGCAGCTACATCTACACCACTTTTGGATTTTACAGGAATAGCCCAAGCATACTTGGAGAATACATCTATGACTGTTAATAGGTAGCGAAAGCCTTTATTTTCTCGAGAATAAGGTTGCATCTCTACGAGATCAGCTTGCCAAGTTTCATCCAAGCCTCGGACATCAAATTTCCTATGTGGATAATTTCGTCGGGCAGGCTTATGAAGCTCTTCTACTACAGCACGCTTTATTTTGATGTGAACAAGGTGGTATTCATACTAATAATGAAGTGAAAAATTAGTATTCAATTCATTTTATAGTTTTCAGTTTTGCTGCTTAGATACATGTTTTTTCTAATGGGAGGTCCACTAGCGCCCTCTTCCGGCGAGTAAAAGTCAACTTCATGTCTATCTGCATTTATAATTGCATTCAGATCATCAATCTCATTTCTTAATCGAGCTATAATTTCATACAAGCTTCGAATTTCCATTTTTATCATGCGTGATAATGTTTCTAGATTGACTGTATCATTCGGTTCACTAGGAGCTGCTACATTACATAATTTTTTATTATCTAGATCATAATGACCTTCTGTAGTAAGTTTGTATCCGACTCCAGGAGGACCTCGGAAACCCTCAATCTCTCCTAGCTTATGTCCGAACACGTCCATACTCATTTTGATACTGATGCCGATTTCTGTCAAACCTTAGTATTTATATACCCTCGCTCTCCCAACTCTTCTATGATTGAGTGAATTTCATTCTCATAATTGGTATTCCCAGCAGATCGCTCAGCTATTAGTTATCTAAGACGATCAACTAATTCATTAGGATCATCCCAATATACATAATCTATTTTCATGTTAGGTTTAGCGATTTTATATTTTGGCAATAGTCCTGATCCTTTCGTAAGGTTGAACATGGGTTGAATATAATGTTTTTGAATTTTAAACTAGAAGAATGTCGAATTGCATCATCGGGACGATGACCTTTTTTATGAGCGCTAGAATACTCGAGAATTTGTTCATAAATTCTCTTGTCGGTGTCGGCTGTCAATGTCTGGTCTGGATGTAAGCGAAAAAGTAATTGATCCAATCCTCTTGTTCTCGGGAAGTCTTTATGATTCACCTTCACAGTTTTATGATGGAAAGATATAGGTAACCGACCAATCTTAAATAATTTTCCTTCTTTTCGTACGCCATAAGTTTTGTCTATACCTTGCTCACTGACTAATGAATCATTCAAGCTTACATCCATTGCTTCATGAATAGAATCGTCTGCAGATAAGGATGAATTATTTTGATCATCATCAGTAAGTTCGGCGTCGAAATTGAATAATGCATCATCTGATTCTCTCTTATCAGTAAATTTGAATTGTTTTTTGGGCTTTATCTCGGGTGAATCGATATCATCCAATTTATTATTATTATTATTAGAAAATTTAACATGCTTATTTTCGTTGGACTTTACAAGTTTCTCTAGCGGATCAACAATAGGTTGAAAGGTCTCTTCAAATGCTCGCTCAGCGCTATTTTTCTGGAATTTTAGAAGCTTATACTTTTTTTTAACTGCTTCCCTCGCTTCCACGAGTTGTTGTAATACATTTTTCTCTTTCTGCAATTCGGTCATGTTGACGGTTTGAAGGCTGGAAGCAGACTGCTAATAATATCTTTCAATGCGCTATATTTATAGCAAAGCAATCGAAACCTTTCCGGTAACGACCATTGTTAATTTCTCTGTCTTTATCTATAACTATAAAGCTATGTCTATCTATCCAGCATTTCGAGCATAAATCTTTGAATTGTGTATAACTCATATCTGTATTAACATGATCATCATATACATGTTTAAGGTTTACATCATCTTGCTTGAAAATAACTAATAAATTAAGATTATCCCTCACAAGGTGTTTCGGTACTTGAGCATATGATTGACAGAGATAGAAACAATCTACTTTCTTGTGTCTACCCATACAGAAAAATGCTTTAACATTATCTTGTTTCTCACAAGCTATATCATCAAAAATCATGATTGAATTAGGAAGAGCATCATTTGGAGCTATCACTTGCTCATGTTCACTAAACGGCAAGTACTGAACTCCCTCTATTGGATCCAGTAGCTCCTTTAGAAATTTATATTTTGGCTGATTGAGTGATTTTGAGTACAGGTAGACATTTTCAAATCTCAATCCATTGGGGTGAGTTATAAGCGCAAGTAGGCTGTTGGTTTTACCGCAATTGGATGAACCACAAAATACAGCTCTTATACTATCAGGAAGCAGATTCCCACGACGTTTCTCTTTTTTCTCTTGCTCCACTATAGCATCAAAGTTTGCTACAGGAAGCTTGATGGAGTTTGGTTTGAAATCCATCTTGACTTGCTGCAATCTAGAACAAGACTGACGTCAGGAGTGTAAATAGAGTACTTATATACCCCGAAGCTCAGTGTACTATTGACCACCGTAGAGTGATGATCATTCACAGACAGAGAAAAAAGAAAGTTGGTCGAGGTCTGCTAAATAAAATCATCAATAAGCTACCATTTGAACTTCACTTGCCGGGATATCAGTACTGCGGACCTGGTACAAAACTATCCAAGCGGTTAGCACGTGGTGATCCTGGAGTGAATCCATTGGATGCAGCCTGCAAGCAGCACGATATAGCTTATTCAGAGAATCGAGAAGACATCTCAGCCAGAAACGCTGCAGACAGAATTCTTGCTGAAAGAGCCTGGGAAAGAGTTCGCTCCAAGGACGCAGGACTTGGTGAAAAAGCAGCAGCTTGGGCAGTTACGAACGCCATGAAATTAAAATCTACATTCGGTATGGGTCTCAGGAGAAAACCTTCGAGAGAAAAGTCGAAATCATCGAAAAAGAAGTCTAAAGTTCAACGAGCACACACTACATTGAATAGTATAATAAAGGTAGCTTCTAAATCAATTAAGCCTAATAAATCTGCTGCAGAAGTTATCAATTCAACACTCAAAAGTGCTCGAGCGGCTATGAAGAAAGCTGGAGGGGAAAAATGTGTTCCTCGAATTTTACCTGTTTCTTCGAAAATTGGTGGAATATTGCCTCTCATTCCAATATTTGCAGGTTTAAGTGCCACTGGCGCTTTAGCGAGTGGTGTATCTGGAATAATGGAAGCAATTAACGGAGCCAAGGTAGCTAAACGTCAATTGGAAGAGAGTCAAAGACATAATAAAACAATGGAAGCCATTGCTTTGGGAAAGGGTCTATATCTGAAACCATATAAGAAAGGCTATGGTCTTTATCTGAGACCATACTCGGGTAGAGGTCTAAAAAAAAAGATCGGTGTAGATTTACCAAAAAGAGCACTATCTAACTTTGACATCCTCGAATATGCTAGGAAAATGAAGATCCCTAACTTTCGAGGAGTATTTATGCGAAACGCAATGCCATCCAGTGGTCCCCGCTATCGAGAATCAGCAATTATTAATCTTGATGATAAGGATGGTCCAGGCACACATTGGGTAGCTTCTCGAAAACGAAGAGATGATGTAGTATATTTCGATAGTTTTGGTGATCTTCAGCCTCCAATAGAACTCATGCGGTATCTCTGTGTTGAAGAAGTAAGATATAGCTCGAAGAGATATCAAAATTTTGGAACTTATAATTGTGGTCACTTGTGTTTACAGTTCTTGAATGGAGGATTAAAGGGTATATAAGAAGGAAATACATCGGTATTTGGCTCATTCTAGTGTGAACCACCATGGATTCTGTAACACTTACTTCATCGAGTACGTCGATAATACTTAAGCTCATTATTTTCCACCAATAGAACTCTCTCCCAATAAGAACTATGTTCTGGGCTTAGTTGAATTCTTAACGTTTAATTCTTTCCCAAATATCCATGCAAGGAATAATAAATTTAACCTGGTCAATGGTGAAGAAATTATTATACGTGAAGGTAGTTATGAGATTGAGGACATTGAAAAATTCCTTCAAAAGAAGCTTGCAAAAAAAAATATATCATTTAATCTTAGAGCTAACAATAATACGCTTCGTTCCAAGATAAAGTGCAGTGAAGCTATAGATTTTCGACCTAAAGATTCTGTAAGTCAAGCTTTAGGTTTTGGAGCAGATATTTTAGATGCTAATAAATATCATAGTCAAACTTACCTATTAAAATTCTCAAAGTCAACTCTATGAGAATCGAGTGTAATATCACTACTGGAGCGTATATAAATGGAGAGCAAGCACATACAATCCATCAGTTCTTTCCCGGAGTTCCAGCTGGATACAAGATAGTCGAAGTGCCATCAGAAGTTATTTACTTACCTGTCACTGTCAATCGTATTGACCATCTACAATTACGTATTGTTGACCAAGACGGGGATACAATTGATTTTCGTGGAGAAGACATCGCTTACATTTAAAATCGATAACGTGATGGGGATTGTATACTACGGCCGAGGGTATAAAAACAGTAAACCATGTCTGAAAGCAATCAGTCGTCGACGAACTCTTGAAGTGCTAACACGTCAGAACATTCAATTCCTGAAAAGTCTTGGCTTCAAAGTCAACCCTGGTGGAAAATAACTTGTTTATTCTTCTGCTGCTACCAGAAAAATGGAAGACATTCTAAGCATTCAATCACCTGTCGCGTTTGATGAAAGTATATCGCACTACGAGATTCATGCTCATCAACCATATACATCATCAAACTTCAGCAACAGTGATGAGATTCGTATATCTGTTCAACATCAGGATCTTTGTCTTTTGCCATCAAAAAGTTCTCTACATATATGTGGAAGATTAACTAAATCAGATAATACAATCGTGACGAATACTAAATTAGTCAACAATGCCATTTGCCATCTATTTGAAGAGATTCGATATGAGATCGACGCTATAGAGATTGATAGGTGTAAGAATGTTGGTTTGAGTAGTCTTATGAAAGGATGGCTCTCTTTTAACCCCAATCAGAGCATTGAAAACGCAGGATGGTTGGATATAGAGGAGGAAAAGATTTTAGTGAATGAGCAAGGATACTTTGACGTATCGATGATTATCAATACCTTTATCAATGATTTTGGGTTTTGCCGAGGACTATCGAAAAATTATAATCAATAGCAAACATGAGTTGATACTGAGAAGATCAAACACTGATCTCAATGCAGTTATTCGAACAGCTAGACTCGAAGGTCAAGCTCCTAATCAACGAACAGTATGGGAAAATTTTAACATCGATCTTAAAAATATCGAATGGCTCATGCCTTATGTAATACTTTCCAATCAGCATAAGATACGTTTGCTTAGTCAAATGCAGAAAAGTAGACCTATTACTATGAGTTTCCGATCATGGGAACTTTTCGAGTATCCAACGCTCCCTACTGCTCAAAAACATATATGGACTGTGAAAACTTTGAATCAATTGGAGAAACCACGATTTGTCATCCTTGGTTTTCAAACTAATTGTAAGAATCAAAAAGCAACAAACGCTAGTCTCTTTGATCACTGTAACATCAGTAATGTGAAACTCTTTCTCAACTCGCAATATTACCTATACGGTGATCTTAATCTTAATATCGATCAAAATCAATATGCTATCCTCTACGATATGTATGCTAATTTCCAGAATGCTTATTATGGCAAAGACGCCGAGCCCCTACTTGATAAACAGCATTATATCTCGCATATACCGTTGTTTGTAATCGATTGCTCAAAACAGAATGAATCCCTTAAAAATGCACCTGTCAATGTGCGACTAGAATTTGAAGCTAGAGAGAATTTTCCTGCGAATACCTCAGCTTACTGTCTGATCATACATGATCGGATAATTGAGTACAACCCAATGAGTGGGGATGTGCAAAGAGTTATTCAAATTGTGGGGGAGGGGATATATAAAGCTACTCTCACATGCACTAAGCTCATTTCTACTCAGGATGGAGTACGTGGTGGACATGCAGGGCTTTCTGCAGCCTGGTAACGACTATGTTCTCAAGGAGTTAGCAATCGTCTCTCTCAATGACGATGTAGAGCCAATCGTTATCTTATTTAAAGAGCCATTCCCTTGGAATTGACTGACCGAAAAATATAAGAAGCAGAACACCTGGCTCGAATGTCATTATCATGGATTATCCTGGACGGCTGGAGAAAAACCATATAACACCATAGGAGCCATACTACGCAAATCATTATACAACGTAAGCAAAGTCTGGGTCTCAGGATCAATACAGAAAAAATGGCTTGAACGTTTCAAATTCAAAGTTCAAGACATATCAGAAATGGGGTATCCACCACTACATAAGATAAAACTAGCGACAGTTTGTCCTCATCATAATGGAGCATACGAAGCCAATTGCGCTCTCCACAACGTTAGACTCCTCAAAAAATTTTTCATCGAAAGTTCAGAGCCATTAGTACCACAGGCGATGGATTATCTATGAAACCGAAACCACAACAAATCTAACATACGCTAGCAAACTTTGTATTCACAGAACAGTCATAGGTAATAGACGCATCATGTAGTATACTTTCGAAGTTGATTCTTACAGCTACCTCTAGACAAAACACACACCTCTAGACTCATATACGCTACTAGCACACGGCAGAAAAGTCTCGGGCGGGTACTGGCCCATAGGAGAGGAGCGTGTTGCGCTACTAGCACACAGCAGAAAAAGTCTCGGGCGGGTACTGGCCCATAGGAGAGGAGCGTGTTGCGCTACTGGCACACGGCAGAAAAAGTCTCGGGCGGGTACTGGCCCATAGGGCAGAAGCGTGTTGCGCTACTGGCACACACGCTTCGGCAGCAGCCAAAAAGCTATGGGGCTCCTGGCACAGTGTGCCAGGAGCCCCATAGCTTATCTACTGATCCAATATTACAAATAGTACTATCGTAAAAGCCCAGAAATATTTGATAAGAAAATAATTTTCTAACCTCATAATACACTCATTCTAATTATTCCGTATCGTATGTATACGTGTATACATAAATATAGACTATTATTATATTGTGCACCCTCCATAATTCCAAATGTGTGTGAATTGTCGATCTTTGAGGGCCAATCCAGAGTGAAGTGGAAAAAGGAAAAGTCACAAACTCCACCACATATTTATTTTATGCGACGTCTCGCCAGTTAGGTTCACTGGCCTCATCAGGCAGTTTTGAATGAAAATATAATATTACGTTCGGCAGTGGAAGTGGCTGCTTCCACTGCCACTGTCAAACTATTGTTTGACGATGGCATTGGATTCACAATAGTTTGACAATGGCAGTGGAAGCAGCCACTTCCACTGCCGAACGTAATATTATATTTTCATTCAAAACTGCCTGATGAGGCCAGTGAACCTAACTGGCGAGACGTCGCATAAAATAAATATGTGGTGGAGTTTGTGACTTTTCCTTTTTCCACTTCACTCTGGATTGGCCCTCAAAGATCGACAATTTACACTTATGAATATAGACTTTTTGTACCAAACAAAATTGATTTCAATTCTTGATTAAAAATCATCAAAATGAGCTATGTTTCAGTGTAGCGAATGAGCTTTAACCCTATGAATGAAATAAAACAAACTAATAAATCCCATTTTATCAACTTTCTGGCCTATTTACTCATAAAACAGTCATTAAATCAAAAACTGCTGCTAACTGCATTAACAATACGCTTTCTCAAAGGGGCTTTGCGTGAAGAATGGTTAGTATGTAGAAACTAGAATTCGGGGTCTTTTGTCATCAACAAACGGACTTAGAACTGGTTTGAAATAAGCATTAATGCGTGGAATGTTGTTGTATACACTAGTAACATAAACGTATTTTTCGATTACATGTCAAAAGTTTTCAATGATCATCTATTGAAACATGATTTCGAGTTCATTTTAATGCCAATTTGATCGCCCTGTAGACACACCCAAATTGACTGCACGTGTAACCAATTTAGCCCTTTTGAGTTTTTCTCTTAAATTTACATTTTCAATAGATTAAAATTGTCGAGATATAGCTATAGAGATGGTTTCTGATAAGTATTGAGCTAGCCTTTAAGACGTCGTTTGCAGAATTCCAAGTTTATCATAGTCAAATTCGCGCAAAACTCTTAGGGGTGGCACATTGGCTGCAGTTACCTTATATTCAATCCTACGTTGTAAATCTCACTATAATCATTAATTTATGAATTTTCAAGAACAAAAATAAAGATTTCGTAATTTCTGTCACCCACCAAAAATGATGAATTGATCATTACATTACAAATACGTCTATAAATTTGGTTGTAAAAATTAACATTATCAACAAAAATCATGTTTTGACTAAATTTTACTCAAGAAGGCCCAAATCATCCGATCAATGACAGATTCGGTAGGGCAAATAATATGCTAACGACATGAATCCAGGGGCGCGCTAGCGCCCCCTCCTGGCGAGTAACGACAGCTGGGGGCAGCGCTACCCTATTATACATTAAGTTTGGATCACGGATTTTTCAATTTTATAAAATAACACAGATACGCATCAGTTAGGGATGTTATCTGGTAGAATATGATTTTTTATTTATTTTTCCCTAGTATCCAGCCCTATTCACTTCCTAAAGAAGATGTTTTCATGTAATGAGTCTTGTCTGCTAGGTTAGAATGGAGAAAAAAAGATTTGCGTTCAGTTCATAAGCCACTTCGACGCGGCGACGAACGATTTCGAGATATCTCGATTCTCACATATATATAGGTATAGGCTACTGAGCTGCCGTAGAGACTCATCATGGCGTCTGCTATATATGTAGTATAAGCTGGTATAAGCATGGAGTGAAACGCGAACACATGCAACTCGGACGCGTTTATATATTATATATATTTTATATAAAAACGCGAGATCGCAAGTAGCGGACATAACCCGGGTCGTCTAGTGCTGCAAATGTGCCAGACGTCGACCGAGCTGTGTCTTTGATTTTCTATTGATTGGAATAGGCTAACCTCCAATCTGTATTAGGTAAGAATATTATTCAATAATTCGAAGTGAAAAATTAAGAATTACGCCGCAATCACGCGCACATAAGTATAAAGTTTTCTCAATATATGTGCACATGACTTGGCATCGTTCCCTTCATTAATTATATATTAATTAACAATCTCGTAGTAATAAGAAAAATTGGTTCTTTGCCCCACACAGCTACCATCTATATACTTAGACTGTACGCGAGTGACAAGTACCTAATATTCTGCTGAGTTTTGATGCTGAAAGATGATTATGCCGGTCCATTTTGCAGGCAGAAGCTAACGTATATGAAAACTTCAAGCTCTCATAATCACCAACAAAGCACCTTTGTAAATTGATCATTTTAATGGAGAACAAAGCCTTAGTAAACTTTCGATCAGCAAACAACTAGCTGCCTGCAGGAAAAATATAGAGTTGGTAGAAGAAAAGCGTGATCCCCGATCAGCTTTTGTTAATTATTGTGTCTCAGTCGATGAATTTTGGTTGTAAGAAGAAAAATACGTGAGTGACCTAAGAATGTTCGAGGATATATTGCTAATGGCTAATATTCTTCCTGCCGTCATGGATATCAAAGAAGATCTGATCTGCATTGCTCATATCTCGACGATGGTCTCTACTACCGAGCAAGGCACACAAAAGTCCACTATATGGAATATGGAAACACAGCCATGACAAGAGATGTAAGAAAAATTCCAGACAATCTCGCATCCATACCTCCTCTATCTCATAAGTGTTGTTTAGCCAAACCTGATAGGGTTGAACACTGGCCACATGGTGTTAACACGGAGTTTAAAATGATTGCTGACAGCAGTGCTACCATTTTCCTCCTGGATGTACTTGACAAAGATGAGACATGTGTCGTAAAGTTAACCCATGATATGAAGGGTTTGGCTCTGGAACTTCTAGAGAGATACGCCAAGATCACTCCACCAATCGATGAAGGCATTGATATTGATAATGCAAAGAATAATAAACAAAGATTGATGATGCAAAGAATAATATTGGAGAGGAGCGACCACCTCCCATAGGTGAAGAAAATTTACCGAATGTTAATATGGGCTGTATCAGTTATGTATGTTCACCATTGGAATTCTGGATACGCAAGCAGACCCAGTTCCCAATTTTGGATGATATTACTTTGAGAGATGATTGACGCAGAGCTGTTTAAAGAAGTTGGCGATATTAAAGAAGGTGAACTCTTGGCAGCCAAATTCAATGAAGATCAACTGTGGTATAGCTAGTTTATTGCCATTGATATTTCCAACTGGATGCTCAGTGGCATCAGTGCCTTTGTATCTGATCCAGAGCAGCCTATCATCGGAACAGATACTCAATCTGAAAGGTATGATAACGATTCCACAGAGATTTCCTCAGATATCTCTAATGCGCTTTGTGAAACTCAAATTAATGTAGAACAAGAAACAACTGACTGAACAAAGTAGGGGCAACGAGACTGATATTGTTAACAAAGCCCAAGTAGATACTGATGAATTAATCAATGATTTGACAAACGTTCATGGAATGAAATATTTTTTAGGTAATAAGGAGGAAATAGTTCCAGGATAAATATGCTGAGGGTTCGCTGTTGGTGAAATTAAAAGATATCATTCAGTCAGTACATGGAGGAACAACCTATAACATTTGCACAACAGATTGTGTCCATGAGCTGGAAAATGTTCCCCACGGTCAGGCTCTCCCCTATCTACTACAAGTCACCTGGAATATTGGGCCAACCTACATTCAATAATCGGAGTCCATTCATCAATCATGGTAGAAAATCATAATTTAATAATAATTCAAGGTTACTTATGCATAATTCAACTTCTGACACGTTTCAAATTTTTTTAGAGGAACAGTTGCACAACAAGCAGTTTAACATACATGTGTATGTTTCATGACCAACAGCAAAATTGTCGACATTGCAGTCAAATCTTCTGTCAGTCGTGCCTGAATAATATTGTGACAAGTGTACCAAAGCAAAGGCCATCAAGAGTTTGTAATGTTTGTCACACGCTGCTGGTGCAAGAGACAGCTCCATATTTCAGCTGAGACCCTTCTTCAATTACAAAAAAACAAAGAACTCTCAATGTGATTATTTTTCTTAGATTATAGAATCAGTGCAATATCAATTCAGAAAGAATAGACAGTATACCGGTATGAAAGGGTTCTTCCAAAAATAACTTTTCAAGTATTTTTCACTTGAATTAATAAGTAATTTTATTCATTAACTAAATCTTATTATCCAATGTGATGTGCTAAGGGGTTACAGGCTGCTATGAGGAACATAGTTCAGAAGTTTTTCCAACTTGTACAGTGAATGATGTATCAAGTTTGTGAAAATTTGGATGAAAAAAGAGTATATCTGTAACTCGATAGAAGTATAAAAGTGATAGAACTCGATAGTGTATAAAAGTGAACGTTAACCCTGGTTACATTTAACAGACTCAAGTGATGAAAGAGAGTAATTGTCAAGTATTTGTAAATATGAGACTGTACTAATTAAAGTTAAATGTCGTTTGAAAAATTAAAGCTTTTGAATGTACATACTCTGATTTAATTGTACATAGAAAATTTTCAAATTTTACATTACAGTGTTGAATTGTCATTTGAAAAATTAAAGCTTTTGAATATACATACTCTGATTTAATTGTACATAGAAAATTTTCAAATTTTACCATAAGTTTGTGGAAATTTGGATGAAAAAAGAGTATATCTGTAACTCGATAGAAGTATAAAAGTGAAGGTTAACCCTGGTTACATTTAACAGAGTCAAGTGATAAAAGAGAGTAATTGTCAAGTATTTGTAAATTTATCAGTTTTTTAAACATTTTATTTTGTGTTTATATATAATTAAATGATCTTAGAAACATTCTTCTCTCAATAGTGCAATTACTGTAAGATTTGATTCTATTACTAATTAGCTTTATATATGAGAGTATGAACTCATTTTCGAGTAACCGGCCAAGTACCGTGGCTCGCCTGTAGATGGCGAGGCGTTGAGTCGCGCGTGTATAAGGTATAGCGCGGCGCTCTCTCGCAAGAGAGTCGGCGTTCTACCGCTATATAAGGGAGCTTGGACATTGGATCAACTCGGGCCTTCGTGGTCAATCCCAGTCTCCAATTTGGTCATTCCATATTGGAGTACACTTTTTTGAATAATATTTCGTGACACAGATGTATTATGGCCGGTAAACTATATAATTAAGACGGACCCAAGTCGTACGTCTGAATCAGTTTGCCAATAAGCCTATCACGGGCAGAAAGTAAAGTTGGATCTATGAAACATATTGTTACCATTTTCAAGCCATGCGTTCGCTTCATGACCTTGATATTTTACAGGTTCACAGGTTCGAAGTTTCAATAAAATGAACAGCTTTCTACATTTCTGTATTTAAACATGCCCCGATGTAGGTAGCTCTGGTATCCATCTAATATATACCTCCCCTAAAACCATTCTTTATACGTGAACTCGTTGTACGTTTCTTTAAAGGTTCGCTACTCTTCCATCAGAAATATATTATCAAAGCAATATTGTTTTGTTTCAGTTGTATTTAGTATTCTAGAAGAAAAACCAAGAAGAAAAGTAAGAATACATTTTTTCGATTCGAGGCTCATGTCTCTTACAATCACGTTATAAACAAATGGAATCCAGTGATATCAGGGAAGTCGATTCACTTTGGGTGCAATTTGTTTAAATAATTATTGTATAAACATTGGATCTTGAAAAAAGAGAAAATAGGGGTATTTTTTTCAAAAAAGCACGCAATCCCGCAATCAGTTTTCATCCCATGGTGATAGCGTAAGCATTGGCAGAAGCCACTTTTTCTCGGTTTTACTGAATTCCAATTGTTTATAACGCGATTGCCAGAAAAATAAGCCTCAAATCAAAAAAGTGTGTTTCACGTTTTTTTCTTGGTTTTTCATCTAGAATCGATTGACACCATTGCTTTCTCGAATTTACGAATTTGGGTGCAATTTGTTTAAATAATTATTGTTTAAACAATTGGAAATGGAAAAAGAAAAAACACGGGTATTTTTTTTCAAAAAAGCACGTGATCCAATAATTAGTTTTATGATATCTCCGCTGGTTTGGACATGGGCCTTAATGGGTTAATATGGTCAAAAAATTATGCCAGTGCATCAGATAGCATAAGCAATTTTATTTTTCATAGTAAAAATTCACCTTCGAAAAAGATATACTTTAACGACAAGTATATTCCTTATCCTGTGGTTCGTTGTTGGATAAATTTTCAATCAACTAAATGTTTTTAGGTAGAATTAATTATATTTCTTTGTAAATATAAAAATGCTTAAGCGACTAAATTTTTTTGAGAAGGTAAAAATTGCAAGATGTCTTTTAGTTATTTTTCTATTTAAATACATTTAAAATAATAATTAAAGAATATGAAGCCTTCTTTCTGCTTCATGTTTCTTTGCTACGGATTTCAAACTGATTTATTTTTTTTTTTTTAATATACAGTAATATCAAACATTATCCAACTAGTATGGTTATCCAACAATAGAATGAATATTTTTCAAATCACACTTAATTATTGTAGTTTGCAACGGGGTTGAATCTGCACTTATCGTGGTGCAGAAACTGCACCCCGCGCTATTTGAAAATGCCCCGCTCCTCGCCCAGCGGCCGGGTCAGTCGCCCAGCTCCCACGAGCAGACGCCGCGCCAAGGGTCTTGGTGGTGACCCCCAGCCGCCCGTACCGGGGTACGGGCCGTCGCTGCTCGCGTAGAGGACGCTTTCCTGGGGCTGGGAAGAGCGGGGGGAAAGGGGGTTTGCGGGATCTCGTGCGGCGCTCGCGGTCCCTCGGTGCGGCTCACGCCGATTGTTGGGGCTCCGTGGTAATCACCACGTGCAATGAGCCCTTAATCAATTTCTTAATTCTAACGGGCACTCGCGAACGCGGCTACTCAGTAAGCCGAGAAACTGAGGGTTTCTCGGCTGCGGAGAGTGGGGGATTCGGTCGTGGGTGCGGGAGGTTTATTAATGAAACGCGGAACACTCGAATTGAAATTAAGATAACCTCTTTATTGAGGTGTAAGGCAAATAATAAAATACACTTGCGTTGGTGGGCCGGTGCCCGCCAACGACTTAAAACGCGCGCACGCGCAGAGGGCCGCTCGGCCACGGGGCCGAGTATTCGCTCGCTCGCGGAATACAAAAATAGCGCGCGACTTACAATTTCGCAGCTCGGCTCTCGTTCTCGCCCGCAGGATGGTCGGCGGGCTCGCTGGCTGCTCTCGGCGTCGCTCTTGCGCTTCCTGGCGCACGCGCTCGTGGACTGCCTCGGGGTGCGCGGTCGCGCTTACGCCAGTCGTGGGGCGGGGTGTAGTTGCCCCACGCGCCCGGAGAAAATGCGTTTTCTCTGGGCTGGCGAAGCGCTTGGAGTGTCGCTGGGATTGTGTGGGGACACTCACACACACGCACACGCACGGATACAGACGGTCACGTCGCGGCGCGGATCAAGGCGGGTTAACGCGTGCCAATTAGCACGCGGGTCGGCACGAGAGTGAGAGTCCTTCCGTCCTCGCGGGGCTCGCGTGCCGCGCGAGGCGGGAGGTCCTCCCCTCTCTATCTTCTCTCTCGCTCTCTCTCGCGGGACGCGCACCCCCCGAAGGGCCGCGGCGCGTGCCCGCGTCGATCGCGCGATTCGCGCGCTCGCGCCCGAGCTTCCGGCTCGCCACGTGGCGATCGCGCGATAACGAGTGCTCGCGAGGCACTCGTTACATCCCCCTCGCAGACGTTGGCTACCCGGAGCCAACTCGTCATTGTATCGCGCGATTGGGACGTTCGACCGGTGCGGGTTTCGGGATAAGGTCAGGGGGGAAGGGAACAGAGAGCAAAACCTCGATGTTTCAATATAAACCTTACGTTTATTGCCAGGCTGTACATGGTTGGGGGAGGTTCCCCCCCCTGGCTGGGGGGGCCTCCCCTTCAGTCTTATTGACGGCCGGTTCTGCTCCTCCTCTCCCTCGTCTTCTTCGGGCCCCGGCCCTGCCGTCGGATGGTGTGTGGCGGGACTTCAGCGCTTGGATGGGGCGCGGTGCGAGGAGTGGGTTCGCCCCCGCTTGTGGTTGAGCCGGTTCGGGCATTTCTTGGGCTCCCGAACTCCCGGCCAACCACAATTTAAGCAGGTCTTTTTGCTTATGGGGGCGGCCCTCCCCAGGACACGCGCCCGCTCCTCGGCTTCGAAGCGGAGCTTCGCCAGGCGCTGAATCTCCGCCCTCTCCTTCTCGGCCCTGACCCGGGCCTCGCTGGAGAGCCGAGACGCCTGCTCCTCGGCCTCTCGCTGGCGCTCCCGAGCTGCCTTGATGAGGCGTTCCGCCTCCTCTCCATCCCTCCGGGCCTTAGCCTCGGCCTCCTCCTGCTTGGCCCTCTGGCTGGCCCGGAGGCGGCGGAACTCCCCTCGCCGATCCAGCTCTTCGCGCCAGTCGACGAGGTCGGAGGCTGGTCTGCTGGTGGTGATGGGGTCTGAGGCTGGTCCGGGGGTGAAGAAGGGGACTGGTCTTGGGGTGGCGGCGTCTCCTCCTGGGGCGGCGGCGACGTCTCCTCCTTGGGGGTCGGGGGCCGGCTGCCTGGCGGTGTAGGGGGGCTGTCCGACGACGTGGCTGAGCCGGGAGTTTCCCTTGCTCGCCTCAGTCGCTCCTGGGGCGAGGGCCTCTTGCCCTCCTCAGTAATGGTAGCGACCTCGGCGATTTCGTCGTCATCGCAGTCCCCCCTGTACGCGGGCTGCACCGCCCTCAGGGCCCCCTCGAGGAGCCAGTGCGCCACCTGGGTAGGCCTGGAATTCGGCCGGCAGTTCTCGAGGTTCAGGGCCCACCGGGTCAGGGAGAGGCGGAATCGGTCGAGGAACTCCCCCAGCTTTTCTGGGGAGACCTCGCCAAGCCAGTCCCGGGGATCAAGCTGCTGGGCCAGCCACTCGTAGAGAAGGCTGGCTACCGCGTGCGGCTTGGTTTCCGGGGACCGGTCCTGCGCCCAGTCTAACATCTGGGCGCCGATCTTCTCCACCGCCCTGATCCGGAGCTCCTCGGGCGTCGGAGGTGGTGGCGGGGGCGGTGTCGCCTTCTCCGCCTTCGCCGCCTTCGTTGTCCTCCTCTTCATCCTCCCTCTTCTTCTTTCTTCTCAGGTTTGCCCCCTGGGGAAGCAGAAGGAAAGGGGGATTAGTTTGGTTTTCGGGGAATTTCAGGACGCGACCGGTCAAAACGGACGTTGCGATCTCGTACGTCGTGGCGAGATCACTCTCGCGTGTATAGCGCTGGGGGGCTTATTCGGGCCTTTCGGTCGTCCGGGACCTCGCTTCACGGGGACTTCGCTTGCCCCCGGTGCGCCCGGAGCTTCCTGCGGCGCGGTGTTCGGGAGCTCCGGCATCGGTACGCTCGGGACCGTCTTCCGCTTCGGTCGCCCGGGGCCGCGTTTCGCGGGGGCTTCGCTTGCCCCTGGTACGCTCGGGGCCCCTTGCGTCGGTCCGCTCGGGAGTTCCGGCTCCGCTGCGCCCGCTTGGGCGACCCGTTCGTCCCGCACGTCACCCTGTGCTCGCTTTCCGGTTCGCACTACGCGGACCGCGTGGCGCGGTCTGCCGCGCGGTCTCGCGACTGCCCCCCCCAGCACGGGTGCGCGCGGGGCGTCGACGCTAGGGTCGCTCGCTCGCTCGCTCGCTCGTTGATCGGCTGCTGGGGTTTGATGTTGGTCCCTGGGCTCGTCCTGGTCATCCTCCCGTTCTGTCTCTTGGACGATGTTGTTGTCCTCTTCATCGTAGTACCTCTTGAGGTGGGCTGAAGTTATCGGTCTGAATACGTTCCCGGCTTCGTCGGTCAGCTCGAACGTGTTCGTTCCCAACTTCTCGCTGATTTTGAACGGACCGGCGAAATCGGGTGCCAATTTAGCCGATATTCCCTCAGCTGCGTTTGATAGTATGCGATTGGTCTTCCAGACCAAGTCGCCTACTTCAAAGTCGCATTCTCTTCTACCTTTATTGTAGTAGTGGGCTTGGCGCTCCTGTGCTCGTGCCGAATTTTCGACGGCGCGGGCTTGCAGCTCTGGCAGGTTACTGACTATCTCTTGCCAGTTCTCGAACGCTGCCGCCTGGCTTTCTTCTTGCGCAGTTCTCTCTTTTTCCCTGCGCAAGGTGCCTGGCTGTAGCGGCTGCCGCCCGTATATGAGCATTGCAGGACTCCAACCCGTAGACTCGTGTTTCGCCGTGTTATATGCGAATGTCAGCTGAGGTAACTTCTCGTCCCACCTCTTGTGGTTGTCCTCTAGATAGGACTTCATCATTTTCTTCCACGTCTTATTTACTCTTTCAACCGGGTTGGGTTGTGCGTGGTATGGTGGGTTGAAAGAGTGTTCCACGCCTGCTTCGTCTAAGCGCGTCTCGAGGTAATCGTTCTTATACTCCGTACCGTTATCGGTGTGAGTACCTCGGGCGCTCCGAAGCGCATCAGGACTCGCTCGTTGAGGTTTTGCCATACCGTTTTCCCGTCTGCTTTTCGGGTTGGTATGCATTCCACCCAACGGGTGAGCAAGTCCTCGAAAATGAGCAGGTACTCATTTCCGTGTGGGCTGCGTGGAAACGGCCCAGCGAAATCGGCAGCTACTATCTGCCACGGTCTGGTTACCAGTCGGCGTCCCATCAGGCCGGCTGGTTTCCTCTGCTCCACCTTACATTGCTGACAGACTAAGCATCTCTTCACGTAGTCTGCCACGGCCGTGTATAGGCGGGGCCAGTAGTACCTCGCGCTTACTCGCTCGAATGTCTTATCGCGGCCCTGGTGGCCTGCTGTGGGTTGGTCGTGACATTCGTCGAGTACGCGTCTCTGTTCCTCTTGAGGAACGACGAGCTTCCATGCTAGGTCGTCATGCCCTAGCACGTATTTCAGCTCGACGTTCGGGCGATACTTGTACAGTTTCGCCCCTTCGATTTTCCACTCTGGATTGTTTCGTGGATCTTCGGCTACTTTTTGCCACATTTCTGCGTACCAGCTGTCCGTGGTCTGTGCTGTGTGTGAGAAAGCGGACGTCTCACTTTCCTCACCTTCGTACATTCTCGAAAGCGCATCGGGCACGTGATTCAGTGAACCCTTTCTGTGCTCGATCGTGTACATCTGGCCTTGCAACTCTAACGCCCACCGAGCCAGTCTGCTCGTGGGGTTCCTTAGATTGCACAGCCATCGGAGGCTACTGTGATCCGTGATCACTTTTATCGCGTAGCCTTCCACGTATGGCCGGAATTTCCTTATGGCCCACACCACTGCGAGACACTCCCGTTCGGTAACCGTGTAGTTGCGTTCCGCCGGTGTCAATACACGGCTAGCAAATTCCAAAACCCTTTCATCTCCGTTGATGTTTTGGGTTAGGACGGCTCCGAGTCCAGTGTCGCTCGCATCCGTTTGCACCACGAACTGCTCTTCGAAGTTCGGTCTGTGCAGGAGCGGTACTGATGCTACTAGGTTCTTGAGTGCTTCAAATGCTCGCTCCTGCTCTTCACCCCAGTGAAATCCGAACTTCGGACTCGTCAGCTTGGTTAGTGGCTCAGCCAGGCTGGCGAAATTTTTCAGGAATTTCCGATACCACGAGGACATTCCCAGGAATCTGCGCAACTGTTTCAGGTTCCTGGGGGCCGGATAGTCTATTATTGGCGCTATCTTCTCGGGATCGGGTCTTATTCCGTCTTTGTTTACGAGCACGCCAAGGTACTTGACTTCAGACCGGCAGAATACGCTTTTCTCCCGGTTGACCGTCAAGTTGGCGGCTCGTATGCGTTCGAGGACTCTCTTTAGAATTGTAATGTGTTCCTCGAACGTCTCTGTTGCGATAACGATATCGTCCAGGTATGAGAACGCGTACGGCTCAAGATCTGGACCGATTATTTTATCTATCAGTCGCTGGAAAGTCGCACCAGCGAACGATAGCCCGAACGGCATTCTTTTGAATTGGTACAGTCCCATACCGGGGACTGTGAATGCGGTTAGGGGTCTCGATCTTTCGGTCAGCTTGATCTGCCAGTACGCGCTGCTCAGGTCTATGGTCGAGATGTACCTTGCGCTTCGAAGCTTTCGCAATATGCTGTCCATATACGGCAATGGATAAGCATCGGGCTTCGACACTGCGTTCACCCGGCGAAAGTCGATGCACATGCGGTATGCTCCGCTTGACTTCTTCGCCATGACGATCGGGCTCGACCATCCGCTGGTCGAAGGCTCGATTACGCCTGCTTCGAGCATTTCCGCGATCTGCCGGTGCATCTCTTCCTCAATTCGTTTTGAGACGGGGTAGTAACGCTGCTTTATCGGCCGAGCGGACTCGATGTTTATGTCGTGCTCGATCAAACTCGTTGCTCCCAGTGTTTTGCTTGGGGGCGCGAGCATTTCATCGAGCATCGCATCTACTTGCAGTCTCTCGCTCTCCGATAATTCAGCGATACCCATAGCCGACAGTGAGCTGACGCCTTCGCTCAATTCTGTGAATTCGAGCTCTATTCTCTCATTGGCGGTACCAACCCAGCACGATTTCTCCTTGGGTTCGTGTACCGCGTTGAAGGCGTCGATAAAATTTGCTCCTAGGATGCAGTCCGTCCAGCAGTCGGGCATTATATCTACACGGATATTTTTCGTTACGCCTGCGACTGTGAACGGTAGGTCTGTGTGGCCTACTATTTTTGAGTACGATCCGTTTGCGCAGCGCGTGCGTCTGCCCTTCGCTGGCATTATTTTTCGCTTGCACGCGCTCGCCAACTGTAGACCTAGCTGGCCCATCGTTGTTCTGGAGCCCGCTGTGTCGTACAGCCCTCTCAATCTGAAGTCCGCCACACAGACTTGCATCCACCAGTGTCCCTCTCTGCCTTCGGGGTCTACCGTTTCAGCTTCCGGTTCGGACTGCGACGATTCCTCCGAGGTTATGGAATCACTGTCGGCTTCGCACGTCTGCTCTAATTTTGCGGCTTCCATCGACGACAGAACGGGTGCCGCCTTGTTTACCCGCTCCTCTGTTCGTTTCCCGTGTTCGGGTTCCCTCCAGTGGCTCCCTCTCTCTTCTGGCACGTTAGGCAATTCCTCCGAATCACATTTGGAGCGCCGCATCCGTAACACGCGAACGGGCTGCCCTCGGGTGCTCCGGACCTCGCGTTGCTCGCTGCTGGCTGCGCCGGCTTTGCCTGCCCGGGGGGTTTGTTGTTACCCCCCCCGGGCTTATGGCCAGTTTTACCCCCGGTTTGTTGACTAGGGGGCCGGTTGGTTGATGCCGCTCGCATCTCCTTCATCTCGGCCAGCAGTTGCTTCAGCAACTCGTTCGTGCTGTTGTCCTGTCCTGCGCTAAACGCGGAAAGCTGCGCAGTACTCTTCGTCTGCTTTCCGTTTTTGCTGCCCTTGAACGCTAGTTCTGGCAGTAGCGTGCAGGACGGGTCCGGAGGTGGCTTGTACACCTGTTCCGATTTCAACGCCGATTCGGCTTCGACGGCGCGCATGAGCAATCCTTCGACCGTCGCGAAGTCGTCGCGACGGACCAGCTTCTGTATGCTGGGGTGGAGGTTGCGGTGTAGCAAGTCTAGTTGCTGTTGCGAGCTTGGTTGGGGGATCTGCTTGCGCATTATCGCTTGCAAGCAAGTGATATAGTCGCGCACCTTTTCGTCCGGTGCTTGTGTTCGGTTTTGCGCTTCCAATGCTAACATCTGTTGGAAGCGCCGATCCCCGCCGTACCAAGTTCTTGCCGCATCACAGAACTGTTGCCATGTCGTCCAGCTATGACGGTTGTTTTGGAACCAATCATATGCCGTGCCTGTGAACAACTGCGACAATGAAGGCAACAGGTCTGCCTCCTCGATGTTCGACAGTCGTCGCGCATCGTCGACCTTCGTCAGGAAGTGCTCGATGCTTTTGCTATCCGCGCCGTCAAATTTGATGTTCCATCGGCGCACGGTATGGCCGATGTCGTGTCCCTGCGAAAAGCTCCTGGTACCGTACGGGTTACTCAGGGAGTCAAATGTTCGCTGCTGAGTTACAGCGGGACCCTCGCTCCTTGTGAGCGGGTGGCCGTGTACCGGCGCGCTGTACAGCCCTTGGGCGTTTGCCTGTGCCGGCCGTTGGTTTGCCGGCTGTTCGTGCACGCTCGCCGTGCTTGCCTGCCGCTGAGTCGTGTCAAGCCGCGTCTGCGGTCTGCCGACGTGTCCTGGCCATACTGGCCCCGGACTTGCTCCAGTTGAGATGGGCCCGTCCGCCTCGTAATAGTTGCAGGTGAACGTGTCCTGGAAGTTCACCGCTGGCGGCTGATTTTGCGTTGAGCACGCTCGGGGCCCCGGTGTCGCACATGTCGATGTGTTCTGTGCGCACTGGTGTCCCAGAGCGGTCAATTGCTCTCGCTGTGCCGCCTGCGTGACCTCCATGGCCTTCATCTGGGCCATCATCTCTCGCAACTGGGCTTGAAATCCGGCCAAGTACTGCACGAATTCATTCGGCAGGTTGAACGCGTCTCCACTCGACGTCCGAAGGGGATCGAAAGCCCCCTGTATCTCCGTCGAGTGCGTGCAATCGTGCCGCCCCTGGAGGTCCGACGTGTCATTTTGTTGCTGGGGCTGGTTCGGCCACCCCGCCTGACTCGTCGATGGTTCTTGTACTCGCTGATCCTGATGCTGATTGGCGAGTGTTCCCTGTTGACCAGCCATCTGACCAGCCGACAGATCTTGCTCGTTGTTGTGGGCTCCGTCGGCTGGTCGCTGATCACCAGTTTCGTCTCCGCCGGTCGTATTTGGCGGGAGAACTGCGGTGTCTTCGACCCGTGTTGCGTCGACCGGGTTCTCGTTCCCGGGAGGCGTAGGGCTGCTGGCACGCGCATTTTCTGTGCTCTGCCCGTTCTCTGTTTCGGGGGCTCCGAGCACGGCCTGCAGTTTGCGCAGTACCTCCTGGTCGTCCTGTATCGGTTGGAGCGGGTGCGTCTCATTCAACTGCGCGTTCGGGTCCGCTATCGTGCTGCCCGTCCGCTCCATGACGATCTTCGCGACTATCTCGTTTCGGAGGCTTACCAGCCTCACTCGCTTTTCGCGCTCCTCTTCGTCGGTCGGCGCGAAGTCCGAAGCCGAGTAGTCGCCCAGGAGCCATTTCTCTAATCGCAGGTGCTGCGCAAATCTGCTGCCATCTGTACGCAGTTCCAACAAGCCTAGGGTCTCTTGCAGATCCTCGTGGTTCAAGTACGTGATCCAGTTCTCTAGTGAGCTGGTCATGTCTTGAATGTTGGCCGGCATCTTCGCTCTTGTAGCTTTCCGCTCGCGATGTTGACAGGTGGTTAGGGAAACTACAGGTGTGCGCTTCTGTCTACTTAACCTAAGACTCTATGCGCACCACCAAGTCGCTCTTGGTGGCTTCAAGATTTGAAAATCCCGCAGAAGTCAATCAAATCCGACACGGATCTGTTGCTTGTGCGGGATGTCGGGTACTCACTCGTGTACGGCCCTCGTACAGTAATCTACAAATCAAAAAAAAAACCTATCTACCACCTGCAGTTTGCCCTAAACGTGAGCGAGAGAGACAGTATATAAAAAGAGAAAAAAAAACTAATATAAATCGAAAGAGAAAAAAAAATTGGCTAAGTCGACCTAATCGCTCCTTCTTCGCTGATTAGGCTTGGTGCGATTGCGCTAGGGTGGTGGTGGTATACTATGAATAACTACGCTCGTGATCGCGCCGTTACTAACCGTGGTTCCCGAAAATTCTAATACCGCGAAAAATAAGAAAAATCATTTTCCCGGTATTCGGATTACGGCCGTCGACAAGTGAAAAGTGTACGGTTTTTCACCCGTCGATGCGGAAAGAATCGCGGCTCTACTTCGCGCGGTCACTGCGTGTCGCGTATGAAAATGAAACAAGAAAAAAAAATTTTGGAAAAATTCGAAAAAGAGAAAAAAAAATCAAAAATTTACTTCATAGTGAATATTTTAATCTAATTTTATGAATATTAATAAGATTTATCACTATTCTGTTGGCTAGAAGAGCCCCGACAGAAAAAGTGAATTATCTCGAAAAATAAAAAAAAATAATGAAAACGCGCCAGGAAAAAAAGTTTTATTGAAGGGAATCGGTTCACAATCCGATTCCAAAATTCGGTATTGTTCCGATTCCAAAATTCGGTATGGCTGCGGCCCCGGTGAGCGCGCTGCCGCGGCACCCGAAAAGGTGCGTCAGCCGTCCCGGCCTACGCGCCGCTGCTGCGCGCCGCGGGTGCGGTCTCTATACGCGCCCGCGCGGCCGCTGCGCGCCACTCCGCCGCCCCCACCACGCCGCGCTTGCCTGCCCCTTACCGCGCGCGCGCCTCTATCTGTTGGCGCGCCCGGGTGCAAGCTCGCGTCCGCGCGCGCTGCTGCCGAGGGCTCTCCCCCTTCCTCGCGGGCTGTCCCTCGTCAGCTCGCTCGAATATACTATTCGGGAATATTTCCCTCCGTCTCTCTCACTCGCGTTGATTACCGCAGCGGCCGCTATAATAGCTGCTCGCTGCTTTCTATGCGCTGGAAGTAAACAAGGTGCACAACAACACCTCGCCCCTGTTTACTTCCAGTGGCCCTCTGCGCTCGCTCGATCCGGCTAATAGCCGGTTTTATGTCCGAGTGGAAAATCTCCACTCGGAATATTATTTCGAATTTATGCTCGCGATTCCGACTTCGACGATTTTTCGAGTCGCGCTGCCGAGAATTGCGGGAATTTTTCCCGCGCGCGCGCCTTTTCGGCTTCTCGGAACGCGGCTTTTCGTTTCTCGATCGACTGGCCGAGTCGGAATTTCGCGCGAATTTAATTATTTAACAAAACCCGACCTCCTCGCACGCGAAAAACACGGTTGGGCGCCATGCAACGGGGTGGGATCTGCACTTTTCGTGGTGCAGAAACTGCACCCCGCGCTATTCGATAATGCCCCGCTCCTCGCCCGGCGGCCGGGTCAGTCGCCCAACTCCCACGAGCAGACGCCGCGCCAAGGGTCTTGGTGGTGACCCCCAGCCGCCCGTACCGGGGTACGGGCCGTCGCTGCTCGCGTAGAGGACGCTTTCCTGGGGCTGGGAAGAGCGGGGGGAAGGGGGTTTGCGGGATCTCGTGCGGCGCTCGCGGTCCAACGTTGCGGCTCACGCCGATTGCTGGGGCTCCGTGGTAATCACCACGTGCAATGAGCCCTTAAGAAAATACTTAAAACTAACGGGCACTCGCGAACGCGGCTACTCAGTAAGCCGAGAAACGGAAGGTTTCTCGGCCGCGGAGAGTGGGGGATTCGGTCGCAGGTGCGGGAGGTTTATTAACAAAACGCGTGACTCTGAAGATAAATTTAGATAACGAAACCTCTTTATTGAGGTGCAAAGTGGCACAAAACAATACACTTGCGTTGGTGGGCCGGTGCCCGCCAACGACTTAAAACGCGCGCACGCGCAGAGGGCCGCTCGGCCACGGGGCCGAGTATTCGCTCGCTCGCGGAATACAAAAATAGCGCGCGACTTACAATTTCGCAGCTCGGCTCTCGTTCTCGCCCGCAGGATGGTCGGCGGGCTCGCTGGCTGCTCTCGGCGTCGCTCTTGCGCTTCCTGGCGCACGCGCTCGTGGACTGCCTCGGGGTGCGCGGTCGCGCTTACGCCAGTCGTGGGGCGGGGTGTAGTTGCCCCACGCGCCCGGAGAAAATGCGTTTTCTCTGGGCTGGCGAAGCGCTTGGAGTGTCGCTGGGATTGTGTGGGGACACTCACACACACGCACACGCACGGATACAGACGGTCACGTCGCGGCGCGGATCAAGGCGGGTTAACGCGTGCCAATTAGCACGCGGGTCGGCACGAGAGTGAGAGTCCTTCCGTCCTCGCGGGGCTCGCGTGCCGCGCGAGGCGGGAGGTCCTCCCCTCTCTATCTTCTCTCTCGCTCTCTCTCGCGGGACGCGCACCCCCCGAAGGGCCGCGGCGCGTGCCCGCGTCGATCGCGCGATTCGCGCGCTCGCGCCCGAGCTTCCGGCTCGCCACGTGGCGATCGCGCGATAACGAGTGCTTGCGAGGCACTCGTTACAAACAATAGAATGAATATTTTTCAAATTACACTTAATTATTGTAGTTATACTAATGTTAAGATGGAAAATAACTCAAATCACAAATTTATGTCAAGTACTAATATAATTTTGAAGAGTTTAAGCTCAAAAATTATATAAATGGTGGAAATAAAATAAAATACACCATTTGCATTTTTATTTCTCATAGAAAAATATTTACCTTTGAAAAAGGTATACGTTGACGACAAGTAGGTTTCGTATCCCATAGTTCGTTGTTGAATAAATTCTTATGCGAATAAATTTTTTTATAGAAAAAGAAATATGAAAATGTCTGTTTGATCTTAGTCTATTCAAGTGTATGTAAGAAAATAATATGATTCGAATCGAATATATCATTTGAAAATATCACTTCAATAGACATTTTTACCAATACACTATCGTTATATATTCCAATTCATTTTGTCAATTATGACCAAAGAAAGTAATGAAATCTAGAATCTGATGCCAAGTATTCAACTGGTGTGATTATCCTACCACCAAACAAATATTTTTGCAAATTACACTCACAATCAATTATATGTCAAGTAAAATACATCAAATCTTGCTACATTTTGATCCTTGAATAAATTATATTGCGGTAAAATACTTCAGTAAGTCGAATTCTCTGTTACGGATTTCGAACTAATAACCTTGAATATCAATTTGCTAATGTTAAGATAAGAAAGTACTGAAATCTCGAGCAATTTTTCTTCGTCATAGTAAAAAATGGACCTTCTAAAAGGTATACGTGGACGACAAGTATGTTCCGTATCCCTATAGTGCGTTGTTGAATAAATTCTTATGCTACGTAAATAGAAAATGACTTTGAAAATGACTGTTTAATCTCACTCCATCCAAATGCATGTAAAATAATAATATGATTCAAATCATATATGTGAAGACATACACAAATTCATTATTTACGAAGCACAAGAATAATCTTAGATTATCGGGGAACTCTTAAACTTGAATGATAATCAAAAATTATCAAATTAAGTATTATAAAACCTTTCTGGAGAAAAGTATAAGTTTCTGACGAGTAACGATAGGTTAACGGTACATACATTTGTTAATCATTGTTTATATATTATCGGGGG